>CM067365.1:47065145-47627645 GCA_034401795.1 Chaetoderma sp. LZ-2023a
ATTTATATATAAATCCGATTCAAATGGTGTTAAAAAGCGCTATGTTACTATAATTTTCTGCGAGCTAATTAAACCTATGACGTCATAAGTTGAATCCCATCCTACAAGAACCATGATAACGGCACTCTGAAGACAGGAGTGTGTGCATTTGGATGGTGATATCTCTATCGGTGATAGTGCTATCGACATCATTTATATATGTATAGATTGAAGAGATTAAGGCGTTTATCACACTATCGCAAATTTATGGAATATATTTGTTATTTTCACACATTAGTTGCCGAACCTTAAGCTGGCCATTTTCTATAAAGCTGCCTGCCAATTACATGAATATTACAATATCTCGGGAAGTTTTGAGGCTAGGATGAAAACATAAGTACCTAAATATGTATTGGGATGTAGGTAAGACCTATTTAATCACTCATATTAATAGATGAAACTTTAATAACATTATCTGCCGTAGCGCCAGTAAGAGTGGTGATTCAAAAGTGGCAATTGTACTGATATACCTATACTATCGCGTCACTCATTCATCTCAAGATCAAAACTTGATGTCAAAATCGGCAAAATCTTATTTTATATTCTTCAGCATTTCCGCAAATATAGTTTATATATTCCTAACACCGCTGAAGAGAAACGCCGTATAAAACGCAATTCGCAATTTTATTGCGATAGCATTGGATGACAGCGAGAAAAGGTTTCAACTTATGACGTCATGCGCCTCATCCGGGATAGAAATTTAACTCATGTATCACATATTTAAATAACGAAGTTATATATTTCTAATTTGAGCACAGAGCTTACAATTATATTTTTGAAAACGTTACAGTCTGTAGATTCATTTTATACAAAGCGGTATAGAGGGTCTGGTGTTTCCCTTTAACAAGCCCATAGCGTTATCCCATTTCATTCGACACTCCTTAACCAGAAAATCCAATAAGATTATGGCAGCTGACTATTTTGGAAGAAAGTCTGACTGAAAGTTGTTGTTGATGCATATTGTAACAGTCAAATTGATTTTACACGGATGTCAATAAATAGGATTTATAGTTTAGGAAATAACGTCTGCAATTATAGCTCTATTTGGTTTCTATTGAACTATTATTGACATCATTCTCCGCACAAGAAATATGTTTGCTGAAATAACACAAATACATAAAATATCGAATTACTAATTTCATGAGTTTGATATTTTCAATATAAAAGGAAAGCCATAAACATCTCATTATAGAGGATAGTCACCCGCAATGATCATTCGCTCGCTAGGCACGAAGTCAGTCGTGCTTTGCAGGTAACCGGATGAAGTAATGCAACTAGGATTACGTTCGACTGGTGAACTAGTGTTAACTATTATCAACTATTTACCAGTCGAACACACAATTTTCGGACTAGAGTCTGAAAATTGTGCATTCGACAGGCAAATGATCGGCTGTAGTTGATATTCACCCATACGAACCTGCCCAGAGATTTAGTGGCATAAAAATAGGCCTACGACGACCTGTTCAAACGCATTCGTTAGTTTTATTTAATTTTTTCTTGATCGTCGTGTTAATAGTTATAGTTATGTATTGAACGGTGGTCGTCATGCAAGAAACATGAAACAGCACATATCACATGAAAATCACTCTCAGTAAGTATTAATATAGCGACATACAAATAACTAAATAATTAAATAATTAAAAAGGAATGTAATAGTGTTTACATTTATATTTATCCAAATATGTGAGTAACAAATAAATCTAGCTGAAATTAAATAATTAAATAATTTAATAATTAAATGAATAAATAAATAAATAAACGAACGAACGAACGAAAACAAACAAACAAACAAACAAACAAACAAACAAACAAACAAACAAACAAACAAATAAATAAATAAATAAATAAATAAATAAATAAATAAATAAATAAATAAAGTAATTAATTAATTAATTAATTAATTAATACGCTCTTGCCTGTCCGGCCCTCCTGACTGGGCGACCTACCGACCTATCTCTGACCGAGCAGGTGTGCATACATGCAAAACTAGTCCACCTGAAGGACAAGTGAGCTTATGAAATGGAGACCACCCATCGTCACCAGCTGTCGTCAGTTGTCTGTCGTCATCAGCTGTCATCCATTGTATGTCGTCATCAGCTGTCATCCGTTGTATCATCATCAGCTGTCATCCATTGTATGTCGTCATCAGCTGTCATCCGTTGTATGTCGTCGTCAGCTGTCATCCGTTGTCTGTCATCATCTGTCCATCGTACGTCAACTTTTGCCTTAAAGCGTTACACTTCGCTAATCTCTTGGCGGATTTTAACGAAATTTGGCTGTAGAACCACTGCGAGTTAGACGTACGAAAGTTTACACAGAAATTGTTTGGTCATATTTTTCGGCGGCCATTTTTGATTTTCCGAAATCTCTTAAAACGCTACTCCTCATTAATCACTGGACCAGTTTCGATGAAACGTGGCTGGATGGATCCTATTGCAGTAGGCTTCAATACTTGTAATTGAGAAATTTGATTAGTCAATTTTCCTCATTAACAGTCAGGTGTATGCCAACTAAAATTGGCTGAAAAAAACAATATGATAGGCGTCAGCATCTGAAAACTTACAACGAAATTTGATTGGTACATTTTTCGACGGCCATTTAGATTTCCTCAAACCTCCAGGAAATCGGTTAAACGACTGCTCTTCGTGACGATTTCAACCAAACTTGACTGCAAGGACCTTATGAAAAATCTACCGGAAATGGTCAAAATGCTAGTCCTCCTTATATTAGCTTCTTGACATATCTCAACCAAATTTGACTAGATGCATTCTATGATGGTAGGCGCTAGAACCTCTATTCGGAATTTCGATTGATTAATTGTTTGGGTGAAAATCTCAGATTTTATGAAAAATTTACAGGAAATTGTCCAAATGCTCCTCCTCCATAGCTGCATGACATATTTCAAACACATTTGACTTGATGGATTCTATGGTGGTAGACTCTAAACACATGTTTTCCGAATTTTAATTGATAATTGTTTTGGATTAAAATCTACCCAAAATGATAGAAATGCTACTACTCCTTAGCTTCTTGACATATTTCAGCCAAATTTGACTAGATGGATTCTATGGTGGTAGGCTCTAGAACATCTATTCAAAATTTTGATTGATTAATTTTTTAGGTGAAAATCCTAGATTTTGTAAAAAAAAAATTACCCGGAAATTGTCAAAACGCTACTCCTCATTAAACGCTTGACGGATTACAAGATAGTTTGGATGGAAGGACCCTATGGGTGTAGGTTTCAGAACTTGTATACAGAATTCTGATTGGTAATCTTTGTGGTGAAAATCTTGAATTTTATTTTTAAAAATGAAGGGATATTATTTAAAAGGCTACTCCTCATTAAACGCTTGGGCGAATTTAACCAGCCTTGGATGGAAGTGACCCATGGTGGCAGACTTTGACAGATGTATGCATAATTTTAATAGGTCAATTTTTTGGTGGCCATCTTGGATTTTCCAAAGGTTTTAGTAAATCAGTTAAGAGACTACACATCATTAAGCACTTGGCAGATTTCAACCAAAATCAGCTGCAAATGGTTCAAATGCTAATGGTCCAGGTGAGCGCCACATGCCCTTGGGCCTCGTGTTTATTATACCCCACTTGACGGGGTATATAGTAATCGCTTTGTCCGTGCGTCCATCCATCCGTGCGTCCGTCCATCCCTGATTTTTGTCTGTACTACATATATATTTCACATATAGTCACCAAGCTTGGTATGTGAACGCATCATAGCCTAAAGGTATGTCATCTATCAAAAGTAGGTCAGCATGACCTACTTTTCACAATACACTATCACTGAACATCATAGTTTATTCTTGTTCAGGATAAAGTGTCCGGTGTTTTTATACACAGTAACCAAACTAGGTGTATGAATACATCATAGTCTAAAGGTGTGTCGTAGCAAAACTAGGTCACCCTAACCTACTTTTCACGGTTCACTGAACATCATACTTCATTCTTGTCCACGGTATAGTTTGAAGCGTCTTTTGTATACAATAACCAAACTTGGTGTATGCGTGCGTCATAGCTCACAGGTGTATCATGTACCAACAGTAGATCAGCGTGACCCACCTTTCATCGTTCACTGAACATGAGAGATTATTCTTGTGCAGGCTGTAGGTTCAATATATGTATACAGTAATCAAAACTTGGTATATGGATGCATAATGGCCTACAGTTATGTCATGTATCAAAGGTAGGTCAGAGTGACCTAGTTTCCATGGTTCACTGACCATCCGAGATTATTCTTGTCCAGGCTGTAGTTTCAAGAGGATTTTATTTTATGCAGTAACCAAACTTGGTGTAGAGATGTATTGTAGGTTATTGTTGTGTCGCATACCAAAAGTTGGTCACCCTGACCTACTTTTCACGGTTCCCTGAGCATGATAGACTGTTCTTGTCGGGGCTTTATTGAGTCTTTTGTGTATACATTATCCAATCTTGGTGTATGAATGTGTTCTACCTGTATCTAGTATCAATTCGTGGTTCAGCAAGATTAATTCACCTTTCCAGAGTATCCTTCCATCGGCTGACCTCTTATGGTGTTATAGTCAGCTCAGTGCGTTTATCATGACGTCACACTCATTGCGTCACAAAGGATTCTATATAGACCGTCATCAAATCTCAAATTTCGACCGACACGTATGAATTGTACGTCTTTGTAATTCTTTGATATTTAATAAATATGCTATTGATTATTTTGAAACTAATCTACCTTAGGCAGCAACAACACCCAGTCAAATTAGTTTCAAAATATTCAACAGCTTACCTGTGTAGTTTTTTTGGAAATTGATAGTCAGGGTGTTCATAGATCGATCGATCGCAATACGAGCGGGTGTGGAGCTTAGCTAGAGATTGGCGTGGCATAGCTAAAAGCGGAAAGGTCCAGTGCATACATGCAGCGTAAGGTGCATCGTCCTATTGTATGGTCTCGCAATCCCACTCTGCTCCCGTATCGGGTATATATCGAGCATAGCTACGTGATTGGGCGTATGTTAGTACAATGCGTAAGATGGGGTTCGGCGGAAGGCGGATGTATACATTAAGCACTGCATCACTATAACTCTAGTTATTGTCAAGCATTAGTTCTATGGATCCTCTCATTGACGACGCACTTCTCTAGGATATAGCTCGGTAATTATCGAGATGTAATTCTTACCATTTTCAGTTTTCGACCTGAATACGGTTCGAGTCCATGCAATCCCTCCCCCCCCCCCCATATTATATTGGAGTTCAATCGTGCGGTTGTGAGACGGATAGTTGAAAGCGTGTCCGGTGAAAGGAGTTTACCCTCTACATGATGGGATAGCGGTAGAGTAGTCGCTACTCTACCGCTAGCCCACCATCCAGAGGGCAAAATCCACCATCCAGAGGGCAAAATCCTCTTTCACCGGACCAGCTTTCAACTATCCGTCTCGCAACCACGCGATTTGACTGGAACTGATGGTGTAGATTCCAGATATTTGACTTTGCGTTTCTGCGGACCCTTCTGTTATATCACTAGGCAAAATGGACATGCATCCCGACCTGATGTCATGAGTAATGAACTATTCAAATACGCAAGTGACATTATCTCAAAACCGAGATAACCTGATCAATTCCGCCTTTAGGTGACACCTTCCCATCGATGCAGTAGGTCAAGGTACCCTTATCGCACTACCTAAGCCAAGAACCCCCCCCCCCCAGCCAAGCCATGGCCCATTGTGCTCCACAAAAGCATACGGAAAATCCTATGCAATGTTATGCTATGCCGTATCCGATATAAGATCGATGACTTCACCGAATCATGTCAAAGTGGCTTTAAAAGTGGACGCAGCTACGCTGACATTGTCTGGGCTCAACGTATGCTTGTGTCAGTAGTCATGTCGAAACGCTGAGATTTCCACAAAATGGGCATTGACATGCCCTGAGCCTTCGACACAATAGATCGTTCCAGAGTACTGACATCCTGAGACGTCATAATCAGCTAAACGGCGTGTAGGACGACGTCATAAATGATCAGTCTTTAACTCTTAAAAGTCTGACACGTTGTAAGAATTGTATGTCTCTACTATTTAATAAACAGCTGTCGAATATTTTGTAACTAATTTTGACTGGGCGCTGTTGCTGCCATATGCAGCAACAACACCCAGTCAAATTAGTTTCAAAATATTTAACAGCTTAAGCTGTATATTTTTCTGGAAATTGATAGTCAGGGAGTTCAGAAATCGATCGATCCCAACACGATAGATGTGTGGGCGGAGCTTAGCTAGAGAAGGGCGGGGCGTAGCTAAAAATGGAAAGGTCCATTAAGCGTGCAAAGATCCTAGATGTACTACGCCAGGACAGTTGCAATGAGGATGAACTGAGACTAGTGAGACTACTACATGCAGACACCAAGCTGTGAACACGAGTCAGGACTGAAGTCTGTAGAGTTTGAGACATCAATCTATCTCCTGTGCTCTTTATGTTAAAATATTCAACAGTACGTTTATTTTATTTTTGGAAACATGTTACGTCATTTCTTAGATGTACTGTGATGATGAGATTTGCTTAATTGTGACTTGTGAGTGATGGAATTAGATTAATGGTGACATAATAGTGATGAAATTTGCTTAATTGTGACTTGTAAGTGATGGAACTAGATTAATTGTTGCCTATGAATGATGACATTTGCTTAATTGTGACTTGTGAGTGATGGAATTAGATTAATTGTGACTTATGAGTGATGAAATTTGCTTAACTGTGACTTGTGAGTGATGGAATTAGATTAATTGTGACATATGAGTGATGATATTTGCTTAATTGTGACTTGTGAGTGATGGAATTAGATTAATTGTGACATATGAGTGATGATATTTGCAAAATTGTGACTTGTGAGTGATGGAATTGGATTAATTGTGACATACGAGTGATGATATGTGCTCATATGTGAGCTAGATGTGAGGAAATTTGATTAATTTTGACTTATGAGTGATGTGCTTGATTGTAACTTATGAATGATGATATTTGTTTAATTGTGACTTATAAGTGGTGAATTTGCTCAATTGTGAATTATGAATAGTGATATTTATTCAGTTCTGACTTGGGAATGGTGAAATTCGCTCAATCGGCTTTTCCAGTTTTAGCTATGCCCCGCCCACCTCTAGCTAAGCTCCACCCACACTTCGGCGGGTTGTGATTGATCGATCTCTGAATGCCCTAACTATCAATTTCCTGACAACTATAATGGTAAGCTTTTGAGTATTGTGTAACTAATTTTGTTCGGTGCTGTTGCAGCAACAGCGCCCAGTCAAATTAGTTTCAGAATAGAATATTTATTAAATAGTAAAGACATACAATTCGTACAACAACGCATAGTCGGTCTGTAAATATGCGTTCGTGACGTACTTACCTAGGACATTCATGACGTCATAGTGACGTCATTCATTATGATATCATTCTACACGCCACGTAGTTGATTATGACGTCATATGATGGCTGGTTAAACTGGAAAGGGCCATGGTGAGCTAAAAGTGAGGAAATTTGATAAGTTGTGGCTTATGAATGGAGCCAGTAAGATCGGATCAAATCCTGGTCCTATGAATATCTTAGAAACCGATTGTCCAATTTTCCACAAATTTAACATGAAAAAGTGTGTGACCACATAATCTAGGCGTCGCCATGTGCGGGCATGATCCAAAGAAATCCAGAAAATCCGAAGACAAATTGGGAAAATCATATTGTTTTTAAAAACTTGGAGATAATGACATTTCATTAGATAAATAAACAGTATATTCATCATTTCCACAAAGTGGACATCGACATGTCACGAGTCCTCGACACAATTAAGCGCCCAAAGATCGCTAGGCCAGTTGCAATGAAGATCAGCTGCGACTAGTGCTTGCAGACACCAAGCTCAGAATACTGGTCAAGATAGTGAAGTTTGCAGATTTTGAGGCATCAATCAGCCCCACAGGAGGAAAAAAACAATCGGGCTGTATGATGTGTGTGCTACTACAGCCCCAGCATACCGTAATCTTACATACATACAAGGCACTCGCATTAATGTAGTTTGGTATTTTTATTGCCGAACTGTAGTGCTAGTCCTGTCATTGACGAAGCACTGGCAATAGGATATAGCTAATTCATTCATCATACCGCTAGTGGTAATGGTAGCAGCAGCAGCAGTAGCAGCAGTAGTAGCAGCAGCAGCAGTAGTAGTAGCGTATGGTGTCATAAAAGTGCTAAAGATGAAAGTGTCTGAATTGTATATCTTTGGTAAATTTACAAATTAATAAACATTCTGTTGAAGATTTTAAAATTAATTAAACCTTAAATGTAATAGTTACCTTGAAATTGGCATTCTGGGATTGCAGGGTTCGGTGTGGTAAAATCGATTCAAGCGCGTGTAAATCTGGGCGGAGCTTAGTTAGAAATGGGTGTGGCTTAGCTAGAAATCTTATAAATATAAGTGATTGCATTTGTAAATAACATGTTAATTAATTTCCTTGTTTGTTTCTGATTTACAGATAAAATCCCCGACACAGAATTGTCAGGTTGGTTTAAAAAATTGTGTGTTCTACAAAGCATTACTCTGTTGCTGGAATTTCATCTGCCGTTACGGCGTATTCATATACGACAACAATCAATAGGTGTAAAAACGTGAGCATTGGCATATTATCTATCAACCTTACGAGTGATGCGGTTTTGGTTAATTTTGATATAAAAAGTTTTGTGATGAATTCAATACGATTGTTATTACGTCATAGAGAATGTGTCGCATCTGAGGCTACATGATCTGACAGGTTCATCCTTCACGAGACAAGATGGCTGCATTCATAGACCAACAAATTGAACATTAATTTAAGATGATTTTCCAAAGTCAAGTATTGTGACACGGACAAGAGAATATGCCTGACAGAGATGATAGGCCTATATACCATGATAATCCTGGTTACTGGGCCGGTACTTGACTAATAGCGGGCTAATACTTTCTTATGCGTGCAGTTGTTGTACTGTACATATATAGCAATGGGTGTTGAACAGTCCAATGTGTCAGTTTATCTCCATGTGACAATGAAAATATTGCGCAAGAATTAACAATTTCGTGTCATATTTTGAAGTTAGCGATGTTCCTCCCACCACATGATGGCAACTAACATAACAAGTTCACAATCGCCAGCAATGACACACACCACTACATCCGCGCAAAAAGCAGACGATAGTAGCATCCTGTTTTGGGCGCTTAACGGATATGGTATCACAGTCTTCGCTCTTTTAATATCGATAGTGCTTCTGATTATGGCATTCGGTACTATAGTTCTAAACAGTGTCGTAGTCAAAGCGATATATTGCCGTGGAGAGTACAGAGTGCCTTCAGATAATTTAATTTTTGGGTTAGCAATGGCGGATACGTTGGCAGGAATAATTCAGCTATATTACGTAACATATAACCTCACAAACTATCAAATATTTGAAGAGTGTCTTTTTCGAAATGGTTTAATGAACACTGCGTTCGCGGCATCAGCGTTTCATTTGATGATCCTAACATGTGAGCGTTATGTTAAAATCAAATTTCCTTTCTCATATCACACGGTATTTAAAAGAAGGACGACAGTGTTTTTGTCACTTGGAATGTGGTTACTGGCATTTATTTTCGGCATGGCGCCTGCCTTTGGATGGAACGCCGGGAGACCAACCACTGGGCTGCAATGCACTTTCTTTGGTATACAGGCACGCAGTTATAAAATTACCATTCTAATTGTATTTTACATTCCCTTTTTAGCAATGACAGTTATGTACACCCATATTTACCGCATTGCTCGGAAACACGCGCTCGCGATCGCCAAGTACCAACAATTTCGTCATACTATTCAATTACAGACAGTAAGTTCCACTGTAAGTGGGACAACACCGACACTTAGAAGTGGGAGTAACGCTTCATCATCATCTGTAATCTGGCCTACCACCTCCAATCGTGCACCATCTAAACAAGCGTGGCGACTTACCAAAACGATTTCCATAATTATTGGATTCTATATACTTTGCTGGCTGCCCGTAGGTGAGTAGGCCTAATAATTTAATAGAGGAATCCAGTTTTAGCCATGCCCCGCCCATCTAGAGCTAAGCTCCACCCACACCCGTGTTGGGATCGATCGATTCCTAAGCCCTCTGACTATTAATTTCCAGAAAACGATATAGATAAACTGTTGAATATTTTGAAACTAATTTGACTGGGAGCTGTTGCAACAATTTGACGCTTGAAACATGACTTCATAGAGTCGCAATTTTAAGGTATAACTATAAAGGTATGGCTTCCAATCAACTTAATTTCAAAATATTCAATAGAATGCTTAGTAAATTATAAATCAACGACATCATACAACTCAGACACGTTTGTGAAAAACATTGCCAACTTCATGATGGACTTATGAGTAGAGGGGAGGCGAGCTGGGGCCATATTTTTCAGACCGTTCTTTTTTCCTTGATTTCTGCCGCCTTTTGTGTTGGTTTCCTGTGATTGGCTCGGCTCTCCGCCATTCTGATTGGATGTTAGATGTAGAGTGTGGTCAAAAGCCTGTCCAGCCCCCCCCCCCAGCCCCCGCCTCACCCCCACCCCACCCACCCCCCTCCCCAACCCTCATTAAATCGCGTAACTCCTGTCATCCAATCAGATGAGCTTAAGGGTAATTAGTGTAATGATGATTGACATGGTTTAATGCATTTTGTAAGGATGAGTGACAGGGTACATGTCTGGACTCGTCTTTTCCGGATTCTGGGAAATCATTCAATCCCAAAGCCCCGCCCACATTGGATCACGTGACTCCTAGCGGCCTATAATAGCATAATGATACCTGACAAGGGATAATGAGGGTAATTAAGCGCTGATCTCTTCAACCCAGGACAAACGTGCAAGGGTTAATGTATTGCGTAATGAGTATTGACTGGTTGCATGTCTGAACTCATGGAAACTCATTCAATCATGAAGCCCCGCCCCTCGTTAAATGATGTGTCTCCTTGCGCTCTAGAGTGTAATGACGATTGGCACATGGTAATCAGGTGGCAAATCGTATAACAGAGTTTTAAAATCTGTTCAGTTACAGTTTAACTTCTTGATTTTTTTAAACCAGTTTGTTAACGGTGCTATGTCACACCAAGTAGTCTTAATTGAAAAATAATAGCAAACTTACAATAATCCAGGCGTAGTTAGCATATTTTTATGCACTCTAATGGAATATGAAATGATTTTCCATGTTGAGCGCCCTATCATTGAAATTGAATTGTGCATAAAAACTATGCAACGTGGATGAGCTTTATTTAAAATGTGTATGTTGTGTGGCATGAAATGGTGGAACAGCCATTCAGTAAGAAGAAGGGCTTCCCGAGTCGCAAAGTATGTCACAATGCATAAAAAGCGACGAGTTTGTGAATGTCACGCTACTTTATTTTTTCTCCTACTCGTGCGTTTTAGCGTGTTCTCATGTATCAACTTTTTGGTGACAGCTTGATATTGAATCATATGAAGATATTTGTGCGCTAGAATAAGAAAATTCAACAATATTTACGCGATTGAAGCAGAAAAGAATCTGGTCAAGGGGCATTCACCCCAGTGCCAATTCGCCACATTAGGCCGTTGTTATTATGGTACAATTGTAATACGCTGGCGGCTTATTTTAAAGTCCATGTGTCTATGTGATTTCAGTGATTTTACGTGATATTGTAGACACATACGCCAGTTACATAGCCCTATTCTATGCACTGGGCATAAGAAAATGTAGGATATAGGTCGTCTATTCATGTTTTGCGTGTAGGATACGCATACACGGGTCTTACAGCTTCATTCATTGCTAAGTCAGTCATCCACACAGTCAGTTGGTTGGTCGGTCAGTGGGTTGGTCAATCGCTGGGTGGGTGGTTTGGTTCGTCAGCCTATCTGTCCATCTGTCACTCATGCAGTCTGCTAGTCTGTTAATCATACAGTCATCCGATCTGTCACCCATACAGTCTCGACTGTCAGTCTCTATTCCTCATACAGTCATCTGATCTGTCACTCATGCAGTCTGTTAGTCTGTCACTCATGTAGTCACCTGATCTGTCACCCACACAGTCTTCCCTTCACTCACTCATGCAGTCATCTGATCTGTCACTCATGCAGTCATCCGATTTGTCACTCATGCAGTCATCCGATCTGTTACTCATGCAAACATCTGATCTGTCACTCATGCAGTAATCCGATCTGTCACTCATGCAGTCATTCGATCTGTCACTCATGCAGTCATCTAATATATAATTCATGCAGACCATCAGACTGTCACACATGCAACCATCATATCTGTCACTCATACAGTTATCCGATATGTCATTCATGCAATCCATCTGATCTGTCACTCATGCAGTCACCCGATCTGTTACGCATGCAGTCGGTTACCCATGTAGATGGTCGGGTGAGCAGTCAGTCAGTTTGTCGTTTAGTCGGTCGAGCAGTGGGTTGATCAGTCGGTGGGTATGTGGTTTGGTCTGACAGCCTGTCAAGTCAGTCCATCACTCATGCAGTCATCCGAACTGTCACTCATGCATTCCATCAGTCATGCAATCATCTGATCTGTTACTCATTCGGTTGGTAGGTTGCTCAGTGGGTTGGCCAGTTCGTGGGGTGAGTGATTTGCTGTCTAGATTGTCAATCTCTATTTCTCATGCAGTCATTCAATCCGATTCAGTCCCTTAGTCTGTAACTTATGAAGTCTTCTGATCTATCCCTCATGCAGTCATGTGATCTGTCACTCATATAGTCATCCGATCTGTCACTCATGCAGTCATCTGCTCTGTCACTCATGCATCCCATCAGTCCATCACACATGCAATCGGTCATGTGGTCTATCTTTCACTCATACTGTCGGCCGGTCATTATGTCCATCAGTCAGTTATTCAACTGATCTGTCACTTATGCAGTCCATCACTCATGCAGTCGGTCATCTGGTCTGTCAGTCATGCAGTCAGTCACTCAGTCATCTGCTCTGTCACTCATGCAGTTGGTCGATTGCTTGGTTGGTTGGTCGGCCTCTCAGCCTGTCCATCCGTCCATCACGCATTCAGTCATCAGATCTGCCACTCATGCAGTCTGTCACCCATGCAGTCAGTCGGTCATCCGATCTGTCACTCATGCAGTTGGTTGGTTGGTTGGTCAATCGGCCTGTCACTGATACAGCTATCTGAGCTGTCACTCATGCAGTCTGTCAGTCCGTCATTCATACAGTTGGTCATCCGATCTGTCACTCATGCAGTCAGTCATTCGGGCTGTCAGCCTATCTCCCACTCATGCAGTCATCCGATCTGTCACTCATGCATCCCGTCACTCCATCACTCATGCAGTCGGACATCCGATCTGTCACTCATGCAGTCAGTCGGCCATGCAATCTGTCACTCATGCATTCAGTCAGCCATCCGATCTGTCACTCATGCAATCTGTCGGACATCTCATCTGTTACTCATGCGGTCGATTGGAAATTGTCAAAAAGTCACCCCTCTTTCCCCTCCCATATCCTTACTGCACCTATTTGTAATTTCAAGGTAGTCCGAGATGAGCATATGATTGCTTTTTCATAATGAAAGTCCCATAGCGAAAATACAACAATACTGGTAAAACACACTTATGAATGAACGTGGGTTGCACTGTCCGTGTTCGTAATAACTGCAATAGTTTGCAAGCTATTGTGAACGTATTACGAAAACTGATAGCACAAGCCACCTTCACTTATACGCAGTATTGTTGGCCAGTTTACAGCGATTCACCTATTTTAGTCCAGCCTATCATTTCATTTAGTCATTAATGGTATTTACTGATGCTGCATCCATCTAATAACAATAGCTAATTCACACCAAAAAGACGGATTTCCCTGCATGAATATTTATGAGATGCCCACTGAATACAATATAAACTAAATGGATAAGATCAGTAATGGCTGTAAAAATGCACTATTTGATGATCACGGTAACAGTGAAATTACATCATTTTATTGGCGACATTGTGCAGATATGAACTTCTCATGACACAATGCGATGATGTATATAGCCTAGAGACTGATTTGCAATAATGAAATACTGTGACATAGCAGCTTTAACCATTCATTATAATTAATAATTCTGCATATGTTATGGGTTGTGAAGTGCCCGTCGCGCTCGGTAGCAATGTGTACGTTCACGTCATGAAACGCAATGACGAATTTGCAGTAGACATAGCTGAGTTTAGTGTAGGCAGCATTTACCCCCACCAACTGTGGGTTGTTTATGTATGGTAATATGTTTCGAAAGTTTGCCGCCATGATTCCAGCATTCAAAGAAACTGTGCTTAGGGCTAGGTGTTTTGATAGAGTAGAGCAGATTAATTACATATAGCAGATGAATTAGAGCATCAATTAAAAATTACTATCAGCACTAACTATCCATATGTCAAGCTATCATTGTACTTTACTTCGCCAGTTCAAACTGAGATGTAACCATCGTTCAGAAGCGTAACATTCCCTAGTGACCCATGGAGAATCTTTAAAGTGAACTTGCATGAAATTCTCGGTGCTATAACGAACTCTACACTCATGTAACCTTTTTTAAATGCTCAAACAATTTTACCAATCAATTTTAACGTGTAATGGTCAGGCCACGCAATACTGAAAAAATCTACAGCCGATCATCAATATATAGATAAAATTCCAGAGATCATCTATTAAGTATTAGATTACGGACTGATTTGTGTTCATCTGATAATGGGCAGAGATATATTTGGTTATGTAGTAATGTGCCTCTACTCTCTGACTCTAGTCAGCTTAAAGTTAACGGTTGACGAAGACACTTGGTTTGAAATAGTCAGATCTCTAAACAGCTGCGCAAACATTAACTCAAAGTTAATATCTGACAGGCTGTACATTACTACTACGGTATAAGAAATTAAACTAACTACAGTTTTAGCCAGTGATGCTGTAACGACTAATGTTACATATTCTCGAGACACTGTATGACTCGATCACTGGGATTAATGTCTAAGCAACCAGACAATGCCAATGACTTCGAGTTATATGATTCTGAAATAGACAGAACCATTCAGAATCTTATCAATCACATATCACCAGAGGACCAAGGTGAGCTAGATTTCACTATTCAACCAGGGTCTACAGATGTAGAAGAAGAAGAGATGCCATCGGGATTTGAACGGCTACCAGATACATTGAGTTCTAATGATCTACCAGATTGTTTTTTACATCGCCAGACTCACCCAGCAATGTTGAAATTTACATCGAGCCGAACACTACAGTGTATATGGTTGATGTGCTCCATCAAGATATAAATGAACGTGAATATCTGAGTTTTGACTCTAAAAACTCCCAAATCTACCAGAGACAATGCTACCACTATTTTCACGAACTTATTGAATTTAGCAATCCATAGATTAGCTGTTAGCGAATGCTATGGGTATCAACATGACAGACTGTCACAGCGTCAACACCATCATGATTATTTCTTAAGCTGTATCGACAATGTAGAATTACGTTACTTAAATTATTAGAACATGTGTCTAAAGTCGATTTCTTTCATGCATTGTCTACTGCCACAAATTTTTATTGGAATGTCTATGAACAATACAACGCCTGTAAGGCTGGTTGGCTAAATGATGTACTAAGGGCTGTTTATAAACTGCATGAATAATATCTTAAATTATAGATATAATTGTATCCTAGAACTATTGTCATAATTATTGTCATATTATAACCTATAATTATTCAATTCAGTTTTTTTCTCGATCAAATTTCACTTGTATTACAGTTATTAAAATTGATATATGAGCAGTCTAAGCCATGTTTCTATTAGCGAATAGAGAAACTTGGAGTTCTACTAGCCATTTATTACTAATATAGCCATGGTTGAATGCTAAGGTCGTGTATGCCTACTCGTCATTACAGGTTTTTTCATGACTGAAATGTACACATTGCTATAGTGACCCGTGAGTAGGCCTACTTCAATAAACTTGAAACTTGTTGAAACTGTGTTAGCGAATATACCAATTTTTAATATCGGTAATACATGTGAAATTGATTGAGAACAAGGGTTTAGCCGAAATTAGGCTCATTGTTGGAGTTAAGTTAATCGCTGGTCAATGGAGGAATTCAGTTTTAGCTATGTTTCTCCCAGCTCTACCTAAGAGCCACACACATTTTGACCATGTTGGAATCAAGCGATCCATGCACTCCCTGACTAACAATTTCCAGAAAACTATTATGGGTAAGCTGTTGAATATTTTGAAACTAATTTGACTGGGTGATGTTACTGCTTATGGCAGCAACAACACCCAGTCAATTTATTTTCAAAGTATTCTACATAATGTTTATTAAATAGTAAAGATATACAATTCATACAAATTGACGGTCTATTAAAAGATTATAATGGAATATCCGATTGACTGCAGTGTTCTAATGGACCTTTCCATCTATGCCACGCCCATCTCTAGATAAGCTCCACCCACACCTCGAACATGTTGGGATTGATCGATCTCTGAACTCCCTGACTAGCAATTTCCAGAAAATTATACAGGTAAGCTTTTGAATATTTTGAAACTAATTTGCCTGGGCGATGTTACTGCTTATGGCGGCAACAACGCCCAGTGAATTTACTTTCAAATTATTCTACATAACATTTATTAAATAGTAAAGACACAACTTGACGGCCTATTAAGCGCTTGTAACGGAATATCCAATTGCCCGCAGCATGCTAATGGACCTTTCCATTTTAGCTATGCCCCGCCCATCTCTAGCTAAGCTCCACCCACATCTCGAACGTGTTGGGATCGATCGATCTCTGAACACCCTGACTAGCAATTTCCAGAAAACTATATGGGTAAGCAGTTGATTATTTCGAAACTAATTTGACTGGCCAATGTTGGTTTAAACAGATTTTATTTTTTGTTCTGATGGAAGCACGTTAAGACATGCATCTTATAACCATCTCCCATACACATAAACATGAAATACAATAATTACATCAAGGTGGCGGGTTGTGTAGAATAATTAATAAATTTTAACACTTTAACAATTAAGCCATCAAGAAGCAAGAGCTTCTACCGCGTTCAGGAGACATGCCCGTTTGCAGACCAAGAGACGATCAGAATCGAAATATGTTTATACAAAAGTACAAAAGTGTAAATATAAGTGGAATATGTTACAATTAAAAATAATCTTAACGAAACCTTATCACAAATTTACTAGCTGTTATAAGTGGCATTATACAAAATGTTAGAAGAGAGAGAGAGAGAGAGAGAGAGAGAGAGAGAGAGAGAGAGAGAGAGAGAGAGAGAGAGAGATGAAGTATGTGGAAGTTTGAGATATTAAATACTGGGGTAGAGCCCTTAGACCCTTTCATGGACACAATCTCCTTATCACAATATCAGGGTATGCAAACAAGAAAGCTGTTAATGGTTGGAATAGACCAGAACCTTTCCATTTTTAGCCATGCCCCACCCATATCTAGCTAAGCTCTACCCACACCTCAAGCATGTTGGGATCGATCGATCGATCTCTCAACCCCCTGACTAGCAATTTTCAGAAAACTATACGGGTAAGCTGTTGAATATTTTGAAACTAATTTGACTGGATGATGTTACTGCTTATGGTGGCAACAACGCTGAGTCATATTAATTTCAAATTATTCAAGATAATGTTTAGTAAGTAGTAATGCTATACAATTCGTACAACTTGAGGGCCTCTTAAGCAATTATAACAGAATATCTCGTGTCATTCATGACATAATTCCTGGAGTCACGTGATTTAACAAGGGAGCGCGGGGCTTCACGAATGAATGAGTTCCCAGAGTCTGGAAAAGGTTGTGTCCAGACATGCAACTGATCGATAATCATTGCGCAATACATTAACCCTTGCGCGTTTGTCCTAGCTCAAAGAGATCGGGGCCTTTGAAGGCACTTAATTACACACACTAACCCTTGTCAAGCATCATTATGCTATAGGATGCTAGGAGTCACATGATTTAACTATGGGCGGACCTTCGTAATTGAATGCGTTCCCATCTTGAGGGCCTATTAAGCGATTATAGTGAAAAATCTCTCATCATTCATGACATAGTGCCTGGAGTCACATGATTTAACGAGGGTTCTTGGGATTCATGATTGAATCATTTCCCAGAGTCCGGAAAAGGCGAGTCCAGACATGTACCCTGTCAATCATCCTTACACAATGCATTAACTCTTGTCAATCATCATTGCACTAATTACCCGTAAGCTCACCTGATTGGATGACAGGAGTCACATGATTTAATGAGAGGGAGGGGCTTATGACCATATTTTACATCTAACATCCAAACAAAATGGCGGAGAGCTGGGTCCTCAAAGGAAACCAACACAAAAGGCAGTAGAGATCAAAGGTAAAATGGTGTCAAAATAACAAAGGAAAGAACAAAAGAAAAAGGTGTGAAAAATGGGCCGAGCTCACCGCTCCTCTGCACCAATGTCATTGTGATTGCGACGATTGCTAACAATTGACTTATTTGATTATGACATCAGATGCTCGAGTAACAGATCGGAACCTTCCATTATATAACCGAAACTGCTTTTCAAGCCGATTCTAAAAATGGTGTCTTGTGTAGGTGCAAGTTTCCGGAAGTTACAGAATGTAGATCTATTACCATTTACATTAGGATGTACGACAATCTCACCATTCAGGCGAAATCACTCCCCCAACTCATCACTCGGCACAAGCAGGGTGGGTGGTGAGACCATGGTAATGCAGGTTGCTGGGCAGGTACTGGACCAAGACCGGGCCTATACAGCCAGGTATTGGTCCAGTGCTGGTCCAGTAACCTGTGTTATTAGAGACATGTGAATAGTTTACTTATTGTTTTTACATTCGACACATAGACACCAACATACTTTCTATGCTCGAGTAATATTACGATATTATTTAAGTCATACATCCCTGACCAGATTAAGGATTTCGTAAACTCTGAGATCTGTCGAGCCTAATTATGCAAACACAGATAATGCAGTGGTAAGACATAGTGATCCAAAACCTGTCGCAGCAACAAACAATTTATTTTAGACAAGAATGTTAACAAAGCTTTCTCATCTGAAATAGGTTTATTGATGGTATCTTATGCGACGAAACATACCCCACCCGAATCAACATGTAGCAAAACAGTGTTTTCGGCTAAAATCCAAGATGGTCAACATTATAGGCCTACTGGGCTGAAGAGTCGAATGGACATAATTGTGTAACTAAGTAGGCCTAACATAGAAACATGTTTCATGTGCCATTTCCAAGGACTTCTACAACAACAACAACAACAACAACAACAGCAACAACTACTACTACTACTACTACTACTACTACTACTACTACTACTACTACCACAAACACCACTACCACTTCAACAACAACAACAACAACAACAACCACCTACTACTACTACTACTACTACTACTACTACTACTACTGCTGCTGCTGCTGCTGCTGCTGCTGCTGCTGCTGCTGCTGCTGCTTCTGCTGCTGCTGCCATTTTTATTATTATTATTATTATTATTATTATTATTGTTATTATTTCCAGGTATCTTCATCTCTATCGAGCTGGACCATCATCTGGATGATTACAGTTTGACTGACCTTGGGACAATACTCATGTATTTGGCCATATTTCCATTCCTAAATGCATTTATAAATCCAATCATATATGCAGTAAAGATACCATATATCCGGTCACAGTTCAAGTGGTTCTGCTCATGTGTGGTGTGTTGGAAAAGATAAGCCAAGAAGGTCCGCACAGCCTTAACAATAAGCAGAGGCACGTCAGATGTGTTCTCTTAACACTCTGCTTCAGTTTCTTATAGATGGATCCGTTCCTAGTTATCATGGGCGTCATTTGGTGGGGGACGGGGGGGGGGGGGTGGGGGACATGTCCCCTCCACTTTTTGGTTTGGGGGATAACATATGCAATGTCCCCTACACTTTTTAGGAGTTTAAGAAAATGCAAACAAGGATTAAATTTTAACATTTGGCTACTGATATTGTTCCGTCCATTTAGCATAGACTGCAAAGTTATTATTATTGTTTCTGTGGATTTGGAGCATGAGGTATGCACATCACAGTACAGCAACTCTGGAAGAACATACAGTTATAATCCAGATCATGTCTCATTCAGTAAGGAAAATGTTTCCACAAGTGGAATATCCCTGACTGTTGCTAATCTCGCCTGTCAGTTCTTGAGAAGCAGGATGTTATTATAGTGATCTCAGGCAGTTAAAAACATGGCTACACTCAACAATGACACAGTAGCGTTTAAACCACGTAATGGTCTCTAATGTCCACAGTGACACATTGGAACTGATCAACTGTCCGCAGATACCTGAGGAATTTATCAAATGTACTGATTCTCTCCATAAGCTGTTTGTTAATTTTAAATGTATAGATGTAAACAGAATCCATGTGGGGATTCTGGAACACTTCTGAACACAAATTTGCTAGAAATGGTTTAAGAACTAAATGACCAAATTCAATGTGCAATCGATTTGTATAGTATTTTCAACTGACATGTAGAGGGATATAGTCAACCGTGTCTATAATGGACAGTCGGATAGAAACGTGGTCACTAAAGACATACTGTAGATGTCAGAATTCGGATCTGGGGATTTTGGGGAAGTAGCTACCTTAAGATTTTCGGTTCCTGTCTTGGTTATTTGCATATGACCTCTTTACCTGGCGAGTCTGAAGCCCAAATCTTCTGTAGTCTTTTGGTAGTCTTCATCTCAGTTATAAATATTGTAGAAACAGTTTATGTAACATATGTGCGTGGGTGTGTGTATGTGTATGTGTGCGTTTCAACATATACGCAATCAGATTGAAGTTTGGACCTTGTTTAACTACATAATAATATCATGTATATAGATGGATGAGCAGGATGACCTAGTCAAGAGTGCATGGTATGTTAACCATTTTACGCTGTGTGTTGGAATTTGATATACGTGTAAGTTATGAATAAAGGATGGACAAACAGACAGAAAGGAAGGATAGACAGTAATAGGAGGAACGAACATTTACTTTAGCCGTGGCACAGGTCTATAGTGAAGACAGCAAGTGTCAGTGTCAATAAATGCAGCATGAATGTAATGATATGGATGAGAGAATTACTTACTGTTTGACGGCAACAAATGCAAACTATTTTGAGTACAATCCATAACAACAACTGCAAACCTTCGTAGCATCAAACGCAAACAATTTGTTAGTACGTAACAACAACTACAAACTATCGTATTTCTAAATGTTAAACGTATTTCATGATGGTGTTATAGAATTTATCCGAAATCCAAGCATGGATAGTTAGGCCTGTATAAAATACTAGTTCTGTATCACTGAATGATGCTTCGATGCAGGATTGTTTTAGGAACAATTGTAGCTATTTAAGCAGTCAATTCTTGACAGCGTTCAGCGAAAAAAGATTATTTTGAAAACTTTATGACTGGAAATATCTTGAATTGGGGCAGTGGTTAAATGACTGGTTTGCTGGTATGATGGAACTTTAACAGGTGCTGCTGACTCATGTGCTGTGTGGGCTACGGATTTTACCGTGACCAGATCCGCAGTATGTGCTAGGTCAGAGATCACTAAGTGATGAGGTTCTGTGGTGCTGCGACCGTCATGTTACCAAGGCCTAAATAGACAAACCATGTATGAGCGAATCCTAGAGATTCAGATAGAAGTCTGTGACCGAGTTGTCAAGCTGAACAGTAACATGAAACTATGCTTGGAATCACAACATTATGACGTCAGTATTGTGCAATATCAACAAGATGTTGTGATATATCCTTCAAAAGGGTTCCAGCAAGAACTAGTTAGAACTAGTCAAACACACACATCTTCAGGAGAGTTTGTGGGGATTCTATTGGGCGAGCAATGATGCTTGACCAATCAGAACCCGGACAAACTCTTTTGCTCCCGTTGTGTGATGATAGTTATGACCGTCCTTTTATACTATATAAGACAGTGATGACAATGTTCATGATCACTAGCATCCGATGATCCTGAAATCAGTGTGCATCTTTGTCTGTTTCAGCATTTTAAGTTAGTTAGTCTCTGCAATTCTTGAATTTATCAGTTATCAATTGAAAATCAAGTTTGTATAGATAAAGTTTAGCTCATTTCACAGTCTGAAATATGACTTATTTGCTTAAATTCAGTTATATCAGTTAATAAAAGTATATTCGTTAAATCTTTGATACGTGTTAAGTTCAATCTGTGATTAGAGAAAAACACTTTGTCTTTCCCGAATGCGGAGAATCTTCTACAGTCAGATACAAGCCTGATAATTATACATAGTCAAACCAGTATCAGTTCAGCATCATTCGTAGTTCCAGTTCTTATAATCCGAGAGTCTGATTTCTCAGTTGGCGAGGCTGCCTGGATATTAATCTTAGATTGAACTGTTAGATTAGGTGTGAATAGTGTTTAAAGTTCCGAAGGACATCATCAGCTAAAATTGTGAGTACAAGTAATGAACGAAAAAACATTCACACAGACCACATACAGTCCACATCCACCATCATATAACAGCAAGCAAGCCATTCAACGAATTTCCGACATCTTTGTTGAATTCTGTGATCTAGTCTGCTACTCAGATCAAGTCACACTATCTACACACACAGAATACAAAGCCGACAACACAGTCAACGTAACAGTAGAAATACCCAACGTGTCAGCCACACGAAATCTATCTGGTATCCGAGATCTAGGGCCTATTGCACAGATTAATCTTCAAACTTACTACCTTTATTTATCATCATAGAGGGAATAGAGAAATACATCACCACCATTCAGGACCCATATGCTTTTCCGAGAGAGGCAAAGAACCCGACATACACCGCCTGATCCGCCATTTTCATGGACCCTACCTAATCGGCCTTGTCCACAGTTAGATCCAAATCCTGTTCAAGCACCCACAATAATGGCACAAGGAGGAGCAACATCAACTGCTGAAAACCTATGGAAGGTATTTAGCGTCATGACGACTGACCTTCAAAATTGCATGAAAAAATTTACTAATACTTCCAATGTGAGAGAGGAGCACCGAATCCGACATGGTTTGTTGCATGACCACGTTTAACATATTCAACCTTATGACGGACACATACCCTCAGAGGTGAGGAGTATCTTGAGATGTGCCGTTTCGCATTGGATGTGATGCGTCCAAATCAGCCAGGGGATGCGGCTTACATAATAAGCTGGACCACCACAGGACAATTACACAAGGATATTGAAGACTTTATCAACTCGAGACCGAAACACCATCAAGTGGGATGAGATTTATCAGTATGTGGTAAAGTTCTTTGTGTCTGCCAACAAAGAAGAACGTGTCAAGTGTGAACTTGAGAGGATCAAGCAGAAGAAAGGGGAGAAAATCAACTCTTTCAACAGAAAATTTAGGATATTGGCAAGAAACGCCTATCCCAACACCAACGTAGACAGCAAGAGGATCATTGTACATGCTTACGTACATGCCTTATCTAATGTAATTTTGGCTAGAAAAGTCATCATCAAGGGAAATAAAACCCTGGACGAAGCCATAGCTTTTACAGAGCAACAGGGAGACCTAGACAACTTACTCGATGCTATGCAACTTGCACCACCATGTAATGAAGAAGACATGGAAATAGATATTGTTGATAGACAAATTAAAGCAATGACAATGGACCAACGACTTAGAAACTTAGAATCACGTCAGGACAAAATGATGAAAGATGTGTATGCTATGATTAAAGGCATGCAAGATCAATTCATGAAATCGATATCCGCCATGGTTAACACACAGACAAACATATCAGCCCCGACGCAAACTGAAGTAGGGAATCAATTAAGTGTTTTGAATGTAAATCAGGAGGGACATGTTAAACAAAATTGTCCAAACAGGCCACGCAGACCAGCACGGCAACAACAGAACAATAATCAGAACAAGACATGCTATAATTGTGGCAAAGGTGGACATATTTCTCGAAATTGTCAAAGCCCAAAATCAGACAGCAACAACAGCAATGGACAGAACACGCAGAACAATCAACCTAACATAGTGTGTTTTAATTGCAACAAGAAAGGACATTATGCATCCCAGTGTCTCAGCCGGCAATCGCAAACGAATCAGAACGACAGGACACATTTCAATAGTTTGTGTTGGAAATGTGGCCAATCTGGACATTCGGACAACTGGTGCCTTTATTATGCCCCGGTAAGCTCTGCAACACGTATGGAGGTGGATGAAGAAACACCGGCATGGGGATCTGCGAACATTCGCAAGGATAACCAGAATCGTTTGACCGAGATAGGTTTACGTTGACCAGTGCGAACACCGACGCTTATGGGAGGTTTTAGAATGACCGTGACGCACCGATGGAATGCCTCAGGAGAGGAGAAGCTGACGACATCAGAAGACAGAGTTATGCTGATGTGGTATCCGAAGATGGCCGAAGACCGGAAAACACTGACGAGGGAACATGCGACCGAGAAGTTCCTGGTCCCACTGTGCTTAGATAACAATATTGGTCACAGCGTCGATACTGGTAAGTGTAGTATCGATATTTTAGTGGATACTGGTGCTGGTACGTTACTGATTAGAAGTGACATTTGGATGAGTATGCTTGGCTCGAGACCATTATAGAAAGCCCAGATACTCTTGGCTGTAAACGGCTCACCCATTAAGGTATTAGACCAGACAAAGGTCAAATTTCAAGGTGCTTTGCCTATTCCCGCGATAATCGTCAAAAATATGAATTATGAGGGATTAGTTGGGGCAGATACATTGCATGTGGGTGGGGCAGTAATAAATTACAGGAAAGGGGAAATGGTGTGGTTTGGCAAGATTTTCCCATTACATCTTCCCTATAGGCACCAGAAGCTCTTAGTGACTATGCTGATAATTTTGATACTGCTCATCCTAAGGAACTGGGTAGGAATCCGTTGATGGAGTGTACGATCCCTACCGATCACGCTCCCATTAGACAACGTCTGTATAGAATGCCATTGTTAAAGGCACATGTTGTTCGCGATCAGATTACGGAAATGCTAGACGCAGGTGTGATTCAACCGTCTTCATCACCTTGGGCGTCGCCGATTACCTTGGTGCCCAAGAAGGATGGGGAAACCCGTTTCTGCATCGATTACAGAAAATTAAATGATGTAGTACCCTGAGACAATTATCCATTGCCAAATATTTTGGATATTTTTGATAGTATGGAAGGCGCTACCCTGTTTTCTATGATGGATATGAAGTCTGGATATTGGCAGATACCAATGGCCACACAATATATTGAGAAGACAGCATTCGTCTGTTCTGAAGGTCTTTTTGAATGGACTTGTATGCCCTCTGGTTATCGAAACAGTGGAGCAGTCTTTCAGAGGGCAATGAATTCTGTTTTTCGTGGGTACGTAAATAAGTTCATGCATGTTTTTGTCGACGATGTTGTCATATTTTCTAAGGGTCCTGAAGAGCATGCACACCACCTAACACTTGTAATTGAGCGATTACGCAAGCATAATTTACAGCTCAAGCGAAGGAAGTGCGATTTCGCGAGTAAATCAGTTGATTTGCTCGGTTATCATATCTCTGCGGAAGGAATTTCCCCTCAGAAACAGAAGGTGGAAGTCATTCGTGAAATGGTGCCTCCGCAGGATGTTGGTGGAGTCAGGACGATATTAGGTGCCACCGGCTATTATCGGTCATGCATGCCAGGCTATGCAGAAATAGCAAGGCCACTGATAGAACTGACTAAGAAGTATAAACGGTTCAAGTGGGGAACTGAACACCAGTTAGACTTTGATGAGTTGAAAGACTTGTTGTGCAGTAGAACTGTGCTGGTGTACCCTAATTTGCAAAAACTGTACCGTTTATATACCAACGCTTCTTCTTATGTTATAGGCGCAATTCTGGTTCAAGAAGATGATCAGGGAACCGAGAAGGTTATTCAGTATGCAAGTAGTACTCCTAAGGACAGCCAGTTGAACGTTGGGTGGTGCTGATAGCCGAGTATGGGTGCAAGATTGAATATATTACGGGTGCCCATAATGTCTGAGCAGACATGTTGTCACGTCTGAGACAACCTCGGTAAGCCACAACATTTGACACTGATGACTACGTGATTCCAGAGGTAGAAGATGGTATTCTCCTGTATATATCTTTAGAAGTGTATGATATCCCTTACAAGGAATTCTGTGTCAACCAACTCAGAGTTTCCAGAGATGTTCAAGGAGGTACCTGAGGATTATGCAGTACATAACGGTGCACTGTATTGCACGCGTGCACCATCAGCCTTGGATGCTGAGTACCCTCGTCTGGTGTTGCCATCACAGTATCGCAAGCGCGTGCTGGAAGAAGCGCACCGACTGGCATGTTATCAAGTTCTACAGAAAACACTGTGTCTCATCCGAGACTCATTCCTGTGGAAATCTCTGAGAAAGGATGTAATAGAGATGTTGGATCGATGTGCCACATGCCAAGTAAACTGTCCTATTGCTACCCATCCTAAGTACACAGAGATGCCTATGGCTAAGTACCCTGGACAGATAGTAGGCATGGATTTGGTTGGCCCGTTTGTAGAGTCAACCAAAGGCACTCGTTACAATCTGACGATAGTCGATCATTGTTCTGCCTGGGTGGAAGCCTATCCCATTCCATCCAAGAAGGTAGAGGAAGTTAAAAACAAGTTCTTCAATGAGTACTGTGCAAGACATGGTGTCCCAGAAATCCTGATTACATTACAGATCGGGGGGGGGGGGGTGTGTGAGTTCAACGAGCGGGAGTTGACAATTTTGTACAGCGACTATGTATGTATGTATGTATGTATGTATGTATGTATGTATGTATGTATGTATGTATGTAGGTATTTCTATAGCGCCGATTCCGAAATTAATCGCTCAAGGGCGCTTTACAAAATTAAAATTTTAAGAAAAAAGATGTGTTTTTAGAAGAGACTTAAAAGGTTCAAGTTTATCACAGTTCCGAATGTGTGCCGGGAGGTTGTTCCAGAGTTTTGGGCCAGCTTTTGAAAAGGCTCATTGTCCAGCCATTAAATTACCAGGTGGAACTACACAGAACAGTTGCTCGCTTGATCGCAGGGATCTTGGTGCTATTCTCTTCATTATCAACGAACAGAGGTATAGTGGTGCAAGTCCATGCAGGCATTTAAAGACTAGAAGTGCAATTTTGTAGTTGATTCACTCTTTAACGGGTAGCCAGTGAAGCTTTTTAAGTACAGGGGTTATGTGGTCATGACGATGAGAATGTGTTACTAGTCTAGCTGCTAAGTTTGTGCTCTCTGAAGTCTGTGTAGTTGTTCGTTGGTGATGCCAGCTAGCAGTGAGTTGCCGTAATCTAGTTTAGATGTGATGGTGGTATGGACAAGTGACCTAATTGCATCCCCGCTAAGTAATTTCCGTATTCTATTAATGTCTCTAAAGTTCCGAAATAGTGATTGACAAACTGATGTTATGTGCTTGTCCATTGACATTGCATCATCGAAGATTACCCCGATGTTGCGAGCATTAGAATTAAATTTGATGTTATTCTGTCCAATTTGAAGTTGCTCGATGTCAATTTTTTACCTGAGTTGACGTGACGAAATTAGCAGGATTTCAGTCTTATTGTCGTTGAGCTGTAGGAGATTGTTGAGCATCCAGAGCTTCACCTCGCGAATGCTATGTTCTAAGATCTCACGAGCGTTTGTTTGATTGCTATGATGGAAGGCCAAATACAATTGGGTATCATCAGCATATGGATGATAATCAATTTCCTGACTTCGCAATAAGCAACCGAGAGGTGCTGTGTAGATCGTAAAAAGCAGAGGGCCCAAAACCGACCCCTGTGGCACGCCAGACAATAGTTCACGATAAGATGATTTGTTGTCTTTTACGATGATAGTCTGATAGCGACCAGTGAGATAGGATTTGAACCAGACAGCACGGTGCCAGTTATGCCTAGTTCCTGCAGACGTGACAGCATGAGATTATGGTCGATGGTATCGAATGCTGCAGACAAGTCTAGCAACACAAGTAAAACGCACTTACGATCATCCATGGCACATAGTATGTCATTCTGCACTCGCAGTAGTGCTGTTTCTGTACTATGTAACTTCCGGTATGCACTCTGGTAAGGTTCGAGAAGATTGTTAGCTTCCAGGTAACTATTTAGACGATCAGCGACAATCCTTTCTAACATTTTTGAGATATATGATAGATTGGACACTGGACGGTAGTTTGTAAGCACATCAGAGTCTAGAGATGGTTTCTTCAGTAGTGGCATTACATTTGCAGATTTAAAGTCATCAGGCACAGACTATGGGATAGATCATTGCAGAACTAGTCCGTACCATCCTCAGACAAATGGTAGGACAGAGCGATTTAATCGCACCTTGAAGGAGTTAATCCAGAAGGGAGTTAATAATCAGGCTCGAGCATGGGAGAATGAGTTGGGTTCTGCATTGATGGCATACCGCAACACTCGTCATGCCATGACTGGTTATACTCCATTTAATCTCACCTACAGCCGGTGTGGTAGATTGCCTATAGAAATGCCCGTAGATGATTTTCAGGATCTTGGTGATCATCTTACCAGCTTGAATAATGCCTTGATCTGTGCCTGTACATCAACTGAAGCGTCAAGGGCACATCAACAAGCGGGCAAATGCTGCAGAGTTTCGTGTAGGAGACTCAGTCGTAGTGGTGGCAAATGAGCCTATGAAGCTCACTACCTGCAATGATCCGGAGTATGAAGTTTATCGGATCAATGGCCCTGTGGCCCATATTGGCCATCAGAGATCTGGAAAGACTCGAGTTTTTAATGTGTCTAAGCTCAGAGATGTAGACCCTGAGATGTGTTGGGACACTGTTTGAGAATGACCCATCCGGAAGCCCGACAAAAAAACACCTTTCCTCTGAATCCTGCCGATTGTAAATATAATTAGGAACTAAGGTCCAATTAAATTTTTTCAAGGCAAACTGTGCAGGTTCGTCATGCAGACTCATACACGAATGCACACGCACTCAACATGTGCATCTGACACAACAACACGCCCGCCCCCTCGCTCACATCGTAAATTGGGTATAGGTTCAATTGACCAAAGAATACATACGTTCTTCAATTAACATTGCGCTAACATTTATACGTAATCATAAGAAACTCAGAATGCAGGAAATCGAGTCTACATCTTTCAATGTTTTTTCTGGTGGTTGTTAGGTAGATGGGTATCCACGAACACCCTTCTATGAGAGGCGGGAGAGGGGGAGGGGGGGGGGCACCCATTTCATATCTTCATCCAGACAATGCCATCCACCATGCCCTTTTGTGGAGCCTGCCACCCCCCCCCCCCCCTCAAATTTGCTTCCAGCGCCCCTGCAGACGGCACGAATAGTAGGTATGCCTAGACACGCAGATACGACTAGATGACTGACACGTGACAGACGCGATAGGACAGGCTGCGAACCTTACAGCAATAGATGAACAAATATATACATAGACATGGACGAATGCTGACGACGAAAAGTGGAAATTACAGTGACGGACTTGGACAGACTTTGACAGCGGGCCCGGCCTGTTAGTGACAGCTAGTGAGTAGTGAGATTGTCAGCTATGTAGTTAGCTGGCTGGTCAGTTACAGAGAAGACTTTACGGTTCACTTAGTTATGTTTCATTAGAATACTTCTCTCTTAGGAATCGATTGTTGTTAAGTAGAATAGGTTTAGAATAGGTAAGCGACACGTGACTAGAATTTGGAAATATATGGGTAAACTATAGGATTAACAAAGTCCAGTAAATGAGTCATCATTAGAATACAGCATACGTAAGAGGCGACTAAAGGAGGTAAGGGTGAGGTAACCCTGACAGAAACCTCGAGTGCTGAAGACGGAGGTTCCAGGCTGCACGGCACACTCTAATAAACCATGGATCCACGCACTTCACGCCTATGATCATGTCGATAGTCACTTACAGGACTGGCGGTATGATCAGCGAACGAAAAGAAGAAGATGAACAATTTTGGGCTAGGTATATATATATATATATATATATATATATATATATATATATATATATATATATATATATATATATTAGTGCTGCTAATTTTGGATTATCTAGGTATTCGATTAATCGACAGTTCAATCGATCAGTTAATCGATCGTTGATCGATGTGCTAATAATTCTGAGCAATGTAAACCCGACAGGGACTAAGGTAGCATCTTGGTTTTATGCACTCAAGTTATATATTTCAGCAAGCACGTATAGTAGTACGATATCCACTGTTTTACAAGGTTTCTAAGTGAAATCTGGATAACAATAATAATAATAATAACTAGAGGTTAAAGTACTAACCTCACAGGTTCCAAGAAAAGGTTTCTGGTCAAAGGTGTCATTGGATGGTAAAAGGAATGTCAAAGTGAACTATTTTTAATATCTGGTGACCATAATGAAAAAGACCAAAAACCATAAATTTATCAAACATGGACAAAAACCATCATAAACAAACAGAAATTGTAAAAAAACAACCAGCAGATAAAAGGTGAAAATCAGTCAAGGAAGATCAAGAACTGCCAAAAATTATGAAAAATGGTCAAAACTCATCAAAAATGGAAGAAATGACCAAAAACGACAAAAATGGTAAAATTTTGTCAAAATCGGTCAAAAAGGACCAAAGTGGTAAAAAACCAATAAAAATTGATGAAACAGGAAAACATTGTCAAAATCGGTCAAAAAGGTCCAAAATTGTCAAAGACCCTAAAAAAAAGTAGTCAAACCGATAAAAATGTCCAAAGCTGATGAAATACGAAAAATATTGTCAAAAACAGCAGAAACGTGGCGAAAATCAGTCAAAAAGAACGAAAATGGTCAAAATGCATCAAAAATGGAAACAATTTTAAAATGACAGAAATAGTAAAAAATTATCAAAATCGGTCAGAAAGGGACCAAAATGGTAAAAAAAACTATAAACAAATAACAAAAATGGTAAAAAAATTGAAAAAATAGTTAGAAAAGGAACAAAATAGTTAAAACAATAAAAAATGACCCAAAAAAACCAAAAATGGTAAGGAATATCAAACATAGACAAAAACCACCAGATATAATAAAAATGAAAAATTTGTCAAAAACAGCAGAAAAATAGCGAAGATCAGTCAAAAAGGACCCAGAATTGTCAAACTGATGAAAAATTATCAAAAAGCATTAGAAATGGAAAAAATGACCAAAAATGACAGAAATGGGAAAAATTGGTCAAAAGGACCAAAATGGTAAAAAGCAATAAAAATGACGAAAACGGGAAAAAATTGTCAAAGTCACTCAAAAAGGTCCAAAATTGGCCAAAAATAATAAGAAATGGACAAAAACCCTAAAAAAAATAGTCAAAGTGATAAAAATGACAAAAAATGATGAAAAACGAAAAGAATTGTAAAAAAAAACCAGCAGAAAAGTGGCGAAAATCAGTCAAAAAAGTATCAAGAATTGTCAAAATGTTGAAAAAATGATCAAATAGCATTAGAAATGGAAAAAATGCCCAAGAATTACAGAAATGGCAAAAATTGGTCCAAATCGGTCAAAAAAGTCCAAAATTGGCACACGAAAAATAGAAATGGACAAAAAAACCTAAAAAAATAGTCAAAGTGATAAAAACGACAAAAAATGATGAAAAGTGAAAAAAAAATTGTCAAGACCAGCAGAAAATGGCGAAAAAGACCAAGAATTGTCAAAAATGATGGGAAAATGGTAAAAAAGCATCAAAAATGGGAAAAAATGAGCAGAAACGACAGAAACGGTAAGAATTTGTCAAAATCAGTCAGAAAGGGACCAAAAATTGCTAAAAAAAATATACAAAAAAATAACCAAAATGGTAACAAATTGCGAAAATCCGACAAAAAGGACCAAAATAGCTAAAACAATAAAAAAAAATGACCCAAAAAGACAAATAACAGAAAAAATAATCAAACACGGACAGAAACAATAAAATTGTCAAAATGGTGAAATAGTGTCAAAAAGCATCAGAAGTGGGGAAAATGACCAAAAATGAGAGAAATGGGGAAAATTGCTCCAAATCGGTCAAAAGGACCAAAATGGTAAAAAAATAATAAAAACATGAAAACGGGGAATAATAAGAAATCGACAAAAACCCTTAAAAAAGTGGTCAAAGTGATAAAAAAGACAGAAAAAATTATCAGAACTGCCCGAAATCGGTCAAAACCTGTTAAAATTGGTCGAAAAGGTCCAAAATTGGCAAAGAAATAATCAAAAATGGACAAAAACAAAAAAAGTAGTAAACAATTATCACAAACGATGAAACTGATAAAAACAATGGCCAAAATTGGTTAAAAAAAAATTTTAAATGGTCAAGATCCGTCAAAAATGACCAAAGATGGTGTAAAATTATCAAAAATTATGAAGCTTAAAAAATGGTACAAAAACTACCAAAAACAATCAAAATTGTCAGAAACGATAAAAGAAATTGTCAACATCGGTGAAAAAAAGTCCAATAAGGCCAAAGTTTTCTAATTCAGCAGTAAATGGGTTAATCAAGATTTGCAATTTAGCATTAAATGGATTAATAGAAGAATTCAGCAGTAAAATGGGTAATTGAGTCTTAATTCAGCAGTATAAGTGTTAATTGAGACTTGTAATTCAGCAGTAAAAGGGTTAATTGACACATGATATTCAGCAGTAGAAGGGTTAATTAAAACTTGTAATTCAGAAGTAAAAGGGTTAATTGAGTACTGTAATTCAGCAGTAAAATGGTTAATTTAGCCATCTGATTCAGCAGTAAAAGGGTTAATTTAATCTTGTGATTCAGCAGTAAGAGTTAATTGAAACTTGTAATTCAGAAGTAAAAGGGTTAAGTGAGTACTGTAATTTAGCAGTAAGTGTTAATTTAGCCTTGTGATTCAGCAGTGAAAGGGTTAATTGACACTTGTTATTCAGCAGTAAAAGGGTTAATCGAGACTTGTAATTCAGCAGTAAAAGGGTTAATCGAGACTTGTAATTCAATGAGTTGTCATTCAGCAGTAAATGGGTTAATGGGACTGACTTATGCCAATGGAAATAATCCTTATAATTAAGGATTAAGAGTGTTAAAGAAGAAGTACAATGGCATTGAAAGTGGCTTTCATATACAACATTCGGCATTAAAGAATGAAATAGAATGTGTTATTAGTAGATATTATTCGGATTTATTTTTAATTCGGCGATCCTGAGCCGACTCGCCGAAAAACGAAATAAGAACGCCCTTGGCCCGTGACGTCATTTCAGGGGATCGGCTGCGCTTGCCTGAAACAGCTGAGCGAAATAACGTTTACAAGGTTGACGCGCTGTCATAAGAGGCGACTTGTTCTAACAGACAAGCAATTTTCGCCAACCCAAAGAGTATTATAATACAATCATAGACCATCAACTACATTCGTAATAAAATCTTTATATATATATATCCTACACACCTACCCAACACAAGTAATCTAATGCGTGGGAACGAACAAAATGTACATTGTTGAATTACGTCGTAAATATCAATCCTCTCATTCAACAAAGATCTCGGCAAACTAGGTCAACTGTCTGTTGGCACTTAACCCTTCAAATTCCAGTGTCCTGATTATAAGAAAACCACACAAGAAAGCTCTTATTTTAATATTTTTAAAACTAATTTGGCTGGATTATGTTGCTGTTGTCATAGACAGCACCAACTCCTAGTCAAACTAATTCTAAACATATTCACCAGCAGGGAATGTGTACAGGTGTGTGGGTGGGTGTGGGTGTAGGGGTGTGTGTGTGTGTGTGTGGGGGGGGGGGGGGGGGGAGTGGGGCGGAGAATGTTAATTGAATAAAATCACTGCCTACACAATTTCCTGGGGGTGGCGGTAATAGTAGTAGTAGTAGTAGCAGCAGCAGCCATAGCCGTAAAGCTGCTGCTACTGCTGCTGCTACTACTACTACTACTACTACTACTACTACTACTACTACTACTACTACTACTACTACTACTACTACTACTACTACTACTACTACTACTACTACTACTTAAAAATGGCATGCGTATATGCCATTGTGGTTTGCCGCATGCCAGACGCATCCAGTGTGTTAATTTTCCGCTGTGCAGTGGATGACCACCTTTACATTTGGTTCCGCCCTCACGGGTGGGGGATGGGGGGCAAAAGGTTCATGAAATTGGTTGTCCAACCAAAGTAAGTATGTCAGTTACCCATATCAATGTGGAATTAATGAGCACATTTACATTTATCCCGGCCCCACGGGTGTATGGGATGGGGGGGGGGGGGGCAAAAGGTCATAAAATTGATTGTAATGCAACTCCTCTGACACTATTCGACGAAATTCAACCAAAATTGTTATATGAATTATCCATATGATTATGGCATGCAAAATGACATTACATTTGGCTCCGCCGCCGAGGTGTGGGGTGTGGCAAAAGTTCAAAGTGCTGAACGTGAGGATTTGTGATGCCGCGTCATCGACCAATCAATCTAGTTATCCCCACGCTTTTCGAAGAAAAGGTTGGGATTACGTGATGCGACCTGTGTGCGTGCGGTGTCGGCCGTCTGTGCACTTATTCTTTTTAACGCATCTCCTAGACCGTTTAAGATAGAAACTTGAAACGTTGGTGATGATTATACCTATGGGCAAGGAAGTTCATGGCAATTTTGTTATGACGACCCCCCCCCCCCACCGGGGCTGGACCCAGGGGGTAAAAACGTCAAAATTGGCCGGTAATTATCGATTGTATTGCAACTCCTCCTAGACCATTTCAGATAGAAACTTAAAACTTTGGGGGTGATTGCACAAATGGACAGGGATGTGCATGACATTTGGAATCTTGGCATGCCCCTCAGGGACAGGGCCCTTGGGGTGGGAAAATTTTTCCAAAGGTTGTTATGTCGCATATCAAGCCAATGATTAGTAGTCTACAGGACAAGGAACTATTTTGATTTTGGATCAAACCGAGATTAGGGGGGCGGGATCAAAAAGTCAAAATTGGCCAGTAATTATCGATTGTAATGCAACTCCGCCTAGACCATTTCAGATAGAAACTTGAAACTTTGGGTATGATTACACATATGGCCAGGGATGAGCATGACACTTTTGAAATTGTGTTATGATCCCCAGGGATTGGGCTCAGGGGGTGGGATTGTGAGTCAAAAATTAAATTTATCCAAAGGTGGCCATGTCGCATTTCAATTTGAAACCCATTACCCATTGAAACTACATTTCAAGGAATTTATTGTGTTTTGGGTCAAAGTGAGGGTAAAGCTCGAAGTGGTGAACGCGTGGGGATTTGCGAAGGCATGCCAGTGACTGCACATTTTAGTTCCTAATGTAAACATTGTCATGTAAACCGCAATCAAATGGGTAATTAACATACCAAATTTGGTAGAATTCCGCCAACTTTGACTTTCTGCGACACCCCCACCACCCCACTCCCCGCCACCCAGCCCCACCATGTGATTGGAGCCTAATGTAAACGTCATCTCAATATTATGGGTAACTCACATAACAAATTTGATTGAATTCCACCAATAGGTTTCAGATGAGATAGCCAGATGGATGGACAGACAGACTGACTGACCGGTGCAATATTCCATCCTAGTTTTTTTTAAACACACGAGGACGAGGTACAGTTGCGACATTGACATCTTTGTCAGGAATGTAAAAAAAATTGACAGACAGACTTATACTAATCGCGAGTCCAGATTGTTTCACATTTTTTTGGATGTTTTTTCGGATTACACATCAGGTTGTGGAGTCCTAATGTATGGTCAGACCCTTTCATGTGTTAAAGTTGTAGCCAAATCAGACCAGAAGTTTCCGATCGAGATATCCACAGATTTAGAGTTTGATCCTCTCCGAATCCAGGTTCTTTTACACAGATCATGGACAATACTGGAAATCCTCTTTGACGGCAAGTTTCTTCATGTTAAAATTTGAGCCAAATCGGATCAGAAGTTTTTGAGACAGTCGCAGCTAAAAAGTATATGAGAAAGCAAAGCCTGGGATATAGAAATGCATGGATAGTGATTTATTTACAGTCATGTGAATGTGATAGTACTTATTACTAATGAACACATACAATAACACCAAACACCAACAAACATCATTTAGAAATCCTAGTAGAAAGAACATTGTTTTGATTAAATTATTTAAATATATTGTCCACTTCTTCTGAGCTGTCAGTCCTTTATCATTTGTTATTGGCGATGTGGAAGTAAGCATATTGAAGTATAGAACCATATATATATATATATATATATATATATATATATATATATATATATATATATATATATATATATATATATATATATATATATATATATATATATATATATATATATATATATATATATATATATATATATATATATATATATATATATATATATATATATATATATATATATATATATATATATATATATATATAGTTCCTTGAAGAATGCCAGACACACTGTAAAATTGAATAAAAAGACAACAGATTCAGGAACGTATCATATATAATAAAGTATATAGTACACACCTCCCCCCCCCCTCCCTCTCCCCCCCCTCTCTCTCTCTCTCTCTCTCTCTCTCTCTCTCACAGACACTTTAACCCTTTGGTGGGCAAGCTGGAAAAAGCAGGCCTCTAGATCTATCTTGTGAATGTTGGTTTACTGACTAAGAGACCATTTTTGAAGATTTAACAATGGAATGAGTGGCAAAAAATGATAACATCAAGTCCGTGATTCCGGTGGCAAACTTTAAAAAATAATCTTGGCCTGCAAATGAACAGTTACCAAACAAGATTTTAGATGTTCTTTAGACAAATGTTGCCTATTAACTCTTTAATAACTAAATTTGGTCAAGAATATTGACATATCTGCTTATTGAATGCTCATTTGCAGGCCAAGAGAAGACTATTAAAAAAAATGGGCCACTGGCATGTCTAGCTCGATAAATTTTCAAAACTAATCTTCTTATGGGCTGCAAAAGGATATTTCTCAATACAGCACATACTTTCTGTTAAAACTGTGTTTAAAACAGCTGACTTGTATGACTGGCATGCAATTTAAATTTTAATACTAGATGCTATTTCATGAGTTTTGAATTAATCCCCCAAGTGGTTTCGGAGATTTATTAGAGGGTTCTAAAAATCGGCTAAAATCCAAGATGGCCTCTCCTCAAATTGGCTGAAAAACAATATTGATTGCTCAGGAAAATTGAAAGCTTTGCTTGGTGAATGTCCATTTGCAGGTGAGCCTGTCATTGCAGTGGTAAACTTTCAGAAATGGTCTTCTCTTGACCTATAAATGTACATTTTTGCAAAATCCAGACCCTTCTGAATCACTGAGCAAAAATTCAAATTTTCTTGGAAAATCTTGACCATTAATGGGTTAATTAATTTTCTCATATCTCATTCCCAAGGCAACCATAGAGGAAATGTTAAGTATTTTGCAAATAATTTGACTAGAACTTGTTGCAACAACATATATTTGGCTTCCAGTCAAATTAATTGCGAAATATTTAACATAATATGTTAAATACTTAAAAAGATAGGCCCCATACTTTTTCAGGCATTTGTCCGTGAAAGGGTTAAGTATCATTTTGAGGCACTGTTTACATAAGAGGGGTTATTATATAAAAGTGTATCAGTGCATAGGAAGATTGAAAAGTTGTTTTATAGCCATTACAACTAGCTTTTGACGTTCATGAAATAGACGTGCATCAACTATCAGAATCACGGAAATACATTTCCTTTCCATTGAAACTGATTTGCTGTATTAATACGCTAAACCACACAACATGAGATATTTGTATTTGTTATTTAAAAGGTAATATAATAATGTATATGCTGGGTTCTCACCAATTTGAGTCGCTATATCCAAAATCTTGGCGCATCAAATGATCACCAACACGCAAGCGAGCTGTCAGAATGTTAGCCAGTCAATTTTCCGTCGTACGCAGGTCCCTGATATTACGTCATAAGCCTTGTCTCCAGGTGTTCGAGTTTCGTTTTCGGAAGGTACGAAAATTAGCACTTTTGATATGAAATTTTATATAAATAGTAATAGTCTATACAAATATTATATAACCATGTCATTATGTTGGCATATACTGAGTTATTTCCATACACTAACGCAGTAAGTTGCCTTAGCGTTTTACTTACACTTTAATTCTGATGCTTAATCATAATCATGTAGTCCTTGGTAGTACCAAGATGGCTGACAGTCATCGACAATTAGAAGGTAATAACAACTTCCAGCCAGAAATTAATTCAGTGTAATATATACGTTTGGATATATGGATTGATTTGATGAACACGGTAGGGCGGAGAAAGGAGGTGCACTTCAACGGACTGCCGAGGAAGGACACAATAGTGAATTCAATTAAATAGAACACACAGTTAGCATTTTGTGTTTCGTACAGGGCAATGAAGAGATCTGGACGAAATTGCGGGTGGAATTAATTATTTAAATTAATTATTTAAAATAAATAAATAATTTAAATTAAGTATTTAAATTAATTTTTAAATTAATTATTTAATTAATTAATTAATTAATTATTTATTTTATTTTATTTTATTTTATTTTATTTAACCATATTTAAATTAAGAATTTAAAATAATTTTCATTTGTCATAGAATTATAAGCATGTTTTACGTCACAAATTTTACATATTATAGTCTTACTATCTATCTTCTCAAAGTGTTGCCACAGGTCACTTTTAGCCATACCCATGATAGCGAATTTTGTCTGTAAAACAGAGTATTACTATAATGCCAGATTCGAAAGAAGCTAGGCTACCGTATGAAGAATTTGTGTAAACGTCTGTTTTTAAATCTATATTCAAGACACGTGGTTAAATGAATTTGGCTGGTAGCTTGGCCCCGTTATTTGGATCTACCTTCCTGTTATCTTAACATGACCACCGCGCATTATTCATATTATCAACAGTTGCCGCTTGCCGACTTTATTCTATAAATGAATCCTTAATGCTTAATAATACAGATATGTGTTGTTAATGCACGTGTCTTGTAATCATTACACGTGTTATTGCCACTACAATAGATTAGCGTGTCAGGACAGAACTGGAAATGAAAAATTAAATAAAATAAATAAATAAACAAATAAATAAATAATAATAAAATAACGATAATCGATTATGAATTTTCATAATCGATCACTGATTCAATCGATCAACGATCGACATATAAAATCGATTAGCAGCACTAATATATATATATATATATATATATATATATATATATATATATATATATATATATATGTATTTTTATTTTATTGACGCACTGGCAACGTGCGGCTTCAATTTCCATGTGCTAACTTAGCCGACAGTGATGCACCCGTTAGTTTAATTTGTTGATCACCATCTCCCGGTTGGGGGATCGAACCGCCATTCTGCAACTCCGCATAGCATCAGCAACCAGGCATCTTTCCACTGGAGCACCGCACCAAGACAAAAGTCAAGGATTGGCCGACCAGCTTTCACATGTCTGATATACTGACACACAGACGATTCATATGGGACTATCTGTGGATGCATCTGTCACAATCAATCCTAGGCTTTTACGCCTATTGTACTCTGACTCCAGCACGGCTCTGGCAGTATATGTATTTTTATTTTATTGACGCACTGGCAACGTGCGACTTGAATTTCCATGTGCTAACTTAGCCGACAGTGATGCACCCGTTAGTTTAATTTGTTGATCACCATCTCCCGGTTGGGGGATCGAACCGCCATTCTGCAACTCCGCATAGCATCAGCAACCAGGCATCTTTCCACTGGACCACCGCACCAAGACAAAAGTCAAGGATTGGCCGACCAGCTTTCACATGTCTGATATACTGACACACTGACGATTCATATGGGACTATCTGTGGATGCATCTGTCACAATCAATCCTAGGCATTTACGCCTATTGTACTCTGACTCCAGCACGGCTCTGGCAGTATATGTATTTTTATTTTATTGACGCACTGGCAACGTGCGGCTTCAATTTCCATGTGCTAACTTAGCCGACAGTGATGCACCCGTTAGTTTAATTTGTTGATCACCATCTCCCGGTTGGGGGATCGAACCGCCATTCTGCAACTCCGCATAGCATCAGCAACCAGGAATCTTTCCACTGGACCACCGCACCAAGACAAAAGTTAAGGATTGGCCGACCAGCTTTCACATGTCTGATATACTGACACACTGACGATTCATATGGGACTATCTGTGGATGCATCTGTCACAATCAATCCTAGGCTTTTACGCCTATTGTACTCTGACTCCAGCACGGCTCTGGCAGTATATGTATTTTTATTTCATTGACGCTCTGGCAACGTGCGGCTTCAATTTCCATGTGCTAACTTAGCCGACAGTGATGCACCCGTTAGTTTAATTTGTTGATCACCATCTCCCGGTTGGGGGATCGAACCGCCATTCTGCAATGCCGCATAGCATCAGCAACCAGGCATCTTTCCACTGGACCACCGCACCAAGACAAAAGTCAAGGATTGGCCGACCAGCCTTCACATGTCTGATATACTGACACACTGACGATTCATATGGGACTATCTGTGGATGCATCTGTCACAATCAATCCTAGGCTTTTACGCCTATTGTACTCTGACTCCAGCACGGCTCTGGCAGTATATGTATTTTTATTTTATTGACGCACTGGCAATGTGTGGCTTCAATTTCCATGTGCTAACTTAGCCGACAGTGATACACCCGTTAGTTTAATTTGTTGATCACCATCTCCCGGTTGGGGGATCGAACCGCCAGTCTGCAACTCCGCATAGCATCAGCAACCAGGCATCTTTCCACTGGACCACCGCACCAAGACAAAAGTCAAGGATTGGCCGACCAGCTTTCACATGTCTGATATACTGACACACTGACGATTCATATGGGACTATCTGTGGATACATCTGTCACAATCAATCCTAGGCTTTTACGCCTATTGTACTCTGACTCCAGCACGGCTCTGGCAGTATATGTATTTTTATTTTATTGACGCACTGGTAACGTGCGGCTTCAATTTCCATGTGCTAACTTAGCCGACAGTGATGCACCCGTTAGTTTAATTTGTTGATCACCATCTCCCGGTCGGGGGATCGAACCGCCATTCTGCAACTCCGCATAGCATCAGCAACCAGGCATCTTTCCACTGGACCACCGCACCAAGACTATAAAGTCAAGGATTGGCCGACCAGCTTTCACATGTCTGATATACTGACACACTGACGATTCATATGGGACTATCTGTGGATGCATCTGTCACAATCAATCCTAGGCTTTTACGCCTATTGTACTCTGACTCCAGCACGGCTCTGGCAGTATATGTATTTTTATTTTATTGACGCACTGGCAACGTGCGGCTTCAATTTCCATGTGCTAACTTAGCCGACAGTGATGCACCCGTTAGTTTAATTTGTTGATCACCATCTCCTGGTCGGGGGATCGAACCGCCATTCTGCAACTCCGCATAGCATCAGCAACCAGGCATCTTTCCACTGGACCACAGCACCAAGACTATAAAGTCAAGGATTGGCCGACCAGCTTTCACATGTCTGATATACTGACACACTGACGATTCATATGGGACTATCTGTGGATGCATCTGTCACAATCAATCCTAGGCTTTTACGCCTATTGTACTCTGACTCCAGCACGGCTCTGGCAGTATATGTATTTTTATTTTATTGACGCACTGGCAACGTGCGGCTTCAATTTCCATGTGCTAACTTAGCCGACAGTGATGCACCCGTTAGTTTAATTTGTTGATCACCATCTCCCGGTCGGGGGATCGAACCGCCATTCTGCAACTCCGCATAGCATCAGCAACCAGGCATCTTTCCACTGGACCACCGCACCAAGACTATAAAGTCAAGGATTGGCCGACCAGCTTTCACATGTCTGATATACTGACACACTGACGATTCATATGGGACTATCTGTGGATGCATCTGTCACAATCAATCCTAGGCTTTTACGCCTATTGTACTCTGACTCCAGCACGGCTCTGGCAGTATATGTATTTTTATTTTATTGACGCACTGGCAACGTGCAGCTTCAATTTCCATGTGCTAACTTAGCCGACAGTGATGCACCCGTTAGTTTAATTTGTTGATCACCATCTCCCGGTCGGGGGATCGAACCGCCATTCTGCAACTCCGCATAGCATCAGCAACCAGGCATCTTTCCACTGGACCACCGCACCAAGACTATAAAGTCAAGGATTGGCCGACCAGCTTTCACATGTCTGATATACTGACACACTGACGATTCATATGGGACTATCTGTGGATGCATCTGTCACAATCAATCCTAGGCTTTTACGCCTATTGTACTCTGACTCCAGCACGGCTCTGGCAGTATATGTATTTTTATTTTATTGACGCACTGGCAACGTGCGGCTTCAATTTCCATGTGCTAACTTAGCCGACAGTGATGCACCCGTTAGTTTAATTTGTTGATCACCATCTCCCGGTCGGGGGATCGAACCGCCATTCTGCAACTCCGCATAGCATCAGCAACCAGGCATCTTTCCACTGGACCACCGCACCAAGACTATAAAGTCAAGGATTGGCCGACCAGCTTTCACATGTCTGATATACTGACACACTGACGATTCATATGGGACTATCTGTGGATGCATCTGTCACAATCAATCCTAGGCTTTTACGCCTATTGTACTCTGACTCCAGCACGGCTCTGGCAGTATATGTATTTTTATTTTATTGACGCACTGGCAACGTGCAGCTTCAATTTCCATGTGCTAACTTAGCCGACAGTGATGCACCCGTTAGTTTAATTTGTTGATCACCATCTCCCGGTCGGGGGATCGAACCGCCATCCTGCAACTCCGCATAGCATCAGCAACCAGGCATCTTTCCACTGGAGCACCGCACCAAGACAAAAGTCAAGGATTGGCCGACCAGCTTTCACATGTCTGATATACTGACACACAGACGATTCATATGGGACTATCTGTGGATGCATCTGTCACAATCAATCCTAGGCTTTTACGCCTATTGTACTCTGACTCCAGCACGGCTCTGGCAGTATATGTATTTTTATTTTATTGACGCACTGGCAACGTGCGACTTGAATTTCCATGTGCTAACTTAGCCGACAGTGATGCACCCGTTAGTTTAATTTGTTGATCACCATCTCCCGGTTGGGGGATCGAACCGCCATTCTGCAACTCCGCATAGCATCAGCAACCAGGCATCTTTCCACTGGACCACCGCACCAAGACAAAAGTCAAGGATTGGCCGACCAGCTTTCACATGTCTGATATACTGACACACTGACGATTCATATGGGACTATCTGTGGATGCATCTGTCACAATCAATCCTAGGCATTTACGCCTATTGTACTCTGACTCCAGCACGGCTCTGGCAGTATATGTATTTTTATTTTATTGACGCACTGGCAACGTGCGGCTTCAATTTCCATGTGCTAACTTAGCCGACAGTGATGCACCCGTTAGTTTAATTTGTTGATCACCATCTCCCGGTTGGGGGATCGAACCGCCATTCTGCAACTCCGCATAGCATCAGCAACCAGGAATCTTTCCACTGGACCACCGCACCAAGACAAAAGTTAAGGATTGGCCGACCAGCTTTCACATGTCTGATATACTGACACACTGACGATTCATATGGGACTATCTGTGGATGCATCTGTCACAATCAATCCTAGGCTTTTACGCCTATTGTACTCTGACTCCAGCACGGCTCTGGCAGTATATGTATTTTTATTTCATTGACGCTCTGGCAACGTGCGGCTTCAATTTCCATGTGCTAACTTAGCCGACAGTGATGCACCCGTTAGTTTAATTTGTTGATCACCATCTCCCGGTTGGGGGATCGAACCGCCATTCTGCAATGCCGCATAGCATCAGCAACCAGGCATCTTTCCACTGGACCACCGCACCAAGACAAAAGTCAAGGATTGGCCGACCAGCCTTCACATGTCTGATATACTGACACACTGACGATTCATATGGGACTATCTGTGGATGCATCTGTCACAATCAATCCTAGGCTTTTACGCCTATTGTACTCTGACTCCAGCACGGCTCTGGCAGTATATGTATTTTTATTTTATTGACGCACTGGCAATGTGTGGCTTCAATTTCCATGTGCTAACTTAGCCGACAGTGATACACCCGTTAGTTTAATTTGTTGATCACCATCTCCCGGTTGGGGGATCGAACCGCCAGTCTGCAACTCCGCATAGCATCAGCAACCAGGCATCTTTCCACTGGACCACCGCACCAAGACAAAAGTCAAGGATTGGCCGACCAGCTTTCACATGTCTGATATACTGACACACTGACGATTCATATGGGACTATCTGTGGATACATCTGTCACAATCAATCCTAGGCTTTTACGCCTATTGTACTCTGACTCCAGCACGGCTCTGGCAGTATATGTATTTTTATTTTATTGACGCACTGGTAACGTGCGGCTTCAATTTCCATGTGCTAACTTAGCCGACAGTGATGCACCCGTTAGTTTAATTTGTTGATCACCATCTCCCGGTCGGGGGATCGAACCGCCATTCTGCAACTCCGCATAGCATCAGCAACCAGGCATCTTTCCACTGGACCACCGCACCAAGACTATAAAGTCAAGGATTGGCCGACCAGCTTTCACATGTCTGATATACTGACACACTGACGATTCATATGGGACTATCTGTGGATGCATCTGTCACAATCAATCCTAGGCTTTTACGCCTATTGTACTCTGACTCCAGCACGGCTCTGGCAGTATATGTATTTTTATTTTATTGACGCACTGGCAACGTGCGGCTTCAATTTCCATGTGCTAACTTAGCCGACAGTGATGCACCCGTTAGTTTAATTTGTTGATCACCATCTCCTGGTCGGGGGATCGAACCGCCATTCTGCAACTCCGCATAGCATCAGCAACCAGGCATCTTTCCACTGGACCACAGCACCAAGACTATAAAGTCAAGGATTGGCCGACCAGCTTTCACATGTCTGATATACTGACACACTGACGATTCATATGGGACTATCTGTGGATGCATCTGTCACAATCAATCCTAGGCTTTTACGCCTATTGTACTCTGACTCCAGCACGGCTCTGGCAGTATATGTATTTTTATTTTATTGACGCACTGGCAACGTGCGGCTTCAATTTCCATGTGCTAACTTAGCCGACAGTGATGCACCCGTTAGTTTAATTTGTTGATCACCATCTCCCGGTCGGGGGATCGAACCGCCATTCTGCAACTCCGCATAGCATCAGCAACCAGGCATCTTTCCACTGGACCACCGCACCAAGACTATAAAGTCAAGGATTGGCCGACCAGCTTTCACATGTCTGATATACTGACACACTGACGATTCATATGGGACTATCTGTGGATGCATCTGTCACAATCAATCCTAGGCTTTTACGCCTATTGTACTCTGACTCCAGCACGGCTCTGGCAGTATATGTATTTTTATTTTATTGACGCACTGGCAACGTGCAGCTTCAATTTCCATGTGCTAACTTAGCCGACAGTGATGCACCCGTTAGTTTAATTTGTTGATCACCATCTCCCGGTCGGGGGATCGAACCGCCATTCTGCAACTCCGCATAGCATCAGCAACCAGGCATCTTTCCACTGGACCACCGCACCAAGACTATAAAGTCAAGGATTGGCCGACCAGCTTTCACATGTCTGATATACTGACACACTGACGATTCATATGGGACTATCTGTGGATGCATCTGTCACAATCAATCCTAGGCTTTTACGCCTATTGTACTCTGACTCCAGCACGGCTCTGGCAGTATATGTATTTTTATTTTATTGACGCACTGGCAACGTGCGGCTTCAATTTCCATGTGCTAACTTAGCCGACAGTGATGCACCCGTTAGTTTAATTTGTTGATCACCATCTCCCGGTCGGGGGATCGAACCGCCATTCTGCAACTCCGCATAGCATCAGCAACCAGGCATCTTTCCACTGGACCACCGCACCAAGACTATAAAGTCAAGGATTGGCCGACCAGCTTTCACATGTCTGATATACTGACACACTGACGATTCATATGGGACTATCTGTGGATGCATCTGTCACAATCAATCCTAGGCTTTTACGCCTATTGTACTCTGACTCCAGCACGGCTCTGGCAGTATATGTATTTTTATTTTATTGACGCACTGGCAACGTGCAGCTTCAATTTCCATGTGCTAACTTAGCCGACAGTGATGCACCCGTTAGTTTAATTTGTTGATCACCATCTCCCGGTCGGGGGATCGAACCGCCATCCTGCAACTCCGCATAGCATCAGCAACCAGGCATCTTTCCACTGGACCACCGCACCAAGACTATAAAGTCAAGGATTGGCCGACCAGCTTTCACATGTCTGATATACTGACACACTGACGCTTCATATGGGACTATCTGTGGATGCATCTGTCACAATCAATCCTAGGCTTTTACGCCTATTGTACTCTGACTCCAGCACGGCTCTGGCAGAAGAATGAGTCAATTCAATTTAGTATCTTTTTGACACACCATATTTGTGCAATTTAGATTTCAAAAGTTCACGTGGAACAGTATCAAAAGCCTTTTCAAAGTCGAGAATAAAAATGTCCACTTGTTTCTGTTTATCAATGGATGAAGCCCAATCGTTGATGCCATTAATTAATTGAGTTTCACAACTGTGAAAACATATGTATGTAGTCCTCTGGGGCGCTCTGACAGAGTTGACAGATTAGGTTAACATTGAAGTTGCTAAATCTATGGAGAGTCATTTGGACTACGTAAGTAGTTGAACTAAGAATCTACATAAAGTCGGAACAATAACAATTAGAAAACTCAATGTTCCTAACACCAACAGATGAAGAAGAAATCTATAAAATCTTGATGCAAATTAACCCGACTAATAGTGCAGGTATTGACAACTTTAAATGGAAAATCTTTAAACACTGTATAACAGAAATACTCACCCCACTAAATCACATCTGCAATCTCTCACTCTCACAAGGTATATTCCCATCACGACTAAAAATAGCACGAGTAACACATATTTATAAAGCAAAAGATCCATCTGATTTTACTAACTACAGACCAGTCTCAGTGCTTCCACTTTTTTCGAAACTCCTGGAAAGATTATATTACAACAGAAGTGTTAATTATCTAAATAGATATTCAATTATCTACAGATCTCAGTATGGTTTCAGAGAAAAACACTCTACTATGCTTGCCATTGTGGATATGATAGAATAAATATTTGAGTCCTTGGAAAATAAAGAACATACACTCTGGGTGTTCCTGGATCTTTCTAAAGCATTCGACACTATTGACTATGAAATCTTATTGAAGAAATTTTCACATTACGGTATAAGAGGCATCGCTTTTGATTGGATTCAAAATTATTTGACTGACAGGATTCAATGTGTTCAATTTAATGGTGCTATTTCAGGAAACAAAAAATTAGTCTGTGGTGTACCTCAGGGTTCAATCATTGGACCCCTACATGCTGTTCTTACTATACATGAATGATTTACCTAATGCCACTAACAAACTTTCATTAATACTATTTGCAGATGATACCAATGTCTTTGGTAAACATAAGGATATAAATATTCTATACAAAAATGTAAATAATGAAATGGAAAAAATTATAAATTGGTTCAAAATTAATAAATTATCTCTAAATGTTAACAAAACTAACTTTATACTATTTACAAGATCTAGCCAACCTGAAGAAGCTTCTCTCCCAAAACTTTACATAGACACTCAAGAAATAGATGAGGCCGAGTACGTTAAATTCCTAGGAGTATATTTGGACAAACATTTAACCTGGGAGAAGCACATAGAGATAATCACATCCAAGGTAGCAAGGAATATTGGTATCATGCGCAGACTCAAGTCATATCTTTCATCTCATATCCTAAAAATTCTGTATAACACATTGATACTTCCACACATAACCTACTGCAATGCTATCTGGAGCAATACATATCAAAATAAACTTAAAAAAATAAAATCACTACAAAAGCAATCTATCAAACTATTTTCGCAAACATCAGGGGGACAAGATACCTTCAAAAGTAACAAAATCCTAAAACTCGAAGACATTGGAAGGGTTCAATTATATGCAATTCTAAAGGACTACCACAATGGCAACCTACCCTCATCTCTATCCAATCTTTTTCAATAAATGCAGACATACAAACGCACAACACAAGAACCAGTTCCAACCTACATGTCACATACCACCGAACAGAGGCAGCTACACGAACACCATCCTACCAAGCAATACAATTATGGTATAATACAGATACAGATATACGTACACAAATTCTCACGTTAAAATCATCCAAAAAATTCATCAAAAACATAATTATTGACAACTACTAGAAACCATACCACTAAACACCACCACCATGGCCATTACACAGCACAGCTCTGGATCGACTTGGCATGCTTACAGAGTGAGCTGAGGTGTCCTGTTTGGCACGGTGATGGAAGACATTGCTTCCCAAAGTGGCGGTGCCTTCCAATCCGATTGTGCTCGGAGTGCTCAGCGGAGCACTTCTCACTAATTAACATGTTAACTTACTGTCTTGATCTGGAGGCATGAATGAGCTGTGCTGTAGTCTAACTATTCAAGGCATCTGTTGATCTCAGTCCATAATTGACCGCTAAAATGACCGCGGTAGGGACGAAAATGACCGCTATAGTATTCCTATGGTATTCCTAATAAACCTAACAATAACTACTATCCGCTACGAATGAATATTCTATATGCGTATATAAGTTACAATATATATTATATATATTATATGTTTCCTACTACGAGTTCCTATCTAATTTAACTTATATAAAATTTGTGTGGGTTTTTTCAGGTACCGTCGCGTAGACTGTGCCTAAAGAAGGGAACGAAAATTCCGGAAGTAGCAATTTAAAAAGTGAACACTGTACGTCTGCTAGATAATGCTAGAGTGCTCAAAGATATTTAGAAGAAGTTTAGTGCTACAATTGAAGTCTCTAAAAGTATAAGATTTTAACCATTTATATTTGCGTATGATACGCTGAATTTTGAAATTATCAATTAGCAAATAAATAAGATTGAAAAATTTCGCAAGTTTGATTATTTTCACTACAAATGAGTTTCTCAAGAGGTACGCAAAGAAATTTGTGAACATTTTTGAGTCTGTAAGGGTCAAAAGTGTATTACTGACTGATCTGCTACCTGAATCTGATACACGCAAAGAAATTTGTGAAAATTTTGAGATAATTTTGAGTCTAGTAAGTTTGCGTCTGTAAGGGTCAAAAGTTTATTACAGACTGATCTGCTACTTGAATCTGATAGACGACGCGCAAATACATGTGCATTCTGATTCGTTGCAATCGTTACTGATAGTTCATTGGACAGAGGAATCATCATTGTGTTTTATTATATGTCTAGTCTTAGATGTGTATTCAGGCGGACATAGGCTACCATTTTAATGGTTTCCTGCAATTAGCGTACATGATATGCAACCAGGGGGACTGGGTGGGCGAGATAACAATGCATACACTCCTACAAATTCCGCTGTGATTTTAATGCCAAAATTGCTAAAGTTGTACAATTTCTTCATACAAATAAATCCCTAAACCAATTAATGCTGACAGCAACTACTTTCAGCGTGAGATTGGAGCTAACTTTTATGCATAAGTATGCAGTACTTTCCGTGAAGGATTGAAATACACAATGCTGAATATTTTGAAACATATTTCACTGGAACGTATTGCTGTCAGTCTGCCAGTCTTAGTCAAATTTTGTTCAAAATATTCGCCACATATTACCTGTTAAATAAATGGTTGTTTTTTATCCTAAATTTTGACACGTGAAAACACCTTACACCTACACCATATATTTCTTATGCATGAGTTTATTGAAATAATATTGCCCATATATATAGACAGATAAAAATTTGAAATCCATTTCGCTGGAACCTACTGCTGTCCCGGCTGCCGATGACAGTCAGATTAGTTTTAAAATAATCAACAATATTTAATACATCAATATGAATCATAAATAAGATTACATTTCTGATCATCGAAAACATGTTACACGGCTCGTTGCGCCGTCATACAGCAAGAACACTATATAGCAAGACAGATATAGGCCTACTGGAAAACCATTGAACATTTTGAATCCTATTTCGCTGACCCCTATAGCTGTTGGAACCGGCCCCGCCGCCCATACTCAGCGCATGTTGGGATCGATTTATATCATTTTAATCCAGAATTCCTATTTCGTGGTAGCTATCCAGCTATCCTATTGACTATTTTGAAACTAATTTCACTGGTTACTGTTGCTGCCTTTGACATCAACCGCTCCCAGTCAAATTAGTTTCAAAAGACTCAACAGAATATTTATTATATTGTTTATTAGATTCGTGCAACTGACAGAATATTCCAGCTTTATGACGGAATATTTATATCAGTTATGATTGTGACGTCAACCAATATGATGTTAGCCCATGTGACGTAATTGATTACGTCGTTAAGACGTGATTGATATATCAGATTCGCCCCTTACTATTCATAAGTTTCTTAAAATGACAGCGCATTATACAGCATACATACTTTGTTGTTTCTGATCAGTGAAAATACATTACGCTTTGTTGCAGCATCGATTCATACAGCACAGGATGGATCCACTTTTACCAATGCCCCGCCCATCCTTAGCTCGGGGCCACCCATACTTTGTGCGTGTTCGGATCAATTTATACAATTTTAATTTAAATACAAAATTCCAATTTCATGGTAGCTATCCAGCTATCCTATTGACTATTTTGAAAATAATTTCACTGGTTACTGTTGCTGCCTTTGACAGCAACCGCTTTCAGTCAAATTAGTCCCAAAGGACCCAACAGAATATTTATTATATTGTTTATTAAATTCGTGTAACTGACAGACTATTCCGGCTTTATGACGTATTTACCTTATCATTCATAAGTGTATTGAAATGACAGCGCACGTCACGCACGCACGCACGCACGCACGCACGCACGCACGCACGCACGCACGCACGCACGCACGCACGCACGCACGCACGCACGCACGCACGCACGCACGCACGCACGCACGCACGCACGCACGCACGCACGCACGCACGCACGCACGCACGCACGCACGCACGCACGCACGCACGCACGCACGCATTAGAAGCAGTTCACGTGTCAGTCACGATGACGACGTTTCCGCATAGATAATGTCCAGTTGCAGATAACTTACTAGAAGACCGTTTTCTCTTGTTTTGTAAACAGGCAATCATGATTACTTTTTTCCGCTGTAATAATAATAATAATAATAATAATAATAATAATAATAATAATAATAATAATAATAATAATAATAATAATAATAATAATAATACTTAATTGACTTCACCCATTTCTATTTTGCATGCACATTCACGTGTTTATACTAACCTGGCTCTCAATCAGGCTGACCTACTCGTGGTGAGAGTCGTGAGTAATCAATGTGCATACATATATAGGTATGCATATTCGATGAAACCAACTAGCCTGCTTATTAGCATGATTCCAGTAATAAACGGAGATTCTATGACCACCTTACATCTAAAACATAAATAAAATAGTATAAAAATCAAACGCATGGCAGGTTAACCAGTTAACCAATTATTTAAATATCCAACAGTTAGATCTATGAATATCTATATCTATGGTATTATTATATCCAACAGTTAGATCTATGAATATCTATAGCTATGGTATTATTAAAATGAGACAACGATCGAATAATATGAGCATACCTAGTCCGTCTCGCGGAAGTCCGACTCGTGGAAGGCAGTTAGGTCTCGTGGGTGGACTCGCGGCCGTGACGGGTATTCAATATTGGACTCGCGATATTGGACTCGCGGTAATCCAACTTAGAGTCGTACATTCGAGATTCGGCGTGATAAAGACACGAAATCACGCCTCTATTTTTAGATTGAGCCCTCCTACGATGCTTATTACTATGAATATTTCGGAACCTACAGGTGCACGGCATAGGATTATATGCTGTAAAAGTGAACAATTATATGCTGGATAAAAGGACAAATTTGTCCCCGTGTTGTGTTGTTGATATATTTCTTCCGCCGGGCCGGCGTAAGGTCAACCACGTGTCTATCTTGGAAATAACGTTGACGAAAGCTGTTGCTGTTGCGTTTTAGTTTTTAACCGCAAAATTAACATACGAGTTAGGGCCCCACACGCCCCCCCCCCCCCCCCCACACACACACAGACAGTCATCAACCAAAGTGCGGAAAATCGCTCCATTAGCGTTATTGAAAACGCTTCAAGGAAGTCTATTTTGAAAACAATGTTGCTGAAAGCCGTTGCTATTTACGCGTATTGGAATCGCTTTTAAACCTGAATTCCCAGAGTCTAATTTTCAAGGTAACTATACAGGTAAGCTGTGAATATTTTGAAACTAATTTGACTTGAGTCTGCCCAGTCAAATTACTTTTACAATATTTAACAGTCTAGTAGGTCGATCAACCATATATACAATTCGTACACTTGACGAACGATTCGATGTTCATGACGAAGCCAGGTAGCCTACGTGAAATTATGAGAGTGACATCAGCTAACTTGAGATGCGTGTGATTATTATGTCGGATACGTGAGTGTTAGGTCGGATCCCTCCATTATATATGCTAACTCTATGTTATACAGACCGGATATGACAACATTGTATGATGTCGAATATTTTGAAATTAAAATACCTGGAAGCTGTTGCTATCTAAGGCCAGAACGGCCTCAGCTCAAAATCTTCTAGAGCTTTCGTATATGTTGGATTACAATTGAAGTAAATTGCGTTTCGTCGGGGAAATAACAATTTGCAGGTGGAGACCTTTCTTTGAAAATTCCCGACTTTTACAGACAATAGATGCAAAGAATATGGCGTCCAATTACTGCAACGATTCATACACGCTGGTTAGTATTGCATGCTCGGTAAATTGAACACAAATCAACAACCATCTCATATCTCGTGCAAACATGTTTCTATTTAATGGGAGATCTTTAACATTGGCTTTGATCATAGAGTTACATAATACTAGCTGCAAACACACCTTGATGGAATTAAACTTAGATGGCAAACAATGTCTTCCGCAGACACGCAAGCTATATTGTTAATCTCAATTATTAGGCGGCTCACCTGGATAGATATCTAGATTACAGGTGTTTATGCAAGCATGTTTTCGCGGGATTTCTTCATGTCACCTTACCAGAGACTTGTTGTTATCATGATTGTTACCATTATTAAATCAATTTGAACAATCACGGGTAACCCGGATGATAATTCTCTTCGCTTCAATGGCGGTTATATCACATTACTGCTATTAAGAGTATTATGCAATGGGGTGGTATTTGTTACTGCTGGCAACTCTCGTGTCTCGAAATATGTACGCGTGGTTCTAATTCAATTTCGCAAATTAAAAAGATTATATGAAATCACCGTATATGTTAAGATTTATCTTGTTTCATTCATATAGGCACACAATTTAATCCTCTAAAAGTCTACTATTTTAATAAATTTATTTTAAAGCAGTTTAGTGTGAATATGCAACTTTAACAGGGGATTGTTCTAAAATAAATTTTTCCTCACTTGTAAAAGATTTTTCTATTGCCTTAAGATACCCCCGTTGGTCATGTGACATGTGAAGGGTTAATTATCATTCAGCTGTTTCGTTGAGCTTACAATTCAAAATATATTTATATCAAAATTTATAACTCGGTGCTTTCATGTAATAGTATTATAAACATCCCTCCCCCTAGTGATGATCTGCAACGCTGACCGCTTATGTCTATATCACGCACACACTCTGTACTTGGCTTTGTATAGTTTTTAAAGGTGTATATTCACAGCAGAATGATTGAAAATAAAATTGTGTAATTTTGGAGGCTTAAACTGTGGGCTTAGACGTAAAGAAACTAAATAAATCTTAACATATGATTTCGTCAAGTATAAATTAATATAATTTTTTTAAGGTGCACAAATTTAATTAGAGACACGAGTCCCTATTTCAAATTCACAGCTAAAAAGTATCATAATTTACACGGAATAAAACTATCATATGTTAAGATTTGTTTCGCTTCATTACATCTAGGCACACGATTTGGGCCTCTAAAAGTCTACAATTGTAACAATTTTATTTTCAGGCATTTGCTGTGAATATGCACCTTTAAATGGCTCTTGCGTTGACATCAGATGGGTTTATCATATTATTACCGTTGGTTACAAACTCCCATTTCAGTGGCGTATGAAGGTACTTGGACAGGGTGGGTGTGGGGTGGGTGGGTATGTGGTGGGGGTGCTGAAGGGCCAAAAACCTAAGGGGGCGCTATGGGGGATACACTATAGGAGCAGCAAAACCCGGACCCCCCCCCCCCCCCCCACACACACACACCCCGGTCCCTACGCCTATACATTTGAAACTCCTCATTGCTCAAATCATTTACATCGTTGACATCATTTCACCTCCACGCTACAATAGAAATTCGGAGATTACATCACATCACATCACAAATTGCACTCGAAAAACGGACCGTCCAATAATACACATAGAGGACGGATACACACCGGGCTGAATTTCATCAAACGTCAAAAGGCTGCGTTGTATTTAAAGCGCTTAAATACATCATTATGTCTTGACATATTTTCGAAAATAACCTCTAACTATTCCGCTTGTATAGTGTGATTGTTTATGAATCGTCTATGACCTGATAAGCCTAGTTAATCTTTATTTTCCCCAGTGGATGTACGTATAAATATCACTTCCACGATTCGGACTAACTCCATCCAGACTAAGTATGATCACCTTTCTACAACGATCACCTACAAAAATAACATATTATATTTATATACACTATATTATAACGGGTAATAGAAGTCAAAATATAAATTCGCAGTGGCGGTCATTATCGCCATAATAGCGGTCATTCTTGTCCCGGGCGTGGTCATTTTAGCTGGCAGTCATTTTCGTCATACACCCACCTGTTCACCGGAACAAAACATCAAAAGTAAAACTGTATAGGAATAATAATAATAATAATAATAATAATAATAATAATAATAATAATAATAATAATAATAATAATAATAATAAAAATACTATAATAGATGAGCTCCCCCACCCCAACCCGCTCCCCACCCACCCCATCCCGCTCCCACCCTCCATCCCTTTATGTTTATGAAAGTAATTGTCCTGTTTTACTGTTGTATCATACGTTTGTACCTACATACATATAGTATCACGTAATATATGTCACATCATTATGTCTTGACATATTTTCGAAAATAACCTCTAACTATTCCGCTTGTATAGTGTGATTGTTTATGAATCGTCTATGACCTGAGAAGCCTAGTTAATCTTTATTTATGTGATAAATCTTACAAAATTCTTAATATACTTTACATATATTTTATCAACAGCCCATATAGTATTGAATAATAAAAGAGATTAAAGATGTATAATATATACTTATACGGTTACCAGTTTTCGCACATTGCCATTTTCTCTAGAATAGGTTAACACGTTTTTATGTATGATAAATTCTCACCAGCCAAATTGTATATAATATTCTTAACATATCAAATTGTATATAGTATTACATGCGTCTTAAATAACAAAAAAAAAATTTAAATGTTCTTAAAATATTGTCTGTGATAATTTAGAATTTTTACTTGTCTTAAGAAATACTCTGTATAAAACCTCTTAAGAAGCGTCTCCTAAATAATAGTTATTAGTAAAATCCTGCGGGAGATAATTTATAATCTAATAGGTTTTATGGGACATATCTGTACATAAATATATATATATATATTTATATATATATATATATATATATATATATATATATATATATATATATATATATATATATATATATATATATATATATATATATATATATATATATATATATATAATTTTAACTTAAACAACTAATGGTTAAATTGTATATGTAGCTGTATTATATAATTTATAATAATATAATATAAGTGCTGATAATATATTATATTATAATAATATAAGTTATAATAGCAAAAGACATAGATTTACCAAGACAAATCCGTTCAGGCCAACCCAAAAAAAAAAGAAAAAAAGAAGATAAATAAAAAGAATAAATAAATAAATAACTTGCTTTAAAAGTGGTAAGCATACGATAAGGTGTTAAATAACTAAATAGAGATCTAAAATCTAATTTATATTAAGTAATATTCAAGACCAAATCTTAGTTAAAACACACACACCACCAACATTTTATAGGCACGGATAAACACAGTAGCACACAGTAACAAACAAATTGTAAATATAGAGTGCACGTTTTCTGTCAGTCCATTCTGTCTAACATCTGTATATATATATATATATATATATATATATATATATATATATATATATATATATATATATATATATATATATATATATATATATATATATATATATATATATATATATATATATATATATATATATATATATATATATATATATATATATATATATATATACAAGCCATCCTTAAGGTGTAAAGTAAGCAACTGAAAAGCTGTACGCGTTACACAATGAAACAAAATTCATGTTATAAATGTGGTATAGGAAGTCCATCTGTCATCAATCGTAATAATGACGACTTCCTATGTAGCAGATGTGAGGGACAGAGACTTGAGGAAGATCGTCAACGAATGATGGACAACTCTTCACCTCAAACGTTTTCAGAGGAAGCGCGTACACAAAATAGGATAATGTGCAATATAGTTAGCTCAGGAGTGCTTTATTCTTCACCTCCCATCTTTACACCTGCTCCATACAGATTAAACTCTTCAGCTCTAACACATCCAGTTACACTAAATACAGGCAATCCTCCACCTCCAATACTACCACCGCTAACATTTTGCACACCCTCAAGAGCAGATGCTGATAATAGTATGACTTCCACACACTCACTTGCATCTCCTGTGTGTACACTAACTCAAGTAGGACTATCAACTAACAATGGAATAGCTACATTTAATAGTAACAATGAAACTATGAAGAAGCAGGTTGGAGAATGTCCCTGTGGTGAAGCTGACAATAAATTTATGATGAAATGCTCAGATTGCAATATATGGTGGCACTACAATTGTACTGACCTTCCTGTGTATATGCTAAGTGCCTTAATTACTTCTAAGCGTAAATATACATGCATACTATGCACCCCAATATCGGATAAAATTGGCGACTTTCTAGAATCGTATACGTCTTATTACGGTAAGCAGTACACAGGGCAGGTAAATGCCATGCATACACCTACCAATAATTGTACAAGTAAGACTATATTAAGTATAAAACACTCACACACACACAGACTGATTCAGATGAAAATTCTGATTTGGTGCAGTGCCCATCTCCAAGTATAGTCACAGCAGATAAGGAGCTAGCCCAACCTCATCAGTCAGACCAAAATAGTGATGTGCTGCAAGCAATACTGCAAGAAATCAAGGTAATAAAGGAACAAGTACATGACCTACAAATACAGAATGAACTGCATCCAAAGCAGACTGAAACTAAATGTATACCAGTAGTTAGTACACGACAAAACAACAATAATGTAACAACCACAGCCAGCAGAGAAATACGTCAAACTTTTAACAGCAAAAGTAATAATAAACATGTGGCTCAATTCCAAGACCCATTTCACAGTCAGGATACACAAAACAAGTATAATATGAATAAATCAGGCAATGTTCATGGTCCTATGACCTACAGAGAAGTGGCTTCCAAAACACAGCTCCCTCTTCACAGCATTCTCATAATAATCCTACAAGATCATATCATGAGGCTAGAAATGTTAACAGGGGAAATGCAGGGGTGCATAGCTATGTAAGGAATAACCCACCCAGCATGAACATGATCAACCCTGAAGCTAGAATGAGAAATGTTGAATTCCGCCAAGGCAATTTTAGGCAAAAGAATGTCTTGATCATTGGCAGCTCCACCCTTAGAAAGTTGAGTGAACAGTATATGTCCAATAATGAATATAATGTGTCAATTCGAACAATACGTGGAGCACGAATAATTGATTTACATTATCAACTTGAAAGATACATCACACAGAGCCATTATGATAGTGTTGTGGTACATGTAGGCAGCAATGATATAGGCCACAGGAAGCCAGAGAGCATGATAGAAGATTATGACTCTATTATCCAATACATCAGGCACTTGTCACCGGACACACAGATTTTAATCTCAACTTTACTACCTAGACCACAGAATAATCATGAAAACAATCTAACGAGTCACTTTAACAGTTTGTTACAAGGTCATGTGGAAAGGAATGGGGTGTTATTAGTAGACAACTCTACCCTTTTTTATGATTCATATGGTTACATATGTACACAGCTATTTTTTTATCACATTCATCCTAATGGAGATGGAACAAGAGTTCTTTCAGAGAACATAATGAATTATGTTGTCTCTCTAAGTAGTACACCGAGTAATTTTAATGAAAGTAATGGAGTGGAATTGTATAATAATAATAATAATGCTTTGCAACAAAATTTTCGCAATGGGAGGACGAATGGGAGGAGCCATCAACCACTACAATACCAGGAACAATATGCAAACCATTTACCTTATCAGAGCATGTAAGACTATCTAACAGCTTCAAGTTTCTAAATAATCTGCACAATTCAAACTACCCAAGTCAAACAAACTATGTTGACAAAACTAAAAACTCAACAGTTAACCCTATGTGTGCTAAAACTGTAACTACCAGTAGCATACAGAAGTCCAGGCATATATTATGCAAATCAAAGGAAGCACCCTCTATGCAAACACAACAAAATAAGTTAAAAGTATTTTATACAAATGCTGACTCTATCATAAATAAGCGACAAGAACTTTTAGTAATGGTTCTTGATACACAGCCAGATATCATTGTATTAACAGAAGTACTTCCCAAACACTTCAGATTCAAGGTGTATAAAGAGGAATTACAAATTGATGGATATTCCTTATTTACAAATGCAGAAGACTATAGCAGCCTGGGGAAAGTAAACCGGGGTGTGTGTATATATATACGCTCAGTATTGAATCCAGTAGAGGCTCTATTAACAATAGATGACCTACCAGATGAAATAGTGGTAGTGGAAATTAGGCTGAAACAAAGAGACAAATTGCTAATAATGGGAACATACAGAAGTCCAAACTCAAATGAAATAAATGATAACAGATTACTGGATACAATTAAAAGATCTGTTCAAAGCAAGCATTCACATTTACTACTGATAGGTGACTATAATTATCCTGAAATTGCCTGGGAGATAGAACCACAAATTAGTAAACCATCAATAAGAGCATCTAAATTTCTTGAAGCAGTATCTGATGCTTTTCTCTACCAACATGTTACCATTCCGACCCGTTATCGTCCAAATAACGAACCTAGTACTTTAGATTTAGTCTTCACAAATGAACAGTATATGTTTGAAAATATTTCTACTTTTCCTGGCTTGGGAAAAAGTGACCATATCTGTTTTACTTTTGATTTGATATGCTACACCAAAATAACTCAAAGTAAGGTTACAAAATTCTTATATGACAAAGGAGATTATGAAGGGTTATGTAGGGAATTGGACAAGAATTGGGAGACGCAATTTGAAGGACTGTCACTGGATCAATGCTGGGTGAAGTTAAAAGAGAGTATAAGTCAAGCAATGCCAATATATATACCGCACAAAAAAATAATTCCCTCAAACAAACATAGACCACCATGGCTAAATAGACAATTACTTAGGTTAATAAGAAAAAAAGAAAAGTACTGGAAAACATATTTGGGCACACAAGATACACATCATTATAACAAATATGCGCGTGTGAGAAATCAAGTAAAAGCACAATGTAAAAAGTCAGTCAGGCTCTTTGAAAGAAACATCGCGACTAACATTAAAAAGAACCCTAATCATTTTGGCGCTATGTCAATAATAAACTAAAAACAAAAGAAAGTGTGGGAGATCTTGAAGACATAAATGGTAACCTTACTGTAACAGACCAAGATAAAGCAGAATTATTAAATCAACTTTTTTCTAGTATATTTACCCAAGAAAATATAAATAGTATTCCCATTATGAAATTTAAAACCGAAACCAATGCATTGAGCAACATTAAAGTGAATCTGGATACTGTGAATGAAAAACTAGGCAACTTAAAGCAAAACAAATCCCCAGGACCTGATGGTTTACATCCTCGGCTACTCAAAGAATTAAAGGATGTCATAGCAAGGCCCTTGACACTTATATACCAAAAATCATTAGACACAGGTTCAGTGCCGACAGATTGGAAATATGCCCATGTCATACCCATACATAAGAAGGGGTAAAAAAGACAACCAAATAACTATAGAACGGTTAGCCTTACTTCCATTTCCTGTAAGGTACTGGAGAGCATTGTGAGGGACAAGGTAGTAGCCCACATGATAAATAACAGGTTTTTTAACTGAATATCAACATGGGTTCATGGCTGGGCGATCTACAGTTACACAATTATTAGAAGTGTTAGAGGCCTGGACGACTGCTGTAGACAGGGGTGAAGATATAGATGTCCTGTATCTTGATTTCATGAAGGCATTTGACACAGTGCCTCATGAACGCCTTCTAAGTAAATTAAGCCAATACAAAATTTCAGGTAATCTACTAAACTGGCTAAGATCCTTTTTAACAAATCGCCAACAGAGGGTTGTAGTAAATGGAGCCTTTTCGTCATGGACACCTGTTTTGAGTGGAGTTCCACATGGCAGTGTACTCGGTCCAGTACTTTTCACTATGTTTATCAATGACATGCCATCTGTGATTGAATCTGACATTTCTTTATTTGCGGATGATACTAAAGCTTATAGAACCATAACACATGCAGATGATTGTAAAGAGCTACAACAAGACTGTAACTCACTGCAGCAGTGGTCAGAAACATGGCAGGTCCGATTTAATCCTCAAAAATGTTCTGTAATTATTCTAGAATTAAAAAATCTAAATTTCCAGGCAAGATTAGAATATTTAGAACTACCAAGTCTAGTATACAGAAGAATAAGAGGGGATCTTATAAATGTCTATAAGTACATGCATAACCTGTATACTGTGGACTCTAGAACACTTCTAATTATCCGTCCAAGAGAGAGAACTAGAGGTCATAAATTTACATTACTAAAACCAAGAGCAAATACATCCCTTAGACAAAGCTTTTTCTCTAACCGTGTCATAGACGGGTGGAACTCCCTGACGCCTGAAGTTGTTGAAGCTCCATCTCTAAATAGTTTTAAAACCAGACTAGATAAACTAATTATTCAACATCCTGTATACTATAATTATAGAGCTCTAGATAAACCATGTAATCCAAAAATGACTATTAGATAATGTAGCTCATCACCAAATTTATTGAATTAGCTGATAATAGGATACAATGGCCTAAAAAGCTGTACATGTTATGATTATGATTATATTTGTTTATGTTACATCCTAATATATATGTCATAATATATTTTGCAATTACTGTTTATATGTTAGGAGTCCACGACTTCATAGGCTTGCCTTTGGTGGACTGCATGTTGTAATCTCTGATACTGACGACTAAATACGAAAATAAATAATCTGAGGGATTTACGTAATAAACTGTGTAACAATAAATATTTCCAAATATTGTCGTATTCAAACGTCGGCACGGGTCCCCCTTACAATCCACTGCTTTGGTGAGGCATAAAGGTTTAATTTACTTATAGCATACAGACGATGTGTAAATAATTGGCGAGTGTAGTTTTTATAGAATGCGATTAAAAACACCAGTTTTCGTTATAATCCGGAAAACTGATATCCAGAGAAATGGTGACATCGCATGCAAATGGTCATTGGATTGGCAGTTGAGATTTAATTCAGCCAAAATACACGTTTTGCAGTTAGGAGACAACAATCCTGATATCCAATACATTATGACAGATACTGAAACGCACCCACCTATAACCCTAGGTTAGGTACACACTGTGACTGTGAAAAGGATCTAGGCATCTATATCGATGACAAACTTACTTTCGACACTCATATTAACACCATCACAACAAAAGCTAACTGTATATTAGGAATCATGAAATGAACCTTTAGCCGCATGGACAAGAACACCTTTCTTCTTCTATACAAGACATTAGTGAGGCCCATTGTAGAATATTGTAACTCGGTCTGGTCACCACACCTCAAGTCAAGAACTATAGAAGCAGTACAGCGCCGAGCTACCCGACTAATTCCTACAATGAAAGGTCTGCAGTACGAGGACAGACTACGAGAACTAGGGTTATTTTCTCTTAAATACCGGAGAACTCGTGGGAACTTAATCAAAGTATGCAAACTGAAGAACAACATGTACAACCTAGACCATTCCATTTTCTTTAGAGAACCTAACTCCAACATAACACGGGGACAATTACAGAATAAGAGTAAACCACTGTAGCAAGAACATACGGAAAATCTTCTTCACCAAAAGAATCGCGCCACAGTGGAATGCACTACCAGAACACATGGTATGATGGTGGAAGCAAAAAACATCTCCGATTTCAAATCAAAACTAGACACATATCTGTGCGGAATTAAGTACACCTTTGATTAACCTAAGACACATGTATCACATACATTTACAAGATATGGTTGCATTGGCTCTAGGTGTGGAATCTGCGCCAGACTGCCATATGTACAAATTATATAATATTGAATTTAAATAATGAATATAGCAATTTAATAATATTAGTAGATAGGACTCGTACATATTAATCGTTGGTTTGATGTTTGTCATTGGATTTGGTGTGGCATCCGCGCCATTCCATGACATTTTACAGGCATGCATATGTGTTGTTACACGTCTAGCACATTATGTAACATGTAGGTATTGTAAGAAGATAACCCTGCGTGAGAATACCACATATGCAAAGATGTACAAAAGCGCTCACTGTTAACCCTTGCCACCCTGGTGTCAAAGCTTTCAATTTTCAAACTAAATTAAAAGATGAACCGGTGTTCACTCTTCAGCAAACTCGGGGGGAGATGGTGCTGTCGCAGACAGTAACTTCTCCTTCGATCAATACTCACCATTCTGTTACTTTCTGATACACAGCTGGCCTTGACAGCTGGCTCTAGGACTATAGACTTAGAAAGCTTTACTGACTCCTTGGAACCGGGTACCCGGCTCCTAACCGCCGAGTACCCGTCTACCATAGAGCACATTCTTGTTTGCATAGCAACAAGAGCTGGCCACGTTTTTTTCTTGCAGGTAAGATTTTAAGTTCTTTTGTAAAGGAAATCTAAGTCTTGTCTGTGATTTGATAGTGTGCGTTCGTAAAAGGATATAACTGGATGAAATGGAGAATACCGCCAATGAAGACCAGGTTGTATAATTCCTTATTATCCATAGTTAAAAGACTTAGGTCTCTAAAATTCGTTGTGTCGCATGTTCCAATTTCTGACCCCATAGAATCTGGGACGTGTGCTAACAACGAGATATGCCGGACGATCGCCTTCTTTAAACCCCAACAGGCGATCGGCAGATATGAAAATAGGTGTTTGCTACAGTATTTCTAACACGAATATCGGCTGACGTCGTTTTCCGTAGGGTCCGAACGGGTGACGTCACACCCGTGAGGCTCGGATGTTTATGTGAAGAAAATGTTTTCATTAATTCACGCATCTGTTCTGGGTGCTGTACTAAAAATGGTACCAGGAAACTTTGGAATGGTCAAGTTTACGTGTAATCACGATCGGTTTGCAATGATCGGTGCTTTCAAAATTCTTGTGAGATGCGTGGTCTGCGGTTTTACCGTGTGCTACAGCAGTTTGTTTACATTTTGTTGTTTCTTCACATATCGTGTCGGCTTTCGTTAGGAGTATAATCTATATTGATTGGTAAATATACCCCGAATGCTATGCGATATGATTCCTGGAGCCGTGATACATCCTGGAGGATCAATTATGGGTGTATTATGCCCGCTTCGTTCTTGTCGTCATAATCAATGCGATCTTTGCTGTAACGTTGCAGGGTGGGGTGCGGGAGGGTTGCATTTAATTTATGGTCAAATTATTTGAAAATTAATTGTCTGCCTTCCATCCGTGTCTCGTTCCGCTTGCTTATTGTAGGTTTGTGCTTATTTTATAGGCCAAGCCAGGCCCGCCATCATGTGACGAGTGCCATAAGTTTGTACGCGTCGTGTTTAAGGACCATGTCTGTTTTAGGTGTACGCCCTGTAACCTTGATAATCATTGTAATGTGTGCGCAGTGTGGTCCGTCGATATGATGGTAAAGTTCCTTGCCCAGAAGGATGTGGCTGGGTCTGACGCGGGATCAGGCGGTCCGAGGGTAAATCGTGGAGCGTCCGGTTCGGCCGGTGGGGGCGCTCCACGTCCCCAGCTGGAGGTGGCGGAGATGGCACCGCTGGCGTGGTTCGGTCCGGCTATGCAGGGTTTTCTGCATAGCATTCTGCCCACGCTGGTGTCATCACTGCTTCCGAAGGTTGGGGGGGCAGTTTCTCTCCATGCCTGGTACGGACCCTGTCCTTGGATAGGGTTCTGGACTGGTTACCGAGGGGGCCGTCTCATACGGCCCCATGGCAGTCCCATCTGGCTCCGGCCTGGCGGGTTCTGTCTCTCTGCGGCCACCTCCGGGTGGTCCAGTAGCGGTGGCCAGTCCGTCAGGTGTGGGAGCCGTCCGCCAGGACGGCTCCGCGGTTTCCTCGTCTGGTGACGACTCTTCGGAGTCTGAAGACGAGGAGGCTGAAGAGGAGTTATTGCTGCGGCCTGTGATGCCACGGGTGGAGCATATGGTGGTCGATTCCGTCCTGGACGGAACCGCCCTCCATCTGTCTGGCTTGGCGCAAGCCAGGGCAGCGGCTCTGCCTGTGGCTGAGGCCAATCTGGTACCGGGCACCGGTTCCGTGTCGGTTGGTTTGGCACCAGCTGGCGCGGTGACCGGTGTGCAGGGCCGGGCGTGGTACTCACCTATCTCGCCCGGTCCGGCAGTCGGACATGGGGTGCCGTTGGCGCCCGTGTTTGGCCACGGTTCCGCGTCCGCTACGGGTCCGTACGGTTTTCCGTGCGGACCTATCTCATGGACTGGTATGGGTCATGGGGTGGCGGCGGAACCAGGTGGTACCGGAGTGCCTGGTGTGTCAGCCGCGGCTCCTTGCCGGGAGGCCGTGGCTGGCAGACCCGTGAGCGCGTCAACGGGTGACGTGTTTGCGGGTGTTTCCTCCTCGGAAGTAGACTGGTCCGAGGCTCTGGCTTGGCTAGCCAGGGTGGACCCGTCTGTGGTTTCGGCCACGGCCGAGGAGGATGCGCCCCGTCCGTCGGTTGCATCGATTCGGACGGGGATCTTGCCCGCGGCCCGGATCCAGTCAGTGGGACTGGATCCACGGTTCATAGAGTTGTTGGATGCTATTTATAGCAAGCAACTTGCGACCAAGGGCCAGCTCCCTGCGGCCTCCAGGGAGGTGTGGGCAAGGTGTCATATTCCGCGGGGGGAATACGACAGATATGGTGTAGTGCCGTCGGTCACGGAGGATGACCGATGGGTCCTGGGGGTTCAAAGTGCTGGAGTGGCTGGCCCCGGTCCGGCACGTGTGGACAGGTCCCAGGTACAAGAGGAAGTGCTGTCCCTATGCGACGAGGGTGTGAGGGCAGCTATGAGTGCTGTCAACCACTCTTATCGTCTCCTTCAGTCGGTGTGGGCTGAAGCGGGGGCAGGCCACCCTGTGCCACCTGTGGCGCTTTCGTGCGTGAATGACGGCTTGGTGCTGTCTATGGACGCATTGGCAAGGGTGCAGGCGCGTGTGACCAAATCCAGGAGGCAAATGGTTATTGACCATATGCGTCCGGCTACGGCAGTCGGGGAGCGTCTTCTTGGGATGTCCCTGACAGGGCCTAGCATCTTCGGTGGCCAAGCGCGGGCCATCCTAGAGGATACGGCCAGTATCGCGCAGAATCGGTTGGTGGTCAACCTACAGCTAGAGCTAGTGCGGCAAGCGCACGCACTAGGGGCTGTAGGGAAACCGCTAGCTGGACAGCAGAAGAAGCATAAGGGCAAGGCGAAAGCTAAGCCTGCTGCGACTTCTGCTTCAGCTGGTTTTTCTCAGCCGCCGCTGGCTAAGAAAGCCAGGAAGGTTGTTGAGGCTCCTACCCGCCCCAAGGTTGCTCCTGACCGCCCTAGAGGCGGGAAGGGGAAGGGTAAGGGTAAGTCCTCCAAGGGCGGACAGAAGGGGGCGGATCGTACCTGAGGGTACGAGAGCTCCCTTCATATCCGCCTGGACCGCACCTGTGCGACAGGAACAGCGGTGCCAGTTATACCCGCCGTGGCAAGACCGAAATGGTTCTCTGTCTCTCGTTAAGAGAGGGGGGGAGCGGACCGCGAGCCGCACAACCCCATTAGACGTCGAGGCGTCTATGGTGGGTGGAAGGCTCATGCGTTTCGTCGAGGCCTGGCGAGGTGTGACGTCAGACAGTCTGGTCCTGGGATGGTTATCCCAGGGGTACAAGGCGGAGTGGTGGGACTTTCCGCCACAAAATCTTTGGCACCTGTCTGGACACCCGTACCAAGGGAGCCAGACAAGTTAGACGCCGTGCAAAAGGAAGTGTCGGGTTTGCTTCTGAAGGGAGCAATAAAACCAGCGAACCGGAACACTCCAGGCTTCTATTCAAACATGTTCCTTGTCCCCAAGAGCACGGGGGGATGGAGACCCATACTCAATCTCAGGCCATTAAATTGGTTTATCCATACGCCTCGGTTCCAGATGGAAACGCCGAGATCGGTAATGGCGGGATTGAGGAAGGGAATGTAGTGTGTGTCGATCGATCTGAAAGATGCATATTTCCACATTCCCATGAACCGGAGTTGGCACAGGTTTCTGAGATTTGCGTTTCAGAATCAAGTATGGGAGTTTACTGTTCTCCTGTTTGGCCTGTCGACAGCTGCGAGGGTTTTCACAAGAGTGGTCCTTGCGGTGACAGCGTTTCTCAGAAAAGAGAACGTGGCGCTACACACCTACATAGACGACTGGCTGCTCAAGGCAGACTCGGCAGCCATGTTGAACGTGGATACTGCTCTGACTCTGAAGTTACTTTCAGATCTAGGCTGGATAGTCAACAAGGAGAAATCCGAGTTGACACCCACTCAACATTTCCTTTATTTGGGGATGCGATTCGATCTCGAGGAGGGCAGGGTTTACCCGTCAGAGCCCAGAGTGGTGTCTCTGTTAGCCATCCTCGAGAGGTTTCGAGTGGGATACCACATTCAGGCGAGGCGGTTTCTTCAGATGCTGGGTATGATGGTCTCGATGGAGCAGGTGATCCCGTTCGCTGCTCTAATGAGAAGACCTATCCAGTTGTATCTGATGTCTCTGTGGAAACAGAGAACAGAACCCCTGTCAAAACTGGTGCCAGTTTGGAGCCGATAATATCGCATCTGCTATGGTGGAAACAGCGTCAGAATCTCCTAGTAGGGGTTTCGCTGCACCTACCTCGCCCCCAGCTGTCCATGTACACGGATGCTTCGCTGGAAGGGTGGGGTGCCTGCCTGGGAGAACACCAGGTCTTGGGCACATGGACTCTCATGGAGAGTCAGCTGCATATCAATCTGTTGGAAATGATGGCAGTGGAACTGGCGTTGGAAGAGTTTCTTCCGATGATCAGGGGCAAGGTGATATTGATACGGTCGGACAATTCGACGGTAGTATCATACATAAATCGCCAAGGCGGGACCAGGTCACCCACACTTTGATACAAAGTGTGGCACTTGATTCAATGGTGCAGGAATTACTCGGTTGTTTTGAAAGCAGCTCACATTCCTGGCCAATTGAACATTCTGGCGGATGCTTTGTCTCGCAGACAGAGAATTCTGCCGACAGAATGGTCCCTCAACCCTCCAGTTCTACGAAGGATCTTCGAGCATTGGAGCAAACCCAACGTGGACTTGTTCGCCACAAAGGAAAATGCTCAAATCATGACTTATGTCTCGCCGATTCCAGATCCAAATGCCGTCGATACAGACGCTCTGGCGATAAGCTGGAGGGGGATGCACGCTTACGCGTACCCACCCACCATCCTGCCGAAGGTATTGGTGAAGATCAGGGAGGAACCGTGTCTGGTCCTGCTAATAACGCCGTATTGGCCGAAATGTTCAAATTGACTGCGTGGATGTTATCAAACAACGTTCCACGTCGGAAGGCTTTTCTCGACAAGCTGCTGATTTCATCGCGGCTGCGAGAAGGAGGTCAACCTTCAAGTCATATAACAACAAGGTTAACAGATTTGCAGACTGGTGTGAAGAAAAGGGTATTGATACCTTTCAATCCACTATTCAGCAAATAGCAGACTTTCTCTGTGAGCTGTTCTTTTCAGGACTAGCTCCCGTCACAATTGCTGGATACAAGTCAGCTTTGGCATCAGTTATCCCTTGTCTAGCCAACGGATAGTCCAGAGGTGGCCCAGTTAAATGTGATGGTGAAGGGAATGAGCAATCTCCGACCGAGACAACCGGTAGTCATTCCAGCCTGGAGTCTATCTTTAGTGCTTAATGTACTGGCCAAGCACCCTTTCGAACCGTTGCGTTCGGCTAGTCTAAAGCATTTGACTCTAAAGGCAGTTTTTCTATTGGCAGCTTCCTCAGCTAGAAGGCGCAGTGAGATCCATGCGCTTTCAGCAGAGAGGGACCGATTTATTGTCTCTGGAGAGGGTCTGCGTCTTCTGCCAAGAGCAGAGTTTATGTCAAAGAATCAGTCTTTGAGGTATCCCGGCAAACCGATCATAATACCGAGGTCGAACGATAGACATCTATGGATCTGTCATAAGAAGCCTTATGGCGCCGCATCCATGGATACTATCTCTCGTTGGGTAGTCGAATGCATTCAGACTACTCATGAGATGGCGACTGGGCACCAGGTGCAAGGCGTAAGGGCACACGATTTTCGAGGAATAGCCGCCTCGACCGCCCTTTACAATGGTGTTCCGTTAGAGGACATCATGGCGTTGCACAATGGCACTGTGAGTCCTCATTTACGGATTACTATATGAGGGATGTGTCAGACTCAGCCAATCCACTCGCTTTAGCTGTTTTGAGACGATAGTTAAGTGGCCACACTGCTCTTCACCCTTTTTTCACTTCGGTTAGAAAAGAACCTAAAGCAGGCATGGTCGAGCGTGAGGATGACAACCAGATTGTGTCACTGATGGCCGAACCAGTGAATGGTTGGAGGCGGTACGTCTGGAGTCCAATTATCATAAGGTAATTCAATAGTGAGAGTTTTTTGTATTATGGATGTGTATCATGTTCATTCATCTTATATATTCATGCTCATTCCCAGGCTAATACATGGAATATGCAGGGAGCAGTTAACCCTCTTGGCATATTTGTGTTTCAGGCGAGATACATGTTCGTGAGTTCTCTCCCTTTTCTTAGGAGAAAAAAGGGGGGGGGGGCAGTGACGCGAATGTGATTCGGTTTCGATAACTTGACGGTCCTTGTAGGTCTCCGTTAGTCAAGTTGTTAAGTCTAAATCTTTGTCCAAGGGGCAAAAGTAGCATTTATGGCTTGCCCCTTCCCACCAGGTTACTGAACAAATCTGGTGTATATCAGAAAGTAACAGAATGGTGAGTATTGATCGAAGGAGAATGCAGGAAATGTCAATTTCCCTTTCTCCGAGATCTAACAATACTCACCATTCTGTTACGGACCAAGCCTCCCAGCCCCACGGAGGCAAGCCATGGTTTTCTCTTGTTTGGTGGCTATGCAAACAATATGAGCTCTATGGTAGACGGGTACTCGGCGGTTGGGATCCGGGTACCCGGTTCCAAGGAGTCGGTAAAGCTTTCTAAGTCTATAGTCCTAGAGCCAGCTGTCAAGGCCAGTTGCGTATCAGAAAGTAACAGAATGGTGAGTATTGTTAGATCTCGGAGAAAGGGAAATTGACATTTCCTGCAATCTTCAACCGGGGTTGTTGAAGAATGTACACTGGTTCTTTGCTATTCTTTGCTATTCCCACAGTATAAGTTGGATTACGGACACCAGAGTGGTAGGGGTTAACTGCCATTGTATAAAAATAACATGTACAGTACATAGGAAAATAGTTTGATGTTGGTCAGTGGACTTGGTGTGGTATCCGCGCTGTCCCATGCATTAATTAATATATGGTCAAATCCCAATCCCAGATGCATTGTAATAGTGTTGACAAGGTGTGGTAACCGCACCAGTCCATATGTGTTCGGCTTCGAGTGCTTGTCCCATCGACAGTCATGCGCCCTTTGGTCTATTTGTTGATATGACTATATGTGTATATATGTGTATATGTATGATATATATATATATGTGTGTATGTATGTACACAAGTGTTTAATGTTGATCAGTGGACTTGGTGTGGCATCCACGCCGTCCCATGCTTTAATTATACTAGGAGTTAATCCCAGTCTCAATTGCATTGTAATAGTGTTGACATGGTGTGGTAACCGCGCCAGTCCATATGTATGTTTATGTGTACGTATGTGATTATGTATGTATGTATATGTATAGGTGTGTGTATGTATGAATATATGTATATGTGTTGTATATGTGTACATGTATGTGTTATGTTTATATGTATGTATATGTATGTAGGTATATACATGTATGTATGTATATAAGTATATATGTGGGTATGTATGTATGTACTCATGTGTGTATATATGTGTATATGGGTATGGATGTCGCCACATATTGTACATAGTAGCTAAATGAAGTGTAAATTAAATGACTGTGTGTGGAATCCGCGGCAGTGGAATTTGTACAAATTGTAAATTACATAGACATGAACATATAATTACCGATTATACCACTCCTCTCTTTAAGCAATTGCAGTAATTTATAACTTAATACTGGCGGGACAATAAAAAGCCAACCGGCTTATGTCCTGAGACAATGATGATGATGATAAAACACCTGTTTTCGTTATTTTTTCATTTCGTCACCTGTTTCCAAGCGTAGCTGTGGTTCAGTGTTTCTCATGGCATCTAAATTTTGGACGTCCCAGGAACCCCACACCCAGAAATGTAGGGGTCCCAACCGGAAATGGGTTGGGGTGGGTGGGGTTGGGGGAGGGGGGCTGCCGAAACTGGAATTTGGGATTCTTATGAAATTTTTTCATCCATGCTTAAATTAAAGCGTATCATGGGTGCACAGCCATGAATTATGGGGGTGGCATACTAGATTTTGTGTGTATGCTTCTGCAGAAAACGTATAAAACTAATTAATATTTCACAATTACGCAAGATTTTCAGGGGTCCTATGGACCCATTACCTGGTACTACAACATTTGGAGGTCCCAAGTTACATTTTGGGGGTCTATACCCTAAAAAAAACCCTTTATCAGGAACACTGCTGTGGTTAATACTGATCTAGTTGGTAGCCTAAAATGCAATATCGTGTTTCTATCCCCATGGCCTAAAATTGAGGATAGACAGTTTCACATTAGTCTCAGTTGTTGTTGTATTCGGATATTCCTCCTTTTGATAGGAACACCATCTAGGCCGACATCCCAGCCGCTCAGTGTGGTCCATTCTGGGCTATACAATGTGCTATTTACAGGTTCAGATATGGAGCCACTGGCTGTTTGAGCTGTTGACCGAGACGTAGCTACAGTACAGTATTTTAACTTATTTAGAGTACTATTTATACTATCAGAGTGTATTCACAACTGAGCTCCCGATACATGGCCTGACACTCAGTCTGAGTTCTTTTATTATTTAGCTAATTATACTCCTGTCTCATATTCTCGCGGGTTCCGTATTCTTGCGGCAATCTGACTTTTTGCTATAAATAAAAACCAATGCACCTACCAGCTGTTTCCCGTGGCGACACTAACCAGGAAGTCAAAGATGATCACAAATAACTTTTTCCAAAAATGACCCGCTTATTAGTGAGTATAATCGGAAGGTACAATGTAGAAAAAACATTCGAGATTATAATATACGTGCACCTTACTTCCAAAACACATCACTAACTCACAAAAATGTCATATATAAAACTTCTAGCTGACTGACGACATTGTCTGCTAATTTAATTATGTGAGCAACATCATCAAGTCCCGTGATCAGTGCAGGCCTCCACTCTGCTGCTGGACGATTAACGTGTATGCAAAAAATAAGGGTCTCCATTTATAAAAAGTTCAGAAAGTTGTTACGTCATTACATGTTATCGTGTAATAATTTTAGGGGCTTCCCAATCACGCGTCATATAAACAAACAATAGCTTGCCCTACTGCATACGGTATAAGAGAATCAAGATTTTGACCCATTTTCAAATAAATAATTGTGTTTTGTAGAAGACAGTTAACCTAGAAAGCATTTTTGATATTTTCTTTATATTTTGACTATGCTTGTCCACCGTAGATAATATTCTAAGTATATGCCTCAGCCTCTCTAAAATACGACCACCTACCGCGGTGTTTTCCCTAGGTGATATAAAACTTTTCCATGCACAAAATTTCATTCTATTTTATGAACAATTGGGGAAATAGGACTGACATTTAAATCCCACGGTCTGTGCCTCCATATGAACAAGCATTCCGAAGTATGGGTTTTGCTTCAGTCTTTTGAGGCTTTACGATCAGCAATGTGTCCCGTCCATGTTGTCCGGTGATGGAATGGGTGTTTAAAAGCCGTATTTGTGGCAAATAGGCCATTGAAACTACGGAATGCCACCAGTGCATCTCCATTGCTGTTGCATGTCCCCTCGCCATACATTCCCATGCATAAGCATGGACATAAACCTTTATCCACAATTCCGAGTTTAATGGCTGAGGTCGTGGTATCATAGCAATAAAAGGAGATTTGTGAATGTAAACAATAGCAATCAGCATTTAACCATTTAATGGAATAAATCTGTCAACAAAGTAGAAAATTTATCATAAAGAATGTTCATTTGAAAACAAGTTGACTGAAAGGTATTTATTCCTAATTGAGAAATTACTTTGAGTGCAATCATTTTCAATATAAAAGGATCTTAGCCCCAAGAATGTGTATAATTATTCCGCTACTGGGGGACTATAGGTTTGCATTCAGTCTGTCCATCTGTCACAATTGGTTTTCCGCACTTTTTTTCGCAGTCCTTCAATGTATTCAACTGAGAATTGGTACGTCGCTTTGTTATAAATGGGAAATTACAGACCAAGTTCGAGTTACAGGCATGTGAGTCAACTTTTTATGGAGTTATGGCCTTTCAACTTAAGAAATACGAAAAATATCAGCTTTCCGCACTTTTTTTCGTGCTCCAAGCTGTTTAAGGGAAAATCGGTACATCGCTTTAGTATAAGGAGTTAGAGCAAGTTCGAGTTTCAGACATTTATGTAAATTTTTCATGGAGTTATGCCCCCTTTCGTCTTATGAAATACAAAAAATATTAGTTTTCCGCAATCTTTTTAGCAACCCTTCGAGATATTCAACTGAGAATTGGTACATTGCTTTGTTATGAGAAATTACAGAGAAAGTTCGAGTTTCAGGCATTTGCGTCAATTTTTAATAATGTTATGTCCCCTTTCAAATTATGAAATACAAAAAAATCAGCTTTCACAGCTTTTTCGTTTTCTTTCACCATATATAGCTGAAACTTGGTTTATTGCTTTGTTATGAGAAGTTACAGATAAAGTTTCGGCTGCTTCTATCAATTTTTAATGGCGTTTTTGACTGTCAATATCTAAAGATTTATATCACCACGTAGGGGACATGTATTGCAAAGCAATATTTACAAAATGCTTGTTTAACCATTTAATACTCATATCGGCCGAAAACGGCTTCTTCAGTGGTCTTGAGAAATGTCCATTTGCAGACCAAGAGAAGATTATTTTTGAAATTTTACCACTGGAATGACTGGCTCGGTAACCGAGCCAGCCATTCCAGTGGTAAATTTTCAAAAATAGTCTTCTCTTCCTCTGCAAATGGACATTTTCTATGAGAAAATTGAAATTTTCATTAGATGGTTAAATGGTTAATAAGAGACCATGCTGTAACCCTTTAACCATCAAATTTGCTCAAGAAGACTGAAATTTTAAAGAAGCAACTACACAACATAAACTTGATAAGTTGATATTGTATCTACAATTGAAGCGCTTGAAGTACATGTAAATAGGTTTTGCCCACAATGAGTAACATTTCGTTACGAAGAGGTTGAAGAGGAGAAGGGGGCCTTTAATATCAATATCAATGTATTTTTCCACAGATTGGTATTGCTAGTTGCCTTTGCTTAGCCAGATTAATGCTTAATGCATCCATAATTTGTGCATGTCCCCTCTGCGACAACTGGCTCTCTGTCCCCTCCGCGATGTGGGTGTATCATTTTTAGAAATTCCTCCCTCCTTAACATTGATAGATAAATAAATTTTATCCACTTGTGTTTAAAGTATATACACATTTATTTCTTAGATGTTATGATACATTCACAGCATCCCTCATATCAGACAAATATTTCATGATATCACACCATGAGCCAGGTGTGGATTTGTATAATGTCTTATGATTCTTATAATATTTTTACATGCTCATGAGCAACTGAAGATATCTTTGCCCATGGGAGACTGAATATCAATAACAGTCTCCAAATCAGTCTAGAAATTATCAGCTGTTATTTCTAGAAAAGATATACACAATGGACCTTTCCGGTTTTAGCTGTGCCCCGCCCATCTCTAGTGAAGCTCCACCCACACCTCGCTCATGTTGGGATCGATCGATCTCTGAACACCCTGATTATCAATTTCCGAAAAAACTACACAGGTAAGCTGTTGAATATTTTGAAACTAATTTGACTGGGTGCTGTTGCAAAATTAGTTTCAAAATATTCAATAGCATGTTTATTAATGGTAAAGAATTACAAAGGCATACAATTCATACAACATATCAGACTCTGAGATTTGATGACGTTCTATATGGAACCCTTTGTGACGTAATGATTGTGACATCATCATACACTCGTTTAGCTGATTATGACGTCATACGAGGTCAGATGAAGGATGGATACTCTGGAAAGGTGAATTGAAGCTGTGCAAATGTCCCCTCCGCGACTGTCCAATACTGTGGAATTGGCCATCTGCAATAAAAATTACAGCAAGAGCTTATCAGAACAAGGCTTTGGCTTGGTAGTAGCAAGACAATATTCAGACATTTTGCAGAATAACTTGGATCGTAATGTATGTAACAACATGGGTGGGCCATGGCTAAAAATGGAAATGTCCATTGCATGTGTACAGTGAAAGGCGAAGGTTCAGCGGGGGTATCTTTTGTGATACACTGCATCAGTAAAACTCTAGTATTTGATAGTACTTATAGTGTGTCTTAAAAACCAGATTTTGTGGCAAATTGGAAGACCATAGCAAACCTGTGTGCATGCGTGTGTATGTATGTGCATGTTAAAATCAAGATATACATGTAGCCTGTCAGTATTCCCCTCACGAACACGAAAACTGATAACTTACAGTTTATTTGTGGGTGTTTTTTAATGTTGTACCACTTTATTAGCTCACCTGGCCTGGAAGGCCAAGTAAGCTTATGTCGTGGCGACTCCGTCGTCCGTCCGCCAACTTTTCCGTTAAAACGACTTCTTCTCAAGAACCGCTGGGACGATTTCAATTATATTTGGCAGGAAGCATCCTTAGGGCAGAGGGATCCAAGTTTGTTCAAACGAAGCCGATCGGCCAGTTTGGCCGGTGGCCATCTTGGATTTTGGCCGATTTTTAGAAACGACTAAAAATTTTCTCCGAAACCGCTTGAAGGGTTGAAGGAAACCTCATGAAATATGATCCATGGCAAGAGCTCAACCGAGTTTGTTCAGGGGAACTTGATCGGTCAAATGGTTTGGCGGCCATCTTGGTTGACCTAGTTTTAGCGAAAATAACTTCTCCAGAACCGCTGAAGGGATCAGGCCAAAATCTGGCAGATATGATTAGGGACTAAGGGCCAGTAAAGTTTGTTCAAGAGAAGTTGATCCGTCCAAAAACATGGCCGCCATGGCCAATCAAAATATAGCATGCTTGGCGGCCATATTGGATTTTTTTTATTTCATGGACTTTGAGGCTGAAATTGTTTTTATATAGGTTTTTTGGGTATTCTGATTTAAAAGTTGCAATTTTCGAAACTTTTGGATAAATGGTTTGCCGGCCATCTTGGATCATTTTCACGCCAAAAGCTCCCATACTAAAGCAATGGGAAATTTAAAATGTGTTCTTTTTTAGAAGTACTGGACCGATTTCAATTATATTTGGCAGGAAGCATCCTTAAGGGATAGAGATTCAAGTTTATTCAAACGAACCCGATCGGCCAATTTGGTCGACGGCCATCTTGGATTTCAGCCGATATTTAGAAATGTCTTTAAAAATCTCCAAAACCGTTTAAGGGATCGATTCAGAACCCACGAAATATGATCTAGGATAAGAGCTGAACCAAGTTTGTTCAAGGGAACTTGATTGACCAAATGTTTCAGTGGCCATCTTGGATGACCTAGTTTTCGCAAAACCGACTTCTTCCCCAGAACCGCTAAAGCAATCAGGCCGAAATTTATGATATATGATTAGGGACTAAGGGCCATTAATGTTTGTTCAACAGAAGTTGATCCATCAAAAAGACTGGCCTCTGTAAAATTTCTTTAAAAATCTTCTCCAAAACCGCTTCGGGATCAATTCAAAACGCATGAAATATCATCTAGGGCAAGAGCTGCACCAAGTTTGTTTCAAGGGAACTTGATTGGCCAAATGGTTTGGTGGCCATCTTGGATAACCTACTTTTTGCCAAAATGACTCCAGAGCCACTGGGCGGATTGGGCCGAAATTTGGGAGATATGATTAGGCACTGAATGCCATTAAAGTTTTTTCAAGGGAAGGCGCTACGTCAGAAACGGCTGCAGTGGACCAATCAAAATGTAGCATGTTTGGCAGCCATATTGGACTTGCAAAAATGTCCACAAACTCATTTAGAAGACTACTCCTAAACCACCCACCAACAATTGTGACAAAAATGCACAATGCTCCAGGTGAGCGACACAGGCCCCTTGGGCCTCTTGTCTGTTTGGTGGGAAAAAAAAGCATCGACCATATTGGATAAAGGCTCATAACAAGTTCCATCCCTCTCATTCCTCCTCCCGACGTTGTAAGAACCTGTACAGAATAATAATATTAGAATAAGATTACTAAAATAAAACGTTGCTAACATTTTGAACAGATTATATTTAATTTTATTTACAGTATTTAAACCAGATTTCGTGGCAAACCGGAAGCCCATATAGTAAGCATATGTGATTTTCTGAGTAATCCTATCCATGATTCTCTTCCGAGAATTGTTTGAGAATCGTCTGTGATTCTTGGTGCACAAGTACGTTTGAGTATTGTCAGAGCTTAGGGTTGCACGGTTTGGCTTATGGCCATTAACTGTCTGACTACTGCAAGCCACCACACAATAATTTTTATGGGAAATGACTCTGGATCTGCTGAATATTTTGAAAACAATTTGACTTAGCCACCATCAACTTTGAGTCAAATTGTTTTTAAAATATTCAATAGGCAGACAGTTAAAGGGCTAAGTTGACCCGCATGAAGGATTAAAAATAGTAGCTTTTATCTTATCATTATTTTCATTTCAGAATCCTGATATTACCATGGCGATCAACATGTGATCGTGTGTGAATCTGTTTGGTGAAGGACAGCTATTTGAGTCATGGATAGGCTATATGAACGCATTCGGACAATAACCTACAAGGAAGTTTCCACCATTCTTTTATGTATTTCAATTGTATATTTGTTTCGTGCAGAAAGTAGCTATAATTTACAGCCAACATGGAGGAAAATGCTTGGAAAGGAATACGCTCATAATAAAAAATATCACAAAGATCATGAACGTCCTCCGGAGCTACCATCACCGATAATCACAGACCTAGAAAGCGATAAGATTAACGAAATTATACTGATTGGTGCTGATTTAACAATTAACGTCCTCGCAATGCCGGAGGTGATGGCATCATCTGAAAATAAAGCTCTTCCACATATTACAATTAAAAAGTCTGTGAATTTGCCGGTGAAAGTCGATGTAGATGGACAAGTTAGCTGGCCTGTTGTCATGGAAACTGGTTATGTGGATGCATTCAGTGATTCACCTGGTTGTGTCAGAAAGCAGGTGCATATTGATATTTTATGTTGTTTGTTGTAAAGATTGGAGGACTCCAGTCATAATCAACGTAGGCTGATGTCATACATGTAATCAATTACGTCATAAATGGCACGATTTAGTCCGTCATAAACGCTCAATAGTCATGATAGTCACGACAAGTTGTACAAATTGCATGTCTTTACTATTTAATAAACATGCTGTTGAATATCTTGAAACTAATTTGACTGAGCACCCAGTCAAATCAGTTTCAAAATATTTAATAACTTACCTGTATAATTTTCTGGAAATTGAGATTCAGACAGTGCATGGATCGATTGATCCTAGCACAGGCAAAGCATGGGTGGTGCTTAGCTTGAGATGGGTGAGGCATATCGGACATATCCATAACTTGATTCCTCCATTCTTATATGAAGTATTTTGATATGGATGGATCCAATCTATCATTCAATTATCTGACATTATAATCAAATATGATAGCTGATGTCACAATCATAATGATCTGTCAAGTCTGTCACGAAGCTGTATAATTTGTATGTCTTTGGTGAATTTACAATTTAATAAACATTCTTTTAAATATTTTGAAACTAATTTGACTGTTGCTGCTAAACTATATGGCATCTAGGCCAATTAATGAATCCATTTCCTCACTCAATCATATGTCATAATCAACTACGTGATGTGTAGGATGACATCATAATCATGACATCATGAGTGATTCAATATAGTCCATCTTTAATGCTTAATAGTCTGACATGTACGAATTGTATGTCTACCATTTAATAAACATTCTGTGTGAAAATAATTTGACTGGGCGCTGTTGATGCCTTAGGCAAGGCAGCAACAGTGCCCAATCAAATTAGTTTCAAAATCTTTAAAAGCTTACAAGTATAGTTTTCTGGAAATTGATGGTCATAGAGTTCAGAGATGGATCGATCCCAACACGGACGAGGTGTGAGTGGCGCTTAGATAGAGATGGGCGGGGCAAAGCTAAAACTGGAAAGATCTATTCTGGCCAAAACCGTAAGGTTCTACTTATAGTTATCATGGCCTTTCTAGTTGAAATACCTGCGTTCCACGTGAGCAATACATTTCAATTTTCTTAACCGATCCTGACCATTAGCCCTTTAACACCCAACATGGCCACGGTGGCTAAAAATGGCTTCCAAATGGTCCTGGTAAATGTCCATTTGCAGACCAAGAGAAGACGATTTTTCAAACTGAGGCAGTCATTTAAGTGATAAAATTTCAAGGATAATCTCTTGATCTTCAAATGAACATTCTCGATGAGAAAATAAACATTTTCTTGAACAAATTTGAGGTTAATTCGTTAAAACACATTGAGTTATTTCATTAAAAAAAACTTTCTCTGTATGAAACAAGAATGTTAACGTGAATGTACATTGTATCCTGTGACCAGTATAAGCATAATCTGCCTTGATAGCGGGATGACAAGTAAAAGGATATACAAGATCATTCAACTTCTTCATTTCAATCTTAACCCTTTAATGGCTAAATTTTGTCAAAAAGTCAAAATATTTGCTTATTGAATGTCCATTTGCAGACCAGCTGAAAACTATTTTCGAAAATTTACCACTGGAATGGCTGGCTCGGTTTCAAAAATAAGCTTTGGCTTGAAAGGGTTAAACCTTAGGCATTCAAGTTGGCCATAATGGCTGTTGCAATGGTCTTGAGAAATGTCCATTTGATGACTAGGGCCTCTTTCTCAGTGCCTAATCCTGTATTTTGTGTACTATGTAGGCTAATAATTAGCCGATATATATATATATATATATATATATATATATATATATATATATATATATATATATATATAAATAGTGGCTGTCCGAGAACACAGCCTTAGACAATGAAAGAGAATGTTTTTGTAATTTTACCACTGGAATGACTGGCTTGGTTATCGAACCAGTCATTCCAGTTGTACATTTTCTAAGAAAATCTCTTGTTCTTCAAATGGGCATTTCTACATGTATAAGAAAATTGAGATTTTCTTAAATAAATTTGAGAGTTAAACGATTAAATTTTATTTTTGGTTGTTATTTTCAGATAATTGTTATTGTGACCAATAACTGGACAGTATATTGCTATGACCATAGCCTGAACCTGCTCTGGTCATCACAGCTGATGGACATTGATCAAATGGATGAGGATAATGGAAAATCTATGGGAGTGTTGATTACTGCTGCTAAGACAGTTGATGGTCAGCAAGGTGGTGTAGTGGTCATCGCTGGTAACATGGCCCACAAGGGTGCTCAATCAGGAAGCGCTCAGAAGTAAGATTTTAACCCCTCTTGTGTCAACTTAGCACTTCAACCCTTTCACCCTCAAATTTGTTCATGAAAATTTCTATTTTCTCAATAGAAATGTCCATTTACAGGCTAGGAGATGAGTATTTTTGAAAATTTACCATTGGAATGACTGGCTCAATAATCGAACCAGTCATTCCAGTAGTAAATTGTCACTCTTTGTCTGAAAATGGACACTTCCCATGCCCGTAGTGGCAGCTGGTTGGCTTGAGTATTAGTGTACAAGCCAAAAACAACCCTTGTCATTTTCTTGCAGAATGTCCATTTGCAGGCCAAGTGAAGACTATTTTTGAAATTTTTTGAAAATTACACCTTTGCTGCCTGTAATGGCTCAGGCCACCCCACACTTTGCCAATGGCAGTGATGCCAAAACTTCATGTAAGAGCATTAGCAACTAAAGCAATAGGTTTTCATCTTGAGAACTACTGGGCTTGTTTCAATTATAATTGACAGGAAGTATCATTAGGGCACATAGGTCCAAGTTCGATCAAACGAAACTGATCGGCCATCTTGGATTCTTCTTAAAATTAGACTGATTTATGCATATATTTATGCATGAAGGGCTAAACAGTTAATTTATATATTAAGTACCATTTTGAGTGCCTTGAGACACTGTTGACATAAGAGGAGGTAACTCTGTTTTCATAATGTTCACAAGTGTCAGGGGACATAACTCTTGTCATGGTTGAAGAGCATTTTCAAATTAGGGTAACTTATTATTATGAGAGTCATAACGTCACAGCTCAAGTTCGCTATTACTAAAATAGAATTTTTAACTTTAGTGATATCAAGCTGATTTTGATACATTTGTTATACATGTAATTTATGGGTCAAGAGATCTAAACACCAAATGGGTCTTGCTAATAGCTGCTGTGGCAGAGGCTTTGGTGTGGGTGGGGGAAAGGGTTTTTTTTGTACTTATCTCAGATAATTTTATTTAAATTATTGGCCTCATCTCCTAAACTAATTTGACTGGAATTAGTTTCAAATTGTCAACAGATGCCCTGATTAGTTGGCTTGAAATTGAAGCACTGGGCTTTCAATGATAGATCTTAATTAGTTCCCTACTGATAAAATTGGGGGGTGGGGTGGGAACTATAGGTTTTCACTCCATGTGTCCATCCGTCTGTCTGTCCATCTGTCGCAGTTGGTTTTCCGCACTTTTTTTCGCAGTCCTTCAAGGTATTCAACTGAACATTGGTACATTGCTTTGTTATGAGAAGTTATAGACCAAATTCAAGTTTCAGGTGTATGCATCAATTTTTTATGGAGTTATGACTCCTTTCGACTTAAGGAATATGAAAAATATCAGCTTTCCGCACTTTTTTTCGCACTCCTTCAAGATATTTAAGCGAAAATCGGTGCATCACTTTAGTATAAGAGTCAATTTTTCATGGTGGAGTTATGCCCCTCCCCCTTTCGAATATTAGATTTCCACACTTTTTTTTCGCAGTATTTCAAGATATTATACTGAGAATTGGTACATTGCTTTGTTATGAGAAGTTACAAACCAAGTTTGAGGTTCAGGCATATGCGTACATTTTTTATGGAGTTATACCCCCCTTTCGACTTAGTAAATATGAAAATTATCATCTTTCCGCTTTTTTTTCCGCATTCCTTCAAGTGATTTAAGGGAAAATGGGTACATCGCTTTAGTATAAGGGGTTACAGAGCAAGTTCAAGTTTCGGACATTTTCGTCAACTTTTCATGGAGTTATGTCCCTTTCGGCTTAGGAAATAGGTAAAATATTATTATTCTGCACTTTCTTTACAGTCTTTCAAGATATTCTACTGAGAATTACTGCATTGCTTTGTTATGAGAAGTTACAGACCAAGATCGAGTTTCAGGCATATGCGTCAATTTTTTATGGAGTTATGCCCCCTTTCGACAAAGAATATCAGCTTTCCACACTTTTTTCACACTCCTTCAAGATATTAAAGCGAAAATTGGGACATCGCTTTAGTATAAGGAGTTACAGAGCAAGTTCGAGTTTCAGACTTTTTCGTCAGTTTTTCATGGAGTTATGCCCCTTTCGACTTATGAAATACGTAAAATATTAGTTTTCCACCCTTTTTGTCGCAGTCTCAAGATATTCAACTGGGAATTGGTATGTTGCTTTTTTTATAAGAAATTACAGATAAAGTTTGAGTTTCAGGCGTTTGCATAAATTTGTGATGGCGTTATGTCCCCTTTCGACCTATCAGCTTTCAAGATTTTTTCATTCTGCTTCAACATAGATAACTGAAACTTAGTTTATTGCTTTGTTGTGAGAAGTTACAGATGAAGTATGAGTTTCAGCTGCTTCTGTCAATTTTTAATGGAGTTTTTGACTCGATCTCTAAAGATTTATATCACCATGTAGGGGACATGTATTTGCTTGTTTTATTTATTATGATCATTTTCTGGTTGCATATTAGCAGTTATATTTTTGAAAGTTTACGTCTGGAATGACTGGCCAATCATCAAGTCAATCCAGTAGTAAAGTTTCAGAAATTGTCTTATTTTCACGTGCAAATGGACATTCACTGAGGAAAAATTTCTATTTAAAAAAAATCTTTATATGGTTAATCTATGTTTCAGAACTAGTGAGGACAAAAGAACAGATTCATTCACTCATGCCTATGCATTTGCCCTTAGCAGCAAAACTGGGCAGCGATTGTGGAGCCATGTTCCACCAAATGCACATGATTCCCAATCCACATCGGTAAGTCTATCTGTGGTCAGTCAGTTCATGTAATTAGGGCCCCGCAAATGATGTCATATGATTTCTAGATCGAAAAACTGGATTCCTCCATAGGCTAAACTATGCATAGTTGTTTTCCAGAATGTAAGTTGTACAACTGAGAGATAACTTAAAGCATAATTCACCTTTCCAATTTATCCATCCATCACATGACATAATCAACTAAATGACGTGTAGACTGACATCATAACCATGATGTCATGAAAGATTCAATGTAGTCTGTCTTTAACCGTACTTTCATGAATATATTGCACTGTTTTTTGCTAGTTTTACTCAAGGCCAGGTGGGGGGGGGGGGGGGGGAAGGTGGTTGTGGTTTGCATAATACATGTATGCATTACTATAAGCCTTTATCACATTTTCTCGGCTCAGAATTTTTGTTCAGAATATCCTCTCGCACATATAATTAAGCCTAAAAATGTGATATCAGCAAATGGTAACCGCTACATGTATTTCCTCTTACCGTACTGCAATAACCAATATTTTGGACTATATTCTCTCCAATAATTGTATTCTATGTAATATTTGTAAATCGTACGTGTATCATTCTTAAATGATGATTAACACATGCACACATAACTGGAGGCATAATACAAGTTTCAAAAACCTTATTTTTTGGTCAAATAACATAAGGCAGTAGCACATGCCCTTATTAGCTCACCTGGCCAGAATGGCCAAGTGAGCTTATGCGATGGCGACCGTCCGTCGTCTGTATGTCGTCCATCGTCTGTCATCCGTCAACTTTTTCTTTAAACGACTTCTTCTCAAGAACCACTGGGCCAATTTCAATTATATTGGGCAGGAAGCATCCCTAGGGCATAGAGATTCAAGTTTGTTCAAAGGAAGCCGATCGGCCAAAATGACCAATTTTTAGAAACACTAAAAAATCTCCGAAACCGCTGGAGGAATTGATTCAAAACTCATAACACATCATCTGTGGCAACGGTAGACCCAAGTTTGTTCAAGGCAACCTGATTGGCCGATTTGCCTGGCAGCCATCTTGGGTGATCTAGTTTTCGCGAAAACGACTTCTCCCGAACCGCTGAAGGGATAGAGCTGAAATTTTGTAAATATGCTTAGGGATCAAGCGCCTTTCATGTTTGTTCAAGGGAAGTTTGTACGTTAAAAAACATGGCCGCCATCAACCAATCAAAATTTAGCATTTCTTGGTCATATTGGCTTTTTTGTATTTGATGTATTTTAACGGCGAAAATTGCTTTATATATGCTTATCAGTGTGGCCAGTTCAAATATCCCACTTTCGAGACGGTTGGATAAACGGTTTTCCTGCCATCTTGGTTTGTTTTCCGGCCAAAGTCTCCCATAGTAAAGCAATGGGCCCATAGTAAAGCAATGGGGAATTCTTTAAACGACTTCTCAAGAACCACTGAGCCGTTTCAATTATATTTGGGAGGAAGCATTCATAGGGCATAGAGATCTAAGTTTGTTCAAACGAAGCGGATCGATTGAAATCCAAGATGGCCACCAGCCAAAATGGCTGATTTTTAGAAACACTAAAAAATCTTCTCCAAAACTGCAAGAGAAATTGATTCAATACTCATAGCACATCATCTATGGCAACGTTAGACCCAAGTTTGTTCAAGCCAACCTTATTGGCCTATTTGCTTGGTGGCCATCTTGGATGACGTAGTTTTCCCGAAAACGACTTCTCCCGAACCGCTGAAGGGATAGAGCTGAGATTTATTAAATATGCTTAGGGACCAAGGGCCATTGAAATTTGTTCAAAGGAATTTCGTACATTAAAAAACATGGCCGCCATCAACCAATCAAAATTTAGCATTTGTTGGTCGTATTGTTATTTTTGTATGTGATGTATTTTAAAGGCAAAAATTGCTCTATATATGCTTATCAGGGTGGCGAGTTCAAATATGCCACTTTTGAGACGGTCAGATAAATGGTTTGTCTACCATCTTGGTTTGTTTTCCCACCATATGCTCCCATAGTAAAGCAATGGGCCCATAGTAAAGCAATGGGGAATTATTTAAACGACTTCTTCTCAAGAACCACTGGGCAGATTTCAATTATATTTGGCAGGAACAATCCTTAGGGCATAGATATTCAAGTCTGTTCAAATGTAGCCGGTCGGACAATTCGGGCGGCGGCCATCGTGGATGTTGGCCGATTTTTAGAAAACTCATTAAATATGATCTAGGGCAACAGCTGAAACAAGTTTGTTCAAGAGAACTTGATTGGCCAAATAGTTCGGCGGCCATCTTGGATGACCTAGTTTTTTTTAAAACAACTTCTCCAGGACCGCTGGAAGGATCAGGCTGACATTTGGAAGATTGGATTAGGGCCTAAGGGCCATTAAAATTTGTCCAAGGGAAGTTGATCCATCAAACCAAACTCTGGGGATCTGGAGACGACCTGAGGCTAACCACCCTCTTTGTCAGCACCACCGGACTGGAAGTCTAAACACAGCCATGGAACGCAGAAGAAGAAGAAGAAGATCCATCAAAAAATATGGCTTCCGTGGCCCAATCAAAATGTAACATGTTTGGTGGCGATATTGAATATTTTAATTTTATTTTGACGAATCTTGAAGCCGAAATTGGTTTTATATATGTGTTTGGGCATTCTGATTTCAGATTTGGCATTTTCGAAACTGTCGGATAAACGTTTTAGCGGCCATCATGGATCATTTTCCAACTAGAAACTCCCATGTACTAAAGTAATAGGAAATTTCAAGTGTATTTGGCAGAAAACATACTTAGGGCATAGAGATACACGTTTGTTCAAATGAAGCTGGTCTGTAATTTGAATGGCGGCCATCCTGGATTTTTTAAATGCCTTTAAAAATCTTCTTTTCCGAATCCGCATGGGGGATGATTCAAAACTCATAACAGGTTATTTACAGAAAATGCTGAATCCAGTTTGTTCAATGGAACTTGATTGCCTAATGCTTTAGCAGTCATCTTGGATGACCTGGTTTTCATGAAAACAACTTCGTATCCAGAATCGCTGAACGGATTGGGCCGAAATTTGGGAGATATGATAAGGGACTAAGGGCCTTTAAGTTTTGTTCAAAAGTAGTTGATACATAAAGAAACATGGTTTCTGTTTTCTTGTTATAATTCTGTTCAGCTCTGTAGGGGTCTACTTATTGTTGCTGGCCTTTCTGGTTGAAATGCCTATGATGCAGGTGAGCGATACAGGCCCCTTGGGCCTCTTGTGTTGAGTTACCTTAGCAACCTGCAGCTTACAAATCATCCTGACAGTGGATGCTTCCGAGCAGCAGTAGATCAATTAGTCTTGGAACAGTAAGGCAGTTATATAATACAATTGTTGTATAATGATATAATATGTATATTATCTTACACTTTTGGAGGATAACAGCCCCAAATGATGCCGGTGTTAATTACATTACCCTACTTCACCCTATGGAATTTTATAGTAATACATTGATTGGATGCTATATATAGCCATGTGCTTATGGCCTAGTGGTGTGCTGATCGAGCAGGTATTCAGAGTTCTAATAAGGCAATGCTCTATATACCTGTAGAGTTAAATATTCATAAGCATCAGCTAATTGGAATGTTGTTTTAACTCGACCTGTTGCAATGACTCAGTGTATGGCTAAGTGCATGACCCCATGTCTGGCCATGCCTTGCAAGGGTAACTCTGCATACTTCACTGGCTTATTGAGCTATATGTGCATCTGCTAACTATGTTTAATAGATATAACTATTAAACAACAAAATAAAACTCGAACTGAGAAGTCGTCGCATTGTCATACATGTATATCCAACCAACATAAAATGACCCAAAACAACGTAAGAAATAAAATGCGGTTAGATCGTTTCATATGTTGGAAGACCAATTTAAAACCTCTTTTGTGATTGGAGGCATTCCACTGAAATATATCTGGAATGGAAGGAGAGCTCCCAAATAAAAACAGGTTTTGTAACGTTGCGAATGCCAATCTCGCAAACTAATAATAAATATGTACAGAATATAATGTTTTTAAAACAATTTGAGCAATAAATTAACTATTTCCTAATCAGCATATGCATTCAGCAGTATGTTTATTGGTGAGATTTTTGCTCACTTAGCCGATTTCATCCCAGCCGACTTGGTTACATTATCATAATTAGATGATGATAATATCGCTAGCGTATGGGGATTCCCCTGTATATTGAATGTATTTTTCGATCAAAGATGGTTTTATGCATTCTATTATGGTTAAAGTATGAAATAAGCTTGTTAATATTAATAAAAATAACCAAATATTTAGCCGATAAGTGATTATTATTATTATTTTGCATCTAGCGGTAAAGTTACCAATTTTCGTTCATTGAAATAATATGCTTTGCAATCTTTCTGAACTACAACTGCGTTTTATATACCTGAGTGTATACGGCATTTTTGTCTCATATTTTGTCCAGTTTTGCCGTGTGTGTTACATCTATTAGTACGCAATATATTCGCGAAAGTACGGTAATAGTCAGACACGTATGAATAGTATGTCTTTAACATTTAATAAACATGCTGTTGAATATTTTGAAACTAATTTAACTGGGCTCTGTTGCTGCCATCAAAATATTCAACTGCTTACCTGCATAGTTTTCTGGAAATTGATAGTCAGGGAGGTCAGAGATCGATCAATCCTAACATGAGAGTGGTGTGGGTGGAGCTTAGCTACAGATGGGTGGAGCTTAGCTAAAACTAGAAAGGGTGATTGGATTGGAAGGGGTCCGCCTTGGAACAAGATCTCATTTGCCATTATATTTCATCCGAAGCTGACCATATTTGCCAACAAGTTCTCCTGAAAAAATTAGTTCATCAATAATTTTGGATAACTTTAAAATGCCTACGCCTGGTTTCATGTAATCTGCACTGATTTTTTCTTAAATTTTAAAAAGTTATATGCATCATATTCTCTACCTGTGTAAAATTGGTGCCTGTAATTGTACTTACAGATTCCTCAGATGATGAAGGGAGAAAAACTGTGGACTGAATTTAGGACAGATCTACTCTCTTATTTAGTAAGTTTTTTATCCATGCATTCATTTCCAGTATTAGCCAAAGATTATTATTTGTCTCGCCATCAGGTGTTGTGAGACTACTGCGAACGCTATCTCTGTCTGTGTATTTGTCTGTCCAATGCAATATTTTGGTCTAGCGGTATTGGGTGGAAGATTGAGACTAGTGTCCTGAAGAGTGTACTGATTTTATGGTCAGAATTCAATGTTTTTACCCATTAACCCTCGTCAACTAGAGACGACAAATTCTTTATGATGTTACGAATATTTTGTGGAATATTTAAAAAAAGTAGTTTGATCAGGAGCTGTTGAAACCAAAAGTTTCAAAATATTCAGCAGCTTTCCTGTATGGTCTTCTTGAAATTGAGACCCTGGAATTTGAAGGGTTAAAGGTTTAATGGTCAAGATTGGCCAAGAAAATCTAAATGATTGCTTAGTGAATGTTCATTTACAAGCCAAATGAAGACTATTTTTGAAAATTTAGCACTGCAATGACTGGCTCAGTTATTGAGCCAGGCATTCCAGCGCTAAATTTTCAAAAATATTTCATTGCCTGCAAATCGACATTTCTGAGGACCACTGCAGAGGATGGTTTTGACTGACTTGGCCATAAACCCATCACCGATAAATTCCCTGCGTGTCAATGGAGGATTCCAGTTTCTCAGTCAATCATATGACGACATAATCAACTATGTGACTGGTAGGATGATGTCATAATGAAATGTGTCATGAATGATGGAGCTAAGTTTGTCACAAACGCATAATTGATGATAGACTAAGAGTTGTTGTATGAATAGCTTTACTGTTTAATAACCATGCTGTTGAATATTTTTTAAATAATTTAACTGATTGCTGTTGCTGCCATTGACAGCAACAGCCATCGCAGCAACAGCACCCAGTCAAATTAGTTTCAAAATATTCAGGAGCTTACTTGTATAGTTTTCTGGGGTAAACCCAAGGGGTAACCCAGGGGGTTTACATGTAGTGATCGATTGATCTTTATACGGCTGCGGCGTGGGTGGAGCTTAGCTAGAGATGGGCAGGTCAAAGCTAAAATTGGATTCCTCCTTTACAAGACTACTGTAGAGGAAAGCTGATGAATATTTTCAGATTAATATGCCTGGAAGCCATTACTACATGTACATGTACCTTAGCCAGCAATGGCTTCCAGTCATAATAATCTCAAAATTTTCAACAGAATATACTTTATTTCGTAAAAAATTTATTTTATCATGGATTTGTCATTGAAAGTGTTAAAGGATTAGTTTTTTATTGCAGCCTCATTTATGGAACAATCTAAGAGACACAAAGTTGACAGTGTCACGATTAACCAACAAATCAGCGAAGAATTATAGTGACTTGAAAATGGAGGATACAACTAGCACAAAAGACATAATATTCACTCATCTGTTAGACCAGGAACACTTAATCGGCTATGCCTATGGAGGCCTCAAGCCACATAGCCCACATGAGCATATTAAACATCCAAATTCCATTGTCTTTCATCATAATAGCGGGATAAACGTACTGAATCTATCGAACGGTACACTTGTTACGAGATTGAAGCTGCACGCATCCGACACAGGTACAAGCGTGTTTGTCGATATTGATGGCGATTCACAGATAGAAAGATTATCACTTGAGCCGGATTCAGAGACTTTCTGTAATCTTGTCGCGGATGGCGTATACCATGAGGAGATGACGCTTTTTAAGATTCCCATCTGTAAAATGTCTGTTTTTCCATGGGTTTGGAGTATTGACGCAGATGAGGATTTTCAACGTCAGCTGCCATTGTTAGCCATTAAAGGGTATGTGTCTTTGGAGCTTTGTACATGTATTACGTGTTTTAACTTGTTTCTCCGTCAAAACCTTGTAAGGTATATGTAAAGTCTATCTTAATCATGTAATCGTCAAATTTGGTTAAAAAAATCAAAATGTTTGCTTCTTCTATGTCCATTTGCAGGCCAAGAGAAGACTACCTTCGTCGAGCCCATAGCGAAGCATAGGATCTCAACATAGCGATCCAAATGACGTCCAGCGTGACAAGAATTAGGTCAATGTTAACGTTTTTAAATGGACATTTAATTCGTCAAGGACCTATTCGATGTTAATAAAACTACATATTTGATCTATACCATCATTGCATCTAGTCTCCGTCATAATAGAAATAATTTTTTTATTTTTTACATATTTTATCTGATTTTGCACCAAGAATTAGGTAAATGTTAGAGTTTTTCAATGAACATTTAATCCATCAAGGACTTATCCGATGTTAATAGAACTTTAGAGATTTGATCTATAGCATCATTGCATCCAGTCTCCATCATGATGTTTGTGATTTTAAAAGTTTTTCTCTATTTTTCCACCGTCTGACCATGGCTCAGAATACTTTTGTGTGATATCCTGCATGAGTCAAGAATTAGAAGAATGTTAAAGTTTTTCAGTTCACATTTAATCAATGAAATAATTATCAAATCCGATTAAAACATTGTGGTTTTGTTTTATACCAACAGTGCATTTAGTCTATATGACAATAAATAAGGTTTTCTAATTTTCTCCTTATTTTTACCGGGTTTCTACTTAGTTTATTTTTGTGTGATTTATATCTTGCTTAAACCCAGAATTACATGTAGAAGAAAATGTAAGTTTTTCAATGGTCTTTTAACTTATCAAGGGCTTATTTGATCCCATTGAAACTTAAAATAGAATTGATATATATTATCATTGCAATCAGTTTGCAGCAAAATTAAAATCATAAGATAGTTTTTGCATGGTTTGGACTTTTTATTTCTGTGTGATTTGTCTCCTTTACAAGAATTATATTAATGCTAGAGTTTTAAATAGACATTTGATTTGTCATGGGGGGGGTTTATACTATTTTTTTAAATCATGCCACACATGATGTGTGATATGCGGAAAACCTAAAGGGCTCGAAATGCCGGTGGTAGTTCATCTATTTGATAATCGAGCCAGTCATTCCAGTGTTAAATTTTCAAAAATAGTCTTCTTTTGGCCTGTAAATAGACATTCCTGAAGACCACTACAAAGGCCAGTTTTGCCTGACTTGACCATTAAAGGGTTAAGCGAACAACTTAAGCATATAGAGTAATCTGATTCTGATATGTCACTAAGGTATATGATATCATAATGAAATATGTCACTCGTTAGCTGATGTCACAATTAAAATGATGTCATGAAATTGGCAGTAGTCCATCGCGAAAGTGCCTGATTTGTATGTCTTGGTGAATTCACAATTTAATAAACATTCTTTTGAATATTTTGAAAACTCATGTGATTGGGAGCTGTTGCTGCCACATCAGCACCCGATCAAATTAGTTTCAAAATAATCAACGGCTTATAAAGTTAGATTCTAGATATTCAGGTTACAAAGTTAAAAATGGGAGGCACTTAGCACGAAATGTCGAAATGTGTGAGACATAGATAGAAACAGCTCCCTTTATTTTACATGACTGTTGTATCATTTTGCATGGCTGTCCTTTAAATATTTTTGGATTTCTTCATTTGACCATGAAAGTCAGGAATTTGACACAAAAGAATCAAAGATAGGAATAAAAAAAGAATCTGCTTACCTGCCTAACCAAATTCAAAGTACTGAGTTCATTACCCCTAAACCAAGAGTATTTTTAATGTAGCCCTACATGTAGCGTGATGTTTGTTCATTCTTGTTATGCAGGGTTACTCACAAAAGAAGTGTGATTGTACATTTACTCGGACATCATTACACACAGCGTCTGAAGGCGTATGATATTATTGTGCACCTGAGTTCTGGACGAGTAATCTCTCTCGGACCTGGTGGATATATTCATTGGCAGGTGACAAGTTAACTTAACAACAACAAAAACAAAATAAATAATAAAATAAATTGAATGTTTTCAAATAAAATGGGACATAAATGTACTGATAATTTAATTACCGTCTGCCTGCAAGGGGAAGAGGGTAAGGCATTTGGGTCTCCATGTGCATGTAATGCCGTGTATGCGTATATATGTGCACACGTTCTGTGTTTCCCTCTCCCTGTCTGTCCGGAGGAAGAGTAATCTCACTCAGACCAGGCGAATATATTCATTGGCAGGTGGGAAATAAACTGAATGTCTTCAAATAAAGTGTGAGTGGCACACTGATTATTTAATTACCTTGGCCCTGTAAGGGGAAGAGGTTATTTTGTTCGTGTGCGTGCATATGTTTGTGATGGGAATGGGGTGTGTGTTTGTCTTTGTGTCCGGAGATCTATTTTTAATAAAATCCTTATTTTATTTGGCTCACATTTTTACACATCAAAGGATCTTACCAGCATGACCGGGAAAGCGTATTTCCATGATTCCGCTATGGAAAATCTTTGCAGTGTAGCAAAACACAAGGGGGCAATGATCGACAATCTTTAATTCATCTTTCCAGACTCCACCCATCATATGAATCAATTACGTGACATGTAGAATGACATCATAATGAATGACATAGATAGGTACGTCACGAACGCATATTTGAAGATGGACTATGCGTTTTTGTATAGATTGTATGTCTTTAATATTTAATAAATATTCTGTTGAATATTTTGAAACTAATTTGACTGGGCGCCCAATCAAATTAGTTACAAAATATTCAACAACTTTCCTGTATAGCTTTCAGGAAATTGAGAGTTAGGGCATTCGGGAATCGATCAATCCCAAGATGGTGAAGAGTGGGTGGAGCTTAGCTACATGTAGAGATGTTCGGGGCATAGCTAAAAATAGAAATGTCCGTAGCGGTGGTTATAGTTTTATTCGAAACAAAGAATTGGTTTATGTTTTAATGTTTGAGTTGCATTTTCATCTGGTATTAACCCTTTAACCCTTAAGATTCCAATCTCTCAATTTCAAGACAACTATACTGGAAAGCTGTTAAATATTTTGAAACTAATTCAACTGATATGTGCTTGGCAGCAACAGCTCCCAGTCAAATTAGTTTCAAAACATTCAACAGAATATTCATTACATCAAAAAGAATTTATCACTTTTGGTCTTTAAGGATATAAGGGTTAGTATTTTATGTCAGTCAAATTTAGGTATTTTTGACAAGGGTGTATAAGTGACAGGTACAGCAGGATGTGTATATTGTGTAAGCGCGCATGCACATGCAGTTGTTTCCAAGTTCAGGAGTTTTCATAAATAAGTTAACATGCTTCCAAGGCAATTATGGTCAAAATATTTAACAGTATGTTTTATTTTGTTTTAGAAACATGTGAAGTTATTTTAGTTGTAGTGTAATTCACATTTCCAGAGTATCCATCTGTCATAAATGATTCTATAGATGAGTCTTTAACTCTTGTAGTCTGACACATTGTACGAATTGTATGTCTACTATTTAATAAACATGATGTTGAATATTTTGAAACTAATTTGCCTGGTCGCTGTTCTGTAACCGCGCCCAGTCGGACTAATTTCAAAATATTCAACATCTTACCTGTATAGTTTTCTCGAAATTGATAGTCAGGGAGTTCAGAGATCCATCGATCCCAACACGAGCGAGGTGAGGATGGAGATTAGCCAGAGATGGGCGGGGCATAGCTAAAACTGGAAAGGTCGATTGTATGTAAGACGTGAATTTCTGTGATTTGTGTATTTATTACTGCACGTCAGACTGTTTATTGTGTTTTAGATACAAACACCAATATCTTGGCTGGACATTGCACGATCTGTGAAACGTAATGACGCTTCTTCAACCATCAAACATACCTTCATAAACGAGTTCCATCCCAGCATGCAACACTTCTCACTACAGATTTTTGGAAAGACAGTCAGTATAATAATAATAATAATAATAATAATAATAATTTTAATTATGATTTATCATACATGTACGTATCCGTAGTCTGTTTGGTGTTAGGTTAGCCCTAAAGACCCCCCATCCCCCATCATGAACGGGAACAAGTACCTTATCTTCTCATCAAAGGTTCAAATTTATGAGAAAACTCACATTATCTAATACTAACCATTCAGCTGATAGAATTTGCCACCCATAATCCATCTCTAATATTACAGCTTTTTATCACGTCGACAACAAAGGATATTCAGACTTTAGTAGCTAAATGTAGTTACATTTCTACAGCCTATGATGGCTGTCATGATTTACTTTTCAACCAATCAAAAATCTATATATATATATATGTGTGTGTTCAGTCATAGCGGTGTCATCTATAGTTTGGCAATGCGGTGTAAAAGCAATTATACACTCAGGTAAACTTCCATTCAAATTTCAAAATATTCAACAAGATGATTATTACATAATAAAAAATGTAACAAATTGGCACTTACATGACATCACACACTATCGCTTGTGGTGACAAAATGGTGGCGATCACTGTTCAACATTTATGCGATATTGCAAAACAGATAATCGTGATACAGATCAGGGAATGTGACAGGATTTGAATGATATGGAATCTATAAACCTTAATATATCAGCACAATACAACATTTGAGATGAGAATAGCATCCCTTTAACATATTGAAACTTGAATTTCTGTTCCAAAACCCCATTCACAAGCTAACTATGCAGGTAAAGTGTTGAGTATTTTTTAAACAAATTTGACTAGGCCCTCTTCTTGCCATTTGCAATAATGGCTCCCAGTAAAATAAGATCCAAAATAGTCAAACAGAATATTTTTAGAATAATTTTTTACAAATTTCGAACTCTGCTTTTTGAGATCAATGGGTTAAACATTGGATAACATGAAAATGCCTGGCTTGGGGGGGACTTAACACTTTCAAAGGCAAATCCATGAAAGAGTACATTCTTTATGAAGTAAAACATATTCTGTTGAATATTTTGAAATTTATATGACTGAAATCCATTGCTGCCTAAAGCAGCAATGGTTTCCAGTCATATTAATTTCAAATTATTCAACAGATTTCCTGTTTGTTTGCCCTGAGTTTGAGATACATGGAATTTATCAATGAAAAGGTTAAGAATAGCACTCATATTATATATTGTCAAATATTCACAATGCCAATTATTATTATTGGTGCTAGGAAACACTGGCTATAGCTGGATGGGATGACCTTATACTGATTGACCTCAGAAATGGCCGACTTCTCGCCAGACATTCATTGCCGTGCCAACCAACAGCACCACTTGTGATTGGTGATTTCAACAATGACGGCTGGAATGACATCATCCTGACATGCCAGCTAGGGTAGGTTGATTGTTTTTCTCTAGCTCTCAGGGCTATAGCATGCAATAACATGGACCTGATACCAAGGAGGACAAAGGCCCAGATGGGGAGCTCAGGTGTCCTCGCCCAAATAATTTTTAATGTCTAGAGAGCATTTCCTTCATTTCTGGAGGTACGGTGCATGTACCTTCAGCTGGCTATGCAGCTCTTATTTTTATTTATCCATTTTCTCTTGGAGAATTTTAAAGGGTACGCTTCACAAATCTCGGGCACCACACCCACCCACCCACCATGCAGGCTATGGACCTGACTCGGATAGCTTGTTTAAATTTAGCTTTCCAATGAACGCTAGTGACTTGGGTCAAAAGGTCTAGCTTGTGTTAGCGAAAGCCCACTTATGGAAATTACATTTCCAAAAATAAAGCTAAAATTGGTGAATTTTACTATTTTGACGCAGAACTTGACTTCTCTAATGCACAGATCTCATGCACATGCATATAAAGTGGTTTGATTTTATCTTGCTTTAACCATTTAATGTTCAAAATTTGATCAAGAAAATTGATATATTTGATTATTGAATGCCTATTTGCAGCCCAAGAGAACACTTTAAATAGAATCCCCACGGAAATCACTGGCTCGATAATCAAACCAGTCATTCCTGTGGTGAATTTTTTTAAATAGTCTTCTCTTGGCCTGCAAATGAACATTCCTCAAGACCACTAGAAGGCATTTTAGGCTGGCGTTATAATAGTAGAAGGATCCATTTCTACCTATACCCTGCCCATTTCTAGCTAACCTCCGCCCATGCTTTGCCCACGTTGGCATCGATCGAATCCTAAATTCCCAGAATCCAAATATCAAGATAACTCTACAGGCAAGATGTTGAATATTGTGAAACTAATTTGACTGGATGCTGGGTGCCACAGCGTCGAGTCAAATAATTTTCAAAATTTTCAACGGAATGTTTATTAAATAGGAAAGCCATCAGTCATACAATTTGTACATTTGACAGACTATTCCATCTTCATGACAGAGTATTTCTTTCATGTATGATTGTGATGTCAGTCTTCATGTGACGTAATTGATTATGATGACATCGGATTCGTCCTTTAAATGGTAAAAAAGAACAATGATGAAAAGCTGGATTTTAATCCATCCTTTCATCCCTGAAATACAAGTATCCCAATTTCAAAGTAACAATGGACAGTGAGGTGTTAAATAGATTTCGACACTAATTGTCTACGAACTGGATGATAGCTCGACTTCGCGATCAAAATGGGATCCTGTGTCATGAATAATTACACCCATGCCTTGTGACATCTAAGTAAAACTGATAAATAAACGATCTCAAATGAGATCCCATTTAATATCATTATTATGAGCCGAGTTGAAAATTATTACTTTGAGTGCAAAGTGATGATTTTCGACGAGGTAGATAATTAATGATATTAAATCGGACTTAGTTTGAGATTCTACATTTAAGTTTTAACATAGTTTCAATTTTCCATTAGCGTACGATCATCATGGACAGCTAATCACACCCTGACTACTAGCCCATTGGATGTCTTATGCCCAAAAATATAGAACCTTTAATTTGGACTTTGAGAAAAATTTGTATGATTCAAAGTTTATTAATTTTATTTACATAGCTAACTATATACATTAGTAAAAGTATCTGATATATTATGTGACATCACAAGCTGTACTGTTATATCATGATGTGCATCACTAGCGCTCGACTGGTGTAGTGATATCCCAGCGCTGCGAGGATGACTCTTCGGATTGGTCAATATAAAATAACTCCCATACTACAAACCAATGAAAGTACTTGGCGGCATTATTAACTGGGTTCATATTGTTAATATAGAATCAATGTGCTAAAAACCTTTGTTTATTTGATAAAAATACTTAAACTTTGACTCACAAAATTGTATTTGGCTAATGCTTTTCAAATGCCAGCTCTGTCCCTGGTTAGATATATGTTTAACAATGATGGATGTTAGATGAGGTCAAGCAGCCCAAAATGGCTTGTACAATTCTCTTGAGAAATGTCAATTTGCAAGCCAGTAGACATCTTTTTAGACAATTTGCTGGCCAAGAGAATACTATTTTTAAAAATAGCTGGAATGACTGGCTCAGTTGAGCCAGTCATGCCAGTGTGCAATTTTCAAAAATAATTTTCTCGTGATCGACAAATGTACATTTTTATGAACAGATTTTCATGACCAAAGTTAAAAGGTGAATTCCTTTATTTCAGGTATATTGGTTTCACAATCGTACAAACTGCTAACACCGTGTGGACCATTGTCTATGCTACATCAGTATTTCTCTTCATTTTAACCCTAACATGGTGTCTAACCAATCAAGGCAGTGATGAAGACGATCAGCACATTGACTGAGGATAAACATTTTGGCATTTGCGCCTCAGAGTCACTAGACACTAATGACTAGGGCTGTAATGATACATTTTTCAACGATACAATATGTATCGTGATACACTGGTCACGATGCGATAAGCGATATGATCAATTATTTTTTCAGTAAGAACCTGTCCATTTTATGCCACTCAGACTCGGAGTGCTCATAAACAAATAATAAACATTCAGATGAAACTTAGTGAAAATTGTGCAGTCGTGCCTAACTTTAACTATAACTTACTTGAAGATGTTGATGCATGAAGAACGCCAAGGGCATATGTCCCTCTATCGTGCGTGTATCGATACGCCAGGTCATGATGTGATATGTGCGTATTGTGATTCACCTACTTATTAGTAAATCGTTACAGCCCTACTAATGACACACATTGGGATGCTATGATGTGTATCGCAAGAAAGAGCTGGTGATACAATGGACAATAGTAATTAACTATTTAATGGTCAAGCCGGCCTAAACCGGCCTCTGTAGTAGTCCTGAGGAATATCCACCTGCAGGTAAAGGGAAGAGTATTTTTGAAAACGTACCACTAGAATGACTGACTCGATAATCGAGCCAGTCATTCCAGTGGTAAATTTTCAAAAAAATATTCTCTACCTGCAGATGGACATTCAATAAATATTTTGATTTTCTTGACCAAATTTGACCGGTAAGGCCCGAGTCTATTATGATCAAGCATTTTTAAAATGGCCTCAGCAGTGATAAGGATTAATGTCAATGTGCAGGCCAAGAGAATATTTCTAAAAACTTCAACTGGAGCTCAGTTACCAAGCCACTCACTCCAGCGCGAAGTTTTCTAAAATATGCCCTTGCCTTCAAATAGACATTGATCATATTAATTATATATGTGCTTGACCAATCTTGAAATAAAAAATGGAACAAGTGTTGGAAGGTAAAGGCTGTTCAACCCTAACTGTCTGACTGCCAAGTTTTTGCAGACAACTTTTTCCAAGGGTTATATCTCTGGAACTGCTAAATATTTTGAAAACAATTTGACTGAAATTTGTTGGTGGCTAAGCCACCATCAACTTTCAGTCAAATTGTTTTCAAAATATTTAGCAAATTAGGAGTTTTAGCCCAATGAAATGATTGTCCGTGGCTTAAATAAGAGTGATTAATACAACAGTGGACGGTATAGTAATTAGTTTGCTTAATTTTAGCTGCAGGTACCAGCTCAATAAACCACCGTGTCCGTCCGTCAGTCAGTCAGTCAGTCAGCCAGCCAGCCAGTTAGCCAGCCAGTGAGTGAGTCAGTCACGAAGGCTTATAAACGATACAGGCTGTATCTCAGAAACTTCAGACCAGATTTAGATCAAAATTTAACAAAACAAAGGAACTTGCTATGCAAGCAGATTACCAGACGTTGGTCGTGATCCGGATAAAAAAGAGTCGGCATCCAGATCGGATCAAAGTCTAGATCTGTGGATATCTCGGAAACTACTGGTCCGATCTGGCTCGGATTTTGACACGTGTGAGGGTGTGACCATACACTAGGATTTCACAACTTTGATCCAAAAGAATCAGGAAAATCCAAACAAATTCGGAAAATTCAAAGAAATCCAAAACCCGCAGCTACATTGGCGTCGCTTCCAGATGCTTTAAATTCTTTCTTGTGCCCTCGCAATTTACCATTGTGTATTAAATGTGCGCTGAATATATCAAAGAATGCATATCTCTACCCATCTGTCTATCCAAACATCTGTCATAGGGCCGTTTCAGGGTCTGAGCAGATTCAGGCTAATTTGAGTGAAGATGCTACGAATACGTACGATTGCAATAGAACAGTTATGTGTTTACAATTAACTAAAGCACCATGTAAATCTACCAATAACAGACCAATTATATAGTCTGTGCAGAATGTAATAGAGAGCACACTATAGCACTTAGGCAGGATCGGATACATATCTTGGCTTTTATTGCCATCCGCGTGACTTGAAGGGACATGTAGAAACGATCAATAGACTGTATGAGCTCACGACCTCTGGACATCTGATGTCAGTTCACCGTCCTATAAATGTATTCACCCACTACTGTTTTGCTTTTTCACATCATTGATATATTTATGAATGTTAGTCGCACATAAATTGTTTTGGAAACGATGTGATCTTGATTGCATCTTATATAAAACATGTCGTTCTATAAATGTTCCAGATTTTATTTTAAAATCTTAATATTGTTTTAAAGCATAAATGGTTTGTTTCTATATGCCTTCTTGTGTATCAGATGATTGGCACATACTCTTTTGACTAACTAATGGCGACCAAACTCGACACACTGTACAGTAAGGCACTGTGATGACGTCACAGGTTGGTGTGCATGGAGGCAAGATGGCCATCTTCACAAGCCAACTCCTGCACACTAATCAAACTAATTATTTTGCTATAGCTAAAGGAACTGGCCTGGGAGTGATCCTATGGATTATCTATTCCATATTCTATAATCTGGGTAGCTAGAATTGTCCCAGATTAGTAGTACTTTAAGTAGTCAAGATGCTGACCTCTACCGAGTTGCCTCCAATTAATTCAGTTATCAGGCACTATAATTGATCATTTTAATTTTGATGACACAATTTAAGATGAGTGGAAGAAAAGATTGGCTGTCATAAAAACTTCTATCACTCTGGTCAGCATGTCACATGTGGTGGGAATCGACAGTGTATATCTCATTGTGTGTTGTAGTTTATTAACCGTTTCAGAGATTCAATTTCAACGCAATCATACAGGGGAGCAGTTGACTATTTTGAAAATAATTTGACTCGAAGCTGTTGCTGCCTTAGGCAGGAACTGCTTCTAGGAAAATTAATTTCAAAATATTCAACTGAATATTCCTTATGTCATAAAAGAAGTTGTAGTAACAGGTCTGTAGTGTTTAAAATGTTAACGCATTTAATTAACTTCCATCGCAATGCATTAGCCAGCTCATTATTTTCCAAAAAAACACCAAAAACATCCACAAATACAACACACGCAACAAAGCAAAATCTACGTACTCAATTTGCAAGAACACTACAGCAACCAGAAAATATCTCTCAATGCATCCAAGCTTTGGAATGAACTAGAGGGCAATTTTAGGACACAACTGCAGCAAAGGTCACATAAAAAATCATTAAAAAGATACATTGTTATTTTTCTCTCTCCCTCCCTCCCTCCCTCCCTCTCTTTCTCTCCATATTCATCAGGAATTCTATAGTATACTAGTTTTACTGTAGTCATAATGCTGTTATCATTGTCTGTCCAGTAAGCCACATGTGCAATAATTTGGTACCTAACGTTTTGTATTTTCTGTAAATATTCTAATAAATTATGGTATTTATTATAGAATGTGTTGTTCTGACTGACAGCCTGAGTAAAACATAGATATGCCATCAAATCTGTCTATATATGCCACAGTTCTTTTCAAGCAGGTTAACTTCATGCTATATTTGAAGACCACCAACCCCACTCTTCGCCCCCCCCCCACACACCCCCCCCCCTTGCCAAAACACACACATGTTAGATGGGATGGCCTTTTATCCTTTTGTTTGTCTCTCCATCTCGGTTCTGTCTTAACCGTTTACTAGTCAAGTTGGTCAAAAATAGCCTCTGCAGTGGTCTGCAGGAATGTCCATCTACAGGCTAAATGAAGCCTATTAAAAAAAATATATCACAAAAATGCGTGTCTCAATAACTGAGCCAGGCATCCCATTGATATATTTTCAACAGTTGTCTTCTTTTGGCCTGCCAATGGACATTGAATAAGAAAATATTTAGATTTTCTTACCTTGACTATTAAAGGAGTAATAACTTATACCCTACACAACTTGGAGTGCCATGAATGATGTGGATGTGGAACTGAAGAGGGAAATCACCTCAGTTTGCTTATATACTTGACAGTGTTCATTTTCCTTGAGCGATGATGGTGAGAGGACAGACACTAATGGACATTTCCAGTTTTAGCTATGCCCCGGCCATCCCTAGTTAAGCTCCTCCCACCCCTCGCTCGTGTAAGGATCGATTGATCCCTAAACTTCTTGACTATCAATTTCGAGAAAATTATAGATCATACAGGGAAACCTGTTGAATATTTTGAATCTAATTTGACTGGGTGCTGTTGCTACCTCAAAATATTCAATGCCAGTATGTTTATTAAATAGAAGAGACATACAATTCGTACAATGTGTCAGACTATTATGAGTTAAAGACAGGCCAAATAGAATAATTTATAACGTTATGATTATGATGTCATCCTACACGTCACGTAGTTAATTATGAGGTCATATGACATCAGATGATAGATGGATACTCTGGAAAGGTGAATTACCATCACATCGAGAAACAAGAAGAGCGTATTGCATTCATGTCTGTCTGTCCATCCTTCTCTCCATCCATTCATCTCTCTATCCACCTCGGTCTGTATCTCAGAAATTACTCAACAGATTTGGCATAAACTTTATTACAATACAGTTGTTACTGTAAACTATAGACTGCCTGGATTTTTAAAAACCTGGATCTATTAATATCTCAGAAGACACTACTGCCCTACATGAAATGCAATGGCAACACGTATCCCAATTTTTGTCTAACCCTTTAACAGTCATATTTAGTCAAGAAATTATAAATATTTGCATATTGAATGTCCATTTGCACGCCAAGAGAAGAATATTTTTGGAAATTTACAAGTTGAATGACTGGCTTGGTTATCGAGCCAGTCATTTCAGTTATAAATTTTTAAAAACAGTCTTCTCTTAGCCTGCAAATGGACATTCCTCAAGACCACCGCATAGGTCGCTTTTGGCCGGCTTGCCCATTAAAGGGTTAAAAATCAAAAGGTGTTTGGCAAGTCCCATTTTGATCTCAGTGAAATGCACGAGTCGCTAATTCAAATTCGCAACAACAAAATTACATGTCGTTATGTGGAATGAAATCACTATTTTAAGATTTAGTTCGCTTCATTACGTCTAGTCACACAATTTAAGTCTAACCACCCTGATGTCAATATTCTATATTTTACCGTGTCAATAGCAAAGAAACTGGTGTACATTTTTCAACAATTTTGGTGGATGATGTTGCTGTCTACGACAGCACCATCTTCCACCAAATTTGTTGAAAAATGAACCCCAGTTTATCTTTTAATTTAATTTGAAAATAAATTTGAAATTTTATTTTCAGCCATTATGGTGTGAATATGCACCTTTAATGATAGTACTGTTGGCTTTCAAGGTGAGCAGACATATCTCAATAGGACATAGTCAAAGTGTAGTAGTTCAATTCTAATTGTGTAGTTCCTATGGTAGATGTAACGTGTACTAGGCTAGATATTGTTATAGCAATTTGACTGAGAGTTGGTGCTGACTATAGCAGCAACAGCCTTCCTTCAAATTGATCGTGGAATAATCATCAGAAAATGCAAGGCTGGAACACATCTGTCCATTACAACACTGCAGGATAATTTAGAGGCAGAAGTGCTGGCCCGCACTGCAAATCTGCATGACATGTCTATGTTAGAGCAGCTCAGCATACTATTCCCTTAATCTGGCCACTATCAAGCCCTGAATGCTTTATGACATATAAGAACTCTCATTGGTAATGGGACGCATTTAAACAGAAACTTTTCATCCAGCCACCCACCCCTCCCACTCCCTTCTGATAGTGATATGGTCATTGCCATTAAAGAGTAATAAATATACATAATTTCCAAAATAATCTCAAATAGAAATTGAGTGAAAAAGAAATATGCACAGTATTAGCTCACCAAGTGAGCTTAAGCCATGGCGACCATTCGTCTGTGCATCCGGCAATCTTTTCTTTAGACGACTTCACAAGAACCACTCGGCTGGTTTCAATTCTATTTGACAAGAAGCCATGTCGATCATCTTGGATTTTGGCCGATCTTTAGAAATGTCTAAAAATCTCCGAAGCCGCTTGGGGAATCGATTCAAAACTCATAAAACATTATCTAGGACATGAACTAAGCCATGTTTGTTCAGGAAAACTTGATTGACCAAATGATTCAGTGGCCGTCTTGGATGACCTAGTTTTCGCGAAAACCACTAGAACCGCTGAAGGGATCAGGACGAAATATGGGCGATATTATTAGGGACTAAGGGCCATTAAAGTTTCTTCAAGGGAAGTTGATCCATAAAAAAACATGGTGGCCATGGGCCAATCAAAATGTAGCGTGTTTGGGTATTTTAATTTCAAATTTGTCATTTTCAAAACTGTCGGATAAACAGTTTAGTGGCCTCGGCTCTTGGATCATTTTCCGCCACTGGGTCGATTTCAATTATATTTGACAGGAAAAATCCTTAGGGCATAGAGATTCAAGTCTGTTCAAACGAAGATAATCGGCAAATTTGGCCATCACCCATCTTGGATTTTGGCCGATTTTTAGCTCACCTGGTCTAAAACGCCAAGTGAGTTTATGCCATGGCGACTGTCCATTGTTCATCTGTCCATCAACTTTTACTTTAAAATGCTTCTCCTCATTAACCTCTTGGCAGATTTCAAAATGAAAAATTTACTGGAAATCGTCAACCACTACTCCCCATTAACCACTTGACGGATTTCAACCTAATTTTCGGTGGAAGGACCCTATGTGGTTAGGCCTCAGAACTTGTATACAGAATTTGATTGGTCAATTTTTGGGGTGAAAAACAGATTTTATGAAGAATTTACCGGAAATTGTCAAAACACATCTCCTTAACCGTTTGGTGGATTTGATCAAAATTTGGCTGGAAGTATTCTATAGTCGTAGGCTCTAGAACTTATTTAGAATTTTGGTCGGTCGCTTCTTTGGAGGTAATATGAATTTTTTGAAACTTCTGTAACCATTTAAAACGCTAATGCTTAAATAATATCCCGATTTCAACGAAACTTGTGTGGAATGATCCTATGGTGGTATGCTTCAACATACCAAACGAGAATTTTGGTTGGTCAATTTCTTTCATGGCCATCTTATATTTTTTGAAAATTATCCATGTCTATTTAAAGGCAAATTGTTTAAATGCTAATGGTCCAGGTGAACGTCACAGGCCATTGGGCCTATTGTTAGATATATCTTTAAAAATCTTCGAAGCTGCTTGGAGGATTGATGCAAGCTTCATCAAATATGATCTAGGGCAAGATTGAACCAAGTTTTTTCGAGGGAACTTGATTTGCAAATTCTTTGGTGGCGATCTTGTTTTCAGTGCTAAACAACTTCTCCAGAACTGCTAAATGGATCGGGCTGAAATTTGGCAGATATGATTAGGACCAAAACGCCATGGAACTTTGATATGGCAAAAAAACATGTCTGCCATGGATCAATCAAAATTTTGCATTTTTGACGAACATCTATTATTTTCTGCAGATTTCTGAGAAAATTATAAAGACTACTTATTAACCACTAGGTCGATTTCAATAAAACTGCTAAACCTTCACAGAAATTAGATTCGTAAATTTTTCCAGTGGTCATCTCATTTTGTTCGTGTGTGTCAGTGGCCAATAATTTCAGGTGAGCGATACAGGCCCCTTTGGCATCTTGTTTAAAACGAATCTGTAATAATCTAAGAAACAGTAACAGATGTTGCAAATGATCTAGATGTTCGTTTAACCATTTCATGAGAAACCCAGCCTGTCGTGGTTTTGAGGAATTTTCATTTGCAGGCCAAAAGAATATTTTAGCCCACCTGCCAGACTGGCCTGAAGGGCCAAGTGTGCTTATGCCATTGTGGCCGTCCGTTGTCCATCCATCTGTCAAATCGCATTAAATCATTTATGCTTTGACAATTTCAACCAAATTTGGCTGGTAGGATCCTATGGTGATAGGTTCCAGAAAATCTATTCATAATTTTGATTGGTCAGTTTTCCGGAAATCATTTAAAATGCTACTCCTCCAATATAATTGGCACGACTTCAACCAAAACGTGGGTGGACCAATTCTATGCTGGTAGGCTTCAACAGTTCTAACGAGAATTCTGATTGGTCAATATTTACAGCGGCCATCTCGGATTTTCTGAAAATTTCTGGAAACCAGTTAAAAACCTATTCCCCACTTGGCCGATTTCAAACAGACTAGGTTGGGAAGACCGTAGAGTGGTATGCTTCAGAACTTACAGAAATTTGATTGGTCTATTTTTTTGGTGGCCATCTTGAATTTTCTGGAAAATGGCGGGAAATCGTTTAAAATGATACTCCTCATTAACTGTGTTGGGCAATTTCAACCAGACTTGGTTGGAAGGATACTAGGCTGATAGGTGAAGAAAGTGTATACAGAATTTTAATTGGTAATTTTTTCTGCCGGCCATCTTGGATTTTCTGAACATTTCTGGAAATCAGTTAAAATGCTACTCATTAAACGCTTAAACGATTTCAGGCAAACTTATTTGGGAGGACCCTAGAGTGGTATGCTTCAGAACTTGTATATAGAATTTTGATTGATCAATTTTTGGTGAACATCTTGAATTTTCCGAAAAAATGTCGGGAAATCGTTTTAAACTCTACTCCTCATCAACTGCTTGGACAGTTTCAACCATATTTGGCTGGAAGTATACTATGCTATGAGGTTTCAGAACATGTATACATAATTTTGATTGATAATCTTGAATTTTCCGATAAAAATGGCGGGAAATAATTTAAAACGCTACTCCTCATTAACTGCTTGGGCGGTTTTGTTTTGGGCAATTAGCATATAAACCATTTCAACCAGACTTGGCTGGAAAGATACTAGATTTTTTTATTTTGATTAGTACATTTTTTTGGCATCCATCTTGAATTTTCTGAAAATTTCGGAAAATCAGTTAATTGCTACTACTCATTAACTACTTGAACGATTTCCTTTTGTGTGATTACGCCCAACGTGGTGGAGTCCTAGTATATGGTTAACCACCTTACTGCGTTAAAATATGGGCCAAATCGGGCCAGTACTTTCTGAGATATCTAGAGGTCCAGAATTTGATCCGATCTGGATCTGGGTTCTTTTATCGGGATCATGTACAACGTCTGGAAATCATCTTGCACGGCGAGGTCCATCGTTCTTTTAAAATTCTAGCCAAATCAGATCAGTAGCGCCTAGTCTTTGAGATACAGTTCCAGACCCACAACCCTCTGGCACTTACGGGCGGTGGTAATTATAATTTATAATAGTTGATGTGTATTTGTATATGGTGTAGACAAAAATGCATATTGTGATTGCACGACACCATGGGCAGTGGTGATCACAATTGATTTAAACAAGTTCGGGAACTGTATGTCTCCGTTCTCTGCATTCAACAACAAAAGCGAATTGTATGATTGTAGGCCACAATGACAAGGTTTTGTTAAGCAAATAATTTTATTGAATTTACAGCCGATAATAATATCATGACACAAGTCATGAATATTTGTATATGCTAATAGTTCGATATCGAAAAAACCTAAGATTAAGAGCAGTTACCAAGCTTATAAACGATACACCAGTTTTAGGGTCATCAGATGTTCGGGTGAACTGTGATGCACAAACAATGTCATCTTCACTTTTATTTTCTACATCTGAGATGCGAAGTTTGATTGGTTCGTTATATACATTACATTTTTATTGCCAAATTAACCTCTGTTCACTCGAATCCAAGAGGATATCTCTGAGCCTATATGATCTATCTGTAACTACGGAAGATTGATGGAGACTTGACGTTTTGATGACAACCGATTGCTAATCACCTTCTTTGACAAGCACATAAATTCAACATAACTAGAAAAGTTCAATCGGCCACTATTAAAGGAACTTCTGTGTGACAACCAGTTAACAGGGTTACTTCTAAATTGGCATGATTCAATTTTCGCCGAGAATTTACTCCGGCTATGAATAACCAACAATCTCCAACCATCACTCAGTTCCCATGGCTTGACCGGTGACCTGTGCCCAGTTTAGTGTAAATCGAAACAGGCCATGACAGTGCACAGACATCAAACATCTCCATAATTTTGGATTGAATAAAGCATATGTCTATTGGTTTATATAGGCTTTCCCACAGCAGCTTACAACAACAAATAGTGTACATAAAATGTCTGGTACTATGTTATTCCAGCACTTAATCCTGCAATACCTTGATGACTTTTGCTGCAGTTTCGTTGAACATGATCATATCTCAAATCAGCGTGATCTTTAAAAATAGTAATGGCGTGCATGCATTTTCACGAGGAAATAAGTAAAAACTAAATAATTTCACAACTCCCACACAATAACATACAAACATTAAAGGTACTATGTCACATCAAGTGATAAGAAGGGCTTCCCCAGTCGCAGAGTATATGTCACAACACATAAACAAATTTCTCGTGACATCGACGAGTTTGTTAACGTTAAGCTACATATTTTTTTCTCCTACTCGCGTGTTTTAACGTGTTCTCATGTATCAACTTCTTGGTGACAGCTTGATATTCAATCATATGAAGATATATGTGCGCTAGAATAAGAACATTCAACAATATTTACGCGATTGAAGCGGAAAACAATCCCGTCGAGGGGCGGTCGCCCAGTGCCAATTAGCCACATTTGGCCGTTCTTATTATGATACAATTGTAATACGCTGGCGCCTTATTTTAAGGTCCAGGTGATTTCAGCGATTTTACGTGATTTTGTACACACCTACGCCAGTTCCATAGCCTTATTCTATGCACTGGGCATAAGAAAATGTAGGATAAAGGTCGTCTATTCACGTTTTGCGTGAATGATACGCAGACACGAGTCTTACAGCTTCATTCGTTGCTAAGTCAGTTATCTACACAGTCAGTTGGTTGGTCGGTCAGTGGGTTGGTCAATCGCTGGGTGGGTGGTTTGGTTTGTCAGCCTGTCTGTCCATCCGTCACTCATGCAGTCTGCTAGTCTGTTAATCATGCAGTCATCCGATCTGTTACCCATACAGTCTCGACTGTCAGTCTCTATTCCTCATACAGTCATCCGATCTGTCACTCATGCAGTCCATTAGTCTGTCACTCATGCAGTCACCTGATCTGTCACTCACGCAGTCTTCCCTTCACTCACTCATGCAGTCATCTGATCTGTCACTCATGCAGTCATCCGAGCTGTCACTCATGCAGTCATCTGATCTGTTACTCATGCAAACATCTGATCTGTCACTCATGCAGTCATCCGGTCTGTCACTCTTGCAATCATCTAAAATATCATTCATGCAATCCATCAGACTGTCACACATGCAGGCATCATATCTGTCACTGATGCAGTTATCCAATATGTCACTCATGCAATCCATCTGATCTGTCACTCATGCAGTCACCTGATCTGTCACTCATGCAGTCGGTCACCCATGCAGATGATTGGGCGGGCAGTCGGTCGGTTTGTCGTTTAGTCGGTCGAGCAGTGGGTTGATCAGTCGGTGGGTGGGTGGTTTGGTCTATCAGCCTGTCAGTCAATCCGATCTGTCACTCATTCGGATGGTAGGTTGCTCAGTGGGTTGGTCAGTCCGTGGGTGGGTGGTTTGCTGTCTAGACTGTCAATCTCTAGTCCTCATGCAATCATTCGATCTGTCACTCATGCAGCCCGTTAGTCTGTTACTTATGCAGTCATCCGATCTGTCACTCATGCAGTCATCTGATCTGTCACTCACGCAGTCATCCGATCTGTCACCCATGCAGTCGGTTGGTTGGTCACTTGGTTGGTCGGGCAGTGGGTTGGTATGTCTGTGGGTGGGTGGTTGGTTTGGTCCGTCAGTCTGTCACTCATGCAGCCGTCCTATCTGTTATTCATGCAGTTATCCGATAGGTCACTCATGCATTCTGTCAATCTGTAACTCTTGCAGTCATCCGATCTGTCACTCATGCAGTCATCCGATCTGGAATTCATACAGCCCATCAGACTCACACATGCAGCCATTCTATCTGTCACTCATGCAGTCATCCGATATGTCACTGATGCAGTCCATCCGATCTGTCACTCATGCAGTCATCCGATCTGTCACTCATGTAGTCAATCCGTCATCCGATCTGGCGCTCGTGCAGTCATCTGATTTGTCACTCATGCAGTCATCCGATCTGTCAGACATGTAGTCTAGACTGTCAGTCAGTCCATCACTCATACAGTCATCCGATCTATCACTCATGCAGTCAATCATTTAAGCAGTCATCTGATATGTCACTCATGCAGCCATCCTATCTGTCACTCATGCAGTTATCCGATATGTCACTCATGCAATCCATCTAATCTGTCACTCACACAGTCACCCGATCTGTCACCAATGCAGATGGACGGGCGGGCAGTCGGTCGGTTTGTCGTTTAGTCAGTCGAGCAGTGGGTTGATCAGTCAGTAGGTGGGTGATTTGGTCTGTCAGTCTGCCCATCACTCATGCTATCATCCGATCTGTCACTCATTCGGTCGGTAGGTTGCTCAGTGGGTTGGTCCGTCTGTGGGTGGGTGGTTTGCTATCTAGACTGTCAATCTCTGTTCTTCATGCAGCCATTCGATCTGTCACTCATGCAGTCCGTTAGTCTGTCACTTATGCAGTCATCTGATCTGTCACTCAGGCAGTCATCTGACCTGTCACTCATGCAGTCATCCGATCTGTCACTAATGCTGTCATCCGATATGCCACTCATGCAGTCCATCAGGCTGTCACTCATGCAGTCATCCTATCTGTCACGCATGCAGTCATCCGATATGTTACTCATGCATTCTGTCAATCTGTCACTCATGCAGTCATCCGATCTGTAATGCATGCAGTCCATCATACTGTCACACATGCTGCCATGCTATCTGTCACTCATGCAGTCATCCGATATGTCACTCATGCAGTCCATCCGATCTGTCACGCATGCAGTCATCCAATCTGCCACTCATGCAGTCAATCAGTCAGGCAATCATCCGATCTGGCACTCGTGCAGTCATCTGATCTGTCACTCATGCAGTCGTCCGATCTGTCAGCCATGCAATCTAGACTGTCATTCGCTATTCCTCATGCAGTCATCCGATCTGTCACTTATGAGGTCCGTTAGTCTGTCTCTCATGCAGTCATCTGATCTGTCACTCATGCAGTCACCTGATCCATCACTAATGCAGTCATCCTATCTGTCACTCATGCAGTCATCCGATATGTCACTCATGCAGTCCGTCAATCTGTCACTCATGCAGTCATCCGAACTGTAATTCATGCAGTCCATCAGACTGTCACACATGCAGCCATCCCATCTGTCACTCATGCAGTCATCCGATATGTCACCCATGCAGTCCATCCGATCCGTCAGTCATGCAGTCATCCGATCGGTCACTCATGCAGTCAATCAGTCATGCAGGCCTCCGATCAGGCGCTCGTACAGTCATCTGCTCTGTCACTCATGCAGTCCAGACTGTCAGTCTTTATTCCTCATGCAGTCATCCGATCTGTCACTCATGAGGTCCGTTAGTCTGTCTCTCATGCAGTCACCTTATCTGTTACTCATGCAGTCATCTGATCTGTCACTAATGCAGTTATCCAATCTGTCACTCATGCAGTCATCCGATCTGTCACTAATGCAGTCATCCGATCTGTCACTGACGCAGAATCTGATCTGTCACTCATGTAGTCATCCGAATTGCATCTCATGCAGTCCTCTGATCTGTCACTCATGCATTCCGTCAATCTGTCTCTCATGCAGTCATCCAAACTGTAATTCATGCAGTCCATCAGACTGTCACACATGCAGCCATCCTATCTGTCACTAATGCAGTCATCCGATCTGTCACTAATGCAGTCATCCGATCTGTCACTGACGCAGAATCTGATCTGTCACTCATGTAGTCATCCGAACTGCATCTCATGCAGTCCTCTGATCTGTCACTCATGCATTACATTAGTCCGTCACTCCTGCAGTCATCCAATCTGTCATGTATGCAGTCATCCGATCTGTCACTCATGCAGTCCGTCACTCTGTCACTGATGCAGTCATCCTATCTGTCACTCATCCGATATGTCACTGTCAGTCTGTCACTTATGCGGTTATCCGATCTGTCAATAATGCAGTTATCCAATCTGTCATTCATGCAGTCCATCAGACTGTCACTGATGCAGTCATCCTATCTGTCACTCATCCGATATGTCACTGTCAGTCTGTCACTCATGCAGTTATCCGATCTGTCACTCATGCAAGCATCCAATCTGTCATTCATGCAGTCCATCAGACTGTCACACATGTAGCCATCCTATCTGTCACTCATGTAGTCATCCGATATGTCACTGTCAGTCTGTCACTCATGCAGTTATCCGATCTGTCACTCATGCAAGCATCCAATCTGTCACTCATGCAGTCGGTCACCCATGCAGTTGGTCGGATGGGCAGTCGGTCGGTTTGTCATTTAGTTGGTCGAGCAGTGGGTTGATCAGTCGGTGGTTGGGTGGTTTGCTCTGTCAGCCTGTCAGTCAGTCCATCACTCATACAGTCATCCGATCTATCACTCATGTAGTCAATCAGTTAAGCAGTCATCTGATCTACCACTCATGCAGTCATCCGGTCTGTCACTCACCCAGTCATCCGACCTATCACTCACACATCATGCGATCTGTCACTCATACAGTCATCGGATCTTATCACTCATGCAAACATCTGATCTGTCACTCATGCAGTCATCCGATCTGCCACTCACGCAGTCATCCGATCTATCATTCATACATTCATCTGATCTGTCACTCATGCAGTCATTCGATCAGTCACTCACACAGACATCTCATCTGTCACTCATGCAGTCATCTGATCTCTCACTTATACAGTCATCTGATCTGTCACTCATGCAGTTATCCGATCTGTCACTCACGCAGTCATCCTATCTGTCACTCATGCAGTCATCCGATATGTCACTCATGCATTCCGTTAATCTGTCACTCATGCAGTCATCCGATCTGTCACTAATGCAGTTATCCGAACTGTCACTCACGCAGTCATCCGATCTGTCACACATGCAGCCATCCTATCTGTCACTCATGCAGTCATCCGATATGTCACTCATGCAGTCAATCAGTCATACAGTCCTCCGATCAGGCGCTCGTACAGTCATCTGCTCTGTCACTCATGCAGTCATCTGATCTGTCAGCCATGCAGTCTAGACTGTCTGTCTTTATTCCTCATGCAGTCATCCGATCTGTCACTCATGAGGACAGTTAGTCTGTCTCTCATGCAGTCATCTGATCTGTTGCTCATGCAGTCATCTGATCTGTCACTAATGCAGTTATCCGATCTGTCACTCACGCAGTCATCCGATCTGTCACTCATGCAGTCATCCGATCTGTCACTAATGCAGTCATCCGATCTGTCACTGACGCAGAATCTGATCTGTCACTCATGTAGTCATCCGAACTGCATCTCATGCATTACATTAATCCGTCACTCCTGCAGTCATCCAATCTGTCATGTATGCAGTCATCTGATCTGTCATTCATGCAGTCCGTCACTCTGCCACTCATGCAGTCATCATATCTGTCACTCATGCAGTCATCCGATATGCCACTGTCAGTCTGTCACCCATGCGGTTATCTGATCTGGCAATAATGCAGTTATCCAATCTGTCATTCATGCAGTCCATCAGACTGTCACACATGCAGTCATCCTATCTGTCACTCATGCAGTCATCTGATACGTCACTCATGCATTCCGTCAGTCTGTCACTCATGCAGGTATCCGATCTGCCACGCATGCAGTCGGTCACACATGCAGTTGGTCGGATGAGCAGTTGGTCGGTTTGTCATTTAGTTAGTCGAGCAGTGGGTTCAGTCGGTGGGTGTGTGGTTTGCTCTGTCAGCCTGTCAGTCAGTCCATCACTCATACAGTCATCCGATCTATCACTCATGCAGTCAATCAGTTATGCAGTCATCTGATCTGCCACTCATGCAGTCATCCGGTCTGCCCCTCACCCAGTCATCCGATCTGTCACTCACACATCATGCGATCTGTCACTCATACAGTCATCTAATCTGTCACTTATGCAGTCATCCGATCTTATCACTCATGCAGACATCTGATCTGTCACTCATGCAGTCATCTGATCTGTCACTCATGCAGGCATCTGATCTGTGACTCATGCAGTCATCCGATCTGCCACTCCTGCATTACATTAGTCCGTCACTCCTGCAGTCATCCAATCTGTCATGTATGCAGTCATCCGATCTGTCACTCATGCAGTCCGTCACTCTGTCACTCATGCAGTCACCCTATCTGTCACTCATCCGATATGTCACTGTCAGTCTGTCACTTATGCGGTTATCCGATCTGTCAATAATGCAGTTATCCAATCTGTCATTCATGCAGTCCATCAGACTGTCACACATGCAGCCATCCTATCTGTCACTCATGCAGTAATCCTATCTGTCACTCATGCAGTCATCCGATATGTCACTGTCAGTCTATCACTCATGCAGTTATCCGATCTGTCACTCATGCAATCATCCAATCTGACATTCATGCAGTCCGTTAGACTGTCACTCATGCAGTCATCCGATCTGTCACTCATGCAGTCGGTCACCCATGCAGTTGGTCGGATGGGCAGTCGGTCGGTTTGTTATTTAGCTGGTTGAGCAGTGGGTTGATCAGTCGGTGGGTGGGTGGTTTGCTCTGTCAGCCTGTCAGTCAGTCCATCACTCATACACTCATCCGATCTATCACTCATGTAGTCAATCAGTTATGCAGTCATCTGATCTGCCACTCATGCAGTCATCCGGTATGTCACTCACCCATTCATCCGATCTATCACTCACGCATCATGCGATCTGTCACTCATACAGTCATCTGATCTGTCACTTATGCAGTCATCCGATCTTATCACTCATGCAGCCATCTGACCTGTCACTCATGCAGTCATCTGATCTGCCACTCACGCAGTCATCCGATCTATCATTCATACAGTCATCTGATCTGTCACTCATGCAGTCATCCGATCAGTCACTCACACAGGCATCTGATCTAGCACTCATGCAGTCATCTGATCTCTTACTTATGCAGTCATCTGATCTGTCACTCATGGAGGCATCCGATCTCATCTGTCACTCATGCAGTCATCCAATCTGTCGCTCATGCAGTTATCCGATCTGTCCCTCACGCAGTCGGTTGGTTGGTCACTCAGTCAGTCGGTCAGTGAGTTGGTCAGTCTGTGGGTGGGTGGTTTCGTCCGTCAGTCTGTCACTCATGCAGCCATCTGATCTATCATTCATGCAATCCATCAGTCTGTCACTCATACAGTCATCATATTTGATCTCATGCAGTCCATCAGGCTGTCACTCATGCAGTCACCCGAAATATCACTCATGTATTCCGTTAGTCTGTCCATCGTGCAGTCATCCGATCTGTCACTCATGCAGTTATCCGATCTGTCACAAAGGCAGTCGGTCGGGCACCTGTCGGTCAGTTGACCGGTCAGTGGGTTGGTCAGTTGGTGGGTGGTTTGGTCTGTCAGTCTGTCCGTCAGTCCATCACTCAGGCAGTTATCCGATCTGTTACTCACACAGTCATCCTATCTGTCACTCATGCAGTCATCCGATATGTCACTCATGCATTCCGTCAATCTGTCACTCATGCAGTCATCCGATCTGTCACTCATGCAGTCATCCGAACTGTAATTTATGCAGTCCATCAGACCGTCACACATGCAGCCATCCTATCTGTCACTCATGCAGTCATCCGTATGTCACTCATGCAGTCCATCCGATCCGTCACTCATGCAGTCATCTGATCTGTCACTCATGCAGTCACTCAGTCATGCAGTCCTCCGATCAGGTACTCGTTCAGTCATCTGCTCTGTCACTAATGCAGTCATCTGATCTGTCAGCCATGCAGTCTAGACTGTCTGTCTTTATTCCTCATGCAGTCATCCGATCTGTCACTCATGAGGCCCGTTAGTCTTTCTCTCATGCAGTCATCTGATCTGTTATTCATGCAGTCATACGATCTGTCACTAATGCAGTTATCCGATCTGTCACTCACGCAGTCATCCGATCTGTCACTCATGCAGTCATCCGATCTGTCACTAATGCAGTCATCCGATCTGTCACTGACGCAGAATCTGATCTGTCACTCATGTAGTCATCCGAACTGCATCTCATGCATTACATTAATCCGTCACTCCTGCAGTCATCCAATCTGTCATGTATGCAGTCATCTGATCTGTCATTCATGCAGTCCGTCAATCTGCCACTCATGCAGTCATCCTATCTGTCACTCATGCAGTCATCCGATATGTCACTGTCAGTCTGTCACTCATGCGGTTATCTGATCTGGCAATAATGCAGTTATCCAATCTGTCATTCATGCAGTCCATCAGACTGTCACACATGCAGTCATCATATCTGTCACTCATGCAGTCATCTGATACGTCACTCATGCATTCCGTCAGTCTGTCACTCATGCAGTTATCCGATCTGCCACGCATGCAGTCGGTCACCCATGCAGTTGGTCGGATGGGCAGTTGGTCGGTTTGTCATTTAGTTAGTCGAGCAGTGGGTTCAAACGGTGGGTGTGTGGTTTGCTCTGTCAGTCAGTCCATCACTCATACAGTCATCCGATCTATCACTCATGCAGTCAATCAGTTATGCAGTCATCTGATCTGCCACTCATGCAGTCATCCGGTCTGCCACTCACCCTGTCATCCGATCTGTCACTCACACATCATGCGATCTGTCACTCATACAGTCATCTGATCTGTCACTTATGCAGTCATCCGATCTTATCACTCATGCATACATCTGATCTGTCACTCATGCAGTCATCTGATCTGTCACTCATGCAGGCATCTGATCTGTGACTCATGGAGTCATCCGATCTGCCACTCCTGCATTGCATTAGTCCGTCACTCCTGCAGTCATCCAATCTGTCATGCATGCAGTCATCCGATCTGTCACTCATGCAGTCCGTCACTCTGTCACTCATGCAGTCACCCTATCTGTCACTCATCCGATATGTCACTGTCAGTCTGTCACTTATGCGGTTATCCGATCTGTCAATAATGCAGTTATCCAATCTGTCATTCATGCAGTCCATCAGACTGTCACACATGCAGCCATCATATCTGGCACTCATGCAGTCATCCTATCTGTCACTCATGCAGTCATCCGATATGTCACTGTCAGTCTGTCACTCATGCAGTTATCCGATCTGTCACTCATGCAATCATCCAATCGGGCATTCATGCAGTCCGTCAGACTGTGACTCAAGCAGTCATCCAATCTGTCACTCATGCAGTCGGTCACCCATGTAGTTGGTCGGATGGGCAGTCGGTCGGTTTGTTATTTAGCTGGTTGAGCAGTGGGTTGATCAGTCGGTGGGTGGGTGGTTTGCTGTCAGCCTGTCAGTCAGTCCATCACTCATACACTCATTCGATCTGTCACTCATGCAATCAATCAGTTATGCAGTCATCTGATCTGCCACTCATGCAGTCATCCGGTCTGGCACTCACCCAGTCATCCGATCTATCACTCACGCATCATGCGATCTGTCACTCATACAGTCATCTGATCTGTCACTTATGCAGTCATCCGATCTTATCACTCATGCAGCCATCTGACGTGTCACTCATGCAGTCATCTGATCTGCCACTCACGCAGTCATCCGATCTATCATTCATACAGTCATCCGATCTTATCACTCATGCAGCCATCTGACCTGTCACTCATGCAGTCATCTGATCTGCCACTCACGCAGTCATCCGATCTATCATTCATACAGTCATCTGATCTGTCACTCCTGCATTACATTAGTCCGTCACTCCTGCAGTCATCCAATCTGTCATGCATGCAGTCATCCGATATGTCACTCATGCATTCCGTCAATCTGTCACTCATGCAGTCATCCGATCTGTCACTCATGCAGTCATCCGAACTGTAATTCATGCAGTCCATCAGACCGTCACACATGCAGCCATCCTATCTGTCACTCATGCAGTCATCCGTATGTCACTCATGCAGTCCATCCGATCCGTCACTCATGCAGTCATCTGATCTGTCACTCATGCAGTCCATCAGACTGTCACACATGCAGTCATCATATCTGTCACTCATGCAGTCATCTGATACGTCACTCATGCATTCCGTCAGTCTGTCACTCATGCAGTTATCCGATCTGCCACGCATGCAGTCGGTCACCCATGCAGTTGGTCGGATGGGCAGTTGGTCGGTTTGTCATTTAGTTAGTCGAGCAGTGGGTTCAAACGGTGGGTGTGTGGTTTGCTCTGTCAGCCTGTCAGTCAGTCCATCACTCATACAGTCATCCGATCTATCACTCATGCAGTCAATCAGTTATGCAGTCATCTGATCTGCCACTCATGCAGTCATCCGGTCTGCCACTCACCCTGTCATCCGATCTGTCACTCACACATCATGCGATCTGTCACTCATACAGTCATCCGATCTTATCACTCATGCATACATCTGATCTGTCACTCATGCAGTCATCTGATCTGTCACTCATGCAGGCATCTGATCTGTGACTCATGGAGTCATCCGATCTGCCACTCCTGCATTACATTAGTCCGTCACTCCTGCAGTCATCCAATCTGTCATGCATGCAGTCATCCGATCTGTCACTCATGCAGTCCGTCACTCTGTCACTCATGCAGTCACCCTATCTGTCACTCATCCGATATGTCACTGTCAGTCTGTCACTTATGCGGTTATCCGATCTGTCAATAATGCAGTTATCCAATCTGTCATTCATGCAGTCCATCAGACTGTCACACATGCAGCCATCCTATCTGTCACTCATGCAGTCATCCTATCTGTCACTCATGCAGTCATCCGATATGTCACTGTCAGTCTGTCACTCATGCAGTTATCCGATCTGTCACTCATGCAATCATCCAATCGGGCATTCATGCAGTCCGTCAGACTGTGACTCAAGCAGTCATCCGATCTGTCACTCATGCAGTCGGTCACCCATGCAGTTGGTCGGATGGGCAGTCGGTCGGTTTGTTATTTAGCTGGTTGAGCAGTGGGTTGATCAGTCGGTGGGTGGGTGGTTTGCTGTCAGCCTGTCAGTCAGTCCATCACTCATACACTCATCCGATCTGTCACTCATGCAATCAATCAGTTATGCAGTCATCTGATCTGCCACTCATGCAGTCATCCGGTCTGTCACTCACCCAGTCATCCGATCTATCACTCACGCATCATGCGATCTGTCACTCATACAGTCATCTGATCTGTCACTTATGCAGTCATCCGATCTTATCACTCATGCAGCCATCTGACGTGTCACTTATGCAGTCATCTGATCTGCCACTCACGCAGTCATCCGATCTATCATTCATACAGTCATCCGATCTTATCACTCATGCAGCCATCTGACCTGTCACTCATGCAGTCATCTGATCTGCCACTCACGCAGTCATCCGATCTATTATTCATAGTCATCTGATCTGTCACTCCTGCATTACATTAGTCCGTCACTCCTGCAGTCATCCAATCTGTCATGCATGCAGTCATCCGATATGTCACTCATGCATTCCGTCAATCTGTCACTCATGCAGTCATCCGATCTGTCACTCATGCAGTCATCCGAACTGTAATTCATGCAGTCCATCAGACCGTCACACATGCAGCCATCCTATCTGTCACTCATGCAGTCATCCGTATGTCACTCATGCAGTCCATCCGATCCGTCACTCATGCAGTCATCTGATCTGTCACTCATGCAGTCAATCAGTCATGCAGTCCTCCGATCAGGTACTCGTACAGTCATCTGCTCTGTCACTCATGCAGTCATCTGATCTGTCAGCCATGCAGTCTAGACTGTCTGTCTTTATTCCTCATGCAGTCATCCGATCTGTCACTCATGAGGCCCGTTAGTCTGTCTCTCATGCAGTCATCTGATCTGTTACTCATGCAGTCATCTGATCTGTCACTAATGCAGTTATCCGATCGGTCACTCACGCAGTCATCCGATCTGTCACTCATGCAGTCATCCGATCTGGCACTAATGCAGTCATCCGATCTGTCACTGACGCAGAATCTGATCTGTCACTCATGTAGTCATCCGAACTGCATCTCATGCATTTCATTAATCCGTCACTCCTGCAGTCATCCAATCTGTCATGTATGCAGTCATCTGATCTGTCATTCATGCAGTCCGTCACTCTGCCACTCATGCAGTCACCCTATATGTCACTCATGCAGTCATCCGATATGTCACTGTCAGTCTGTCACTCATGCGGTTATCTGATCTGGCAATAATGCAGTTATCCAATCTGTCATTCATGCAGTCCATCAGACTGTCACACATGCAGTCATCATATCTGTCACTCATGCAGTCATCTGATACGTCACTCATGCATTCCGTCAGTCTGTCACTCATGCAGTTATCCGATCTGCCACGCATGCAGTCGGTCACCCATGCAGTTGGTCGGATGGGCAGTTGGTCGGTTTGTCATTTAGTTAGTCGAGCAGTGGGTTCAAACGGTGGGTGTGTGGTTTGCTCTGTCAGCCTGTCAGTCAGTCCATCACTCATACAGTCATCCGATATATCACTCATGCAGTCAATCAGTTATGCAGTCATCTGATCTGCCACTCATGCAGTCATCCGGTCTGTCACTCACCCTGTCATCCGATCTGTCACTCACACATCATGCGATCTGTCACTCATACAGTCATCGGATCTGTCACTTATGCAGTCATCCGATCTTATCACTCATGCATACATCTGATCTGTCACTCATGCAGTCATCTGATCTGTCACTCATGCAGGCATCTGATCTGTGACTCATGCAGTCATCCGATCTGCCACTCCTGCATTACATTAGTCCGTCACTTCTGCAGTCATCCAATCTGTCATGCATGCAGTCATCCGATCTGTCACTCATCCGATATGTCACTGTCAGTCTGTCACTTATGCGGTTATCCGATCTGTCAATAATGCAGTTATCCAATCTGTCATTCATGCAGTCCATCAGACTGTCACACATGCAGCCATCCTATCTGTCACTCATGCAGTCATCCTATCTGTCACTCATACAGTCATCGGATATGTCACTGTCAGTCTGTCACTCATGCAGTTATCCGATCTGTCACTCATGCAATCATCCAATCTGGCATTCATGCAGTCCGTCAGACTGTGACTCATGCAGTCATCCGATCTGTCACTCATGCAGTCGGTCACCCATGCAGTTGGTCGGATGGGCAGTCGGTCGGTTTGTTATTTAGCTGGTTGAGCAGTGGGTTGATCAGTCGGTGGGTGGGTGGTTTGCTCTGTCAGCCTGTCAGTCAGTCCATCACTCATACACTCATTCGATCTGTCACTCATGCAATCAATCAGTTATGCAGTCATCTGATCTGCCACTCATGCAGTCATCCGGTCTGTCACTCACCCAGTCATCCGATCTATCACTCACGCATCATACGATCTGTCACTCATACAGTCATCTGATCTGTCACTTATGCAGTGATCCGATCTTATCACTCATGCAGCCATCTGACCTGTCACTCACTCAGTCATCTGATCTGCCACTCATGCAGTCATCCGATCTATCATTCATACAGTCATCTGATCTGTCACTCATGCAGTCATCCGATCAGTCACTCACACAGACACCTGATCTAGCACTCATGCAGTCATCTGATCTCTTACTTATGCAGTCATCTGATCTGTCACTCATGTAGTCATCCGAACTCATCTGTCACTCATGCAGTCATCCAATCTGTCGCTCATGCAGTTATCCGATCTGTCCCTCACGCAGTCGGTTGGTTGGTCACTCAGTCAGTCGGTCAGTGAGTTGGTCAGTCTGTGGGTGGGTGGTTTCGTCCGTCAGTCTGTCACTCATGCAGCCATCTGATCTATCATTCATGCAATCCATCAGTCTGTCACTCATACAGTCATCCTATTTGATCTCATGCAGTCCATCAGGCTGTCACTCATGCAGTCACCCGAAATATAACTCATGTATTCCGTTAGTCTGTCCCTCGTGCAATCATCCAATCTGTCACTCATGCAGTCATCCGATCTGTCACAAAGGCAGTCCGTCGGGCACCTGGCGGTCAGTTGAACGGTCAGTGGGTTGGTCAGTTGGTGGGTGGTTTGGTCTGTCAGTCTGTCCGTCAGTCCATCACTCATGCAGTTATCCGATCTGTTACTCACCCTGTCATCCGATCTGTCACTCACACATCATGCGATCTGTCACTCATACAGTCATCTGATCTGTCACTTATGCAGTCATCCGATCTTATCACTCATGCAGACATCTGATCTGTCACTCATGCAGTCATCTGATCTGTCACTCCTGCATTACATTAGTCCGTCACTCCTGCAGTCATCCAATCTGTCATGCATGCAGTCATCCGATCTGTCACTCATGCAGTCCGTCACTCTGTCACTCATGCAGTCATCCTATCTGTCACTCATCCGATATGTCACTGTCAGTCTGCCACTTATGCGGTTATCCGATCTGTCAATAATGCAGTTATCCAATCTGTCATTCATGCAGTCCATCAGACTGTCACACATGCAGCCATCCTATCTGTCACTCATGCAGTCATCCTATCCGTCACTCATGCAGTCATCCGATATGTCACTGTCAGTCTGTCACTCATGCAGTTATCCGATCTGTCACTCATGCAATCATCCAATCGGGCATTCATGCAGTCCGTCAGACTGTGACTCAAGCAGTCATCCAATCTGTCACTCATGCAGTCGGTCACCCATGCAGTTGGTCGGATGGGCAGTCGGTCGGTTTGTTATTTAGCTGGTTGAGCAGTGGGTTGATCAGTCGGTGGGTGGGTGGTTTGCTGTCAGCCTGTCAGTCAGTCCATCACTCATACACTCATTCGATCTGTCACTCATGCAATCAATCAGTTATGCAGTCATCTGATCTGCCACTCATGCAGTCATCCGGTCTGTCACTCACCCAGTCATCCGATCTATCACTCACGCATCATGCGATCTGTCACTCATACAGTCATCTGATATGTCACGTATGCAGTCATCCGATCTTATCACTCATGCAGCCATCTGACCTGTCACTCATGCAGTCATCTGATCTGCCACTCACGCAGTCATCCGATCTATCATTCATACAGTCATCTGATCTGTCACTCATGCAGTCATCCGATCAATCACTCACACAGACATCTGATCTGGCACTCATGCAGTCATCTGATCTCTTACTTATGCAGTCATCTGATCTGTCACTCATGCAGTCATCCGATCTCATCTGTCACTCATGCAGTCATCCAATCTGTCGCTCATGCAGTTATCCGATCTGTCCCTCACGCAGTCGGTTGGTTGGTCACTCAGTCAGTCGGTCAGTGAGTTGGTCAGTCTGTGGGTGGGTGGTTTCGTCCGTCAGTCTGTCACTCATGCAGCCATCTGATCTATCATTCATGCAATCCATCAGTCTGTCACTCATACAGTCATCATATTTGATCTCATGCAGTCCATCAGGCTGTCACTCATGCAGTCACCCAAAATATCACTCATGTATTCCGTTAGTCTGTCCCTCGTGTAGTCATCCGATCTGTCACTCATGCAGTTATCCGATCTGTCACAAAGGCAGTCGGTCTGGCAACTGGCGGTCAGTTGACCGGTCAGTGGGTTGGTCAGTTGGTGGGTGGTTCGGTCTGTCAGTCTTACCGTCAGTCCATCACTCATGCAGTTATCCGATCTGTTACTCACACAGTCATCCTATCTGTCACTCATGCAGTCATCCGATATGTCACTCATGCATTCCGTCAATCTGTCACTCATGCAGTCATCCGATCTGTCACTCATGCAGTCATCCGAACTGTAATTCATGGAGTCCATCAGACTGTCACACATGCAGCCATCCTATCTGTCACTCATGCAGTCATCCGTATGTCACTCATGCAGTCCATCCGATCCGTCACTCATGCAGTCATCTGATCTGTCACTCATGCAGTCAATCAGTCATGCAGTCCTCCGATCAGGTACTCGTACCGTCATCTGCTCTGTCACTCATGCAGTCATCTGATCTGTCAGCCATGCAGTCTAGACTGTCTGTCTTTATTCCTCATGCAGTCATCCGATCTGTCACTCATGAGGCCCGTTAGTCTGTCTCTCATGCAGTCATCTGATCTGTTACTCATGCAGTCATCTGATCTGTCACTAATGCAGTTATCCGATCTGTCACTCACGCAGTCATCCGATCTGTCACTCATGCAGTCATCCGATCTGTCACTAATGCAGTCATCCGATCTGTCACTGACGCAGAATCTGATCTGTCACTCATATAGTCATCCGAACTGCATCTCATGCATTACATCAATCCGTCACTCCTGCAGTCATCCAATCTGTCATGTATGCAGTCATCTGATCTGTCATTCATGCAGTCCGTCACTCTGCCACTCATGCAGTCATCCTATCTGTACCTCATGCAGACATCCGATATGTCGCTGTCAGTCTGTCACTCATGCGGTTATCCGATCTGTCAATAATGCAATTATCCAATCTGTGATTCATGCAGTCCATCAGACTGTCACACATGCAGTCATCCTATCTGTCACTCATGCAGTCATCCGATACGTCACTCATGCATTCCGTCAGTCTGTCACTCATGCAGTTATCCGATCTGCCACGCATGCAGTCGGTCACCCATGCAGTTGGTCGGTTTGTCATTTAGTTGGTCGAGCAGTGGGTTCAGTCGGTGGGTGGGTGGTTTGCTCTGTCAGCCTGTCAGTCAGTCCATCACTCATACAGTCATCTGATCTATCACTCATGCAGTCAATCAGTTATGCAGTCATCTGATCTGCCACTCATGCAGTCATCCGGTCTGTCACTCACCCAGTCATCCGATCTGTCACTCACGCATCATGCGATCTGTCACTCATACAGTCATCTGATCTGTCACTTATGCAGTCATCCGATCTTATCACTCATGCAGACATCTGATCTGTAACTCATGCAGTCATCTGATCTGTCACTCATGTAGGCATCTGATCTGTCACTCATGCAGTCATCCGATCTGCCTCTCACGCAGTCATCCGATCTGTCACTCACGCAGTCATCCGATCTATCATTCATACAGTCATCTGATCTGTCACTCATGCAGTCATCCGATCAGTCACTCACACATACATCTGATCTGTCACTCATGCAGTCATCCGATCTCTCACTCATGCAGTCATCCGATCCGTCACTCATGCAGTCATCCGATCTCATCTGTCACTCATGCAGTCATCCAGTCTGTCGCCCACGCAGTTATCCGATCTGTCACTCATGCAGTCGGTTGGTTGGTCACTCAGTCAGTCGGTCAGTGAGTTGGTCAGTCTGTGGGTGGGTGGTTTCGTCCGTCAGTCTGTCACTCATGCAGCCATCTGATCTATCATTCATGCAATCCATCAGTCTGTCACTCATACAGTCATCCTATTTGATCTCATGCAGTCCATCAGGCTGTCACTCATGCAGTCATCCGATATATCACTCATGTATTCCATCAGTCTGTCCCTCGTGCAGTCATCCGATCTGTCACTCATGCAGTTATCCGATCTGTCACAAAGGCAGTCGGTCGGGCACCTGGCGGTCAGTTGGATGGTCAGTTGGTGGGTGGTTTGGTCTGTCAGTCTGTCCGTCAGTCCATCACTCATGCAGTCATCCGATCTGTCACTCATGCAGTACGTCCGTCCATCAGTCATGCAGTCATCTGATCTGTCACGCATGTAGTCAGTCGGTCAGTTGCTCAGTGGGTTGTCAATCTGTGGGTGGCGGGTTTGGTCTGTCAGCATCTCATGCAGTCCTCCGATCTGTCACTCATGCATTACGGTAGTATGTTACTCCTGTAGTGATCCAATTTGTCACTCTTGCAGTCATCCTATCTGTCACGTATGCAGTCATCAAATCTGTCATTCATGCAGTCCGTCAGTTTGTCACTCATGCAGCTATCCTCTGTGTCACACATACAGACCATCAGTCATCCGATATGTCACACATACAGATCATCAGTATATTACTGTTGTGGGCAGTTAGGCTGTCACTCATGGAGTCGTCCGATTTGTCACTCATGCAGCCCGTCAGTCTATCACTCATACAGTCATCCGATCCCTCACTCATGCAGTCATCCGATATGTCACTCATGCAGTCTGTCAGTCTGTCACTCTTGCAGTTGGTTATCTGATCTGTCACTCATGCAGTTGGTCGTTCAGCTGGTCGTCCTGTATGTCAGTCCGTCACTCATGCAGTCATCTGCTCTGTCACTCATGCATACCATCAGTACATCACACATGCAGTCGGCCATGCGATCTATCACTCATGTAGTTAGTCAGTCATCCGATTTGTCACTCATACTGTTGGCCGGCCGATCATCATGTCCATCAGTCAGTTATTCAACCGAGCTGTTTCTCGTCCAATCCATCACTCATGCAGTCGGTCATCTGTTCTGTCACTCATGCAGTCAGTCATCTGCTCTGTCACTCATGCAGTCAGTCAATCGGCCTGTCGGTTGGTCGACCTCTCAGCCTGTCCATCAGATCTGTCACTCATGCAGTCTGTCAAGTCCATGACTCATGTAGTCGGTCATCTGATCTGTCACCCATGCAGTAAGGCGGTCATCCTATCGGTCACTCATGCAGTCGGTTGGTCAGTAGGTTGGTCGGTCTGCCTGTCACTCATACAGCCATCCGAGCTGTCACTCATGCAGTCTGTCAGTCCATCACTCATACCCAGGTCAGGAAGGCCAAGAAGCCAGGTCATCCGATCTGTCACTCATGCAGTCAGTCGTTCGGTCTGTCAGCCTCTCTCAAACTCATGCAGTCATCTGATCTGTCACACTCATGCATCCCGTCAGTCCATCACTCACGCAGTCAGACATCCGATCTGTCACTCATACAGTCAGTCGGTCATCCGATCTGTCACACATGCATTCGATCAGTCATCCGATCTGTTACTCATGCAATCATTCGGTCATCCGAACTGTCACTCATGGGGTCGGTTGAAAATTGTCAAAAAGTCACCCCTCTCTCTCCACCACCCCCCCCCCCCTTCCATATCCTTAGCGCACCTATTTGTAATTACAAGATAGTCCGAGATGAGGATATGATTGCTTTTTCATAATGAAAGTCCCATAACGAAACTACGACAATACCGGTAAGACACACCTATGAATTAACGTGGGATGCGCTGCCAGTTTTCGTAATAAGGGCACTAGTTTGCAAACTATTGTGAACCATAGAGTTATCTGTTAACTGATAACGCAAGTCGCGTTCACTTATACGCGGTGCACGTTACCAGTATTGTTGGCCAGTTTACAGCTAATTCGCCTAATTTAGTCTACCCTATCAATTAATCTAGTCGTTAATAGTATTTACTGATGCTGCATCCATCTAATAACAATAGCCGATTGAAAGCGAAACAAAAAATATGTCACGTGATACGAGGGATTTCCCTGCATGAACTATTGGAGATGCCCACTGAACACAATATAAACTAGATGGATAAGATCACTAACGGCTGTAAAAATGCGCTATTTGACGATCGCGGTAACGGTGAAATTACATCGTTTTATTGGCGGAATTGTACAAATATGAACTTCTCCTGACACAATGCGATGATGTATATAGCCTAGAGACTGATTTGCAATAATGAAATATTGTGACATAGTAGCTTTAAGGGAACGTGTTCTGATCGTCGAGAGAATTTAGATTTAAACATTTTCTGGAGAATGAACAACACACACGCAGGTACGCACACACACACACCCACCCACCCACCCACGCACGCACGCACGTACGCACGCACGCACGCACGCACGCACGCACACACACGCCCCACCCCCATAGATGCCATCAGGAATTGACGAGTGGGTGTTTCACGTGGAGAATGGTTATTAAAGAATGTCATGCTCTGATATGAAATGGGGCTCCTGTGGTCTTGCCCTGAAGATTAAAATTATATTAAAGTCTCTGAGAAGCAACTTTGATAATCTCTATTGGTAAAGACTGACCAAAATAACCAATGGCAGTACGACTGAAATTTTTTACCTAGCAGCAGCAGGCGCCGCAGCCAGAGTATGCATCTCTACTAGCAAGCAATGCACGTACTTGGAAGGGAGACTAATAATACTGTAATACAAATCCTGAAGGTTCCAATCCGGGCCATTACAAATACATGAAAATGCAATGCATATACATAAAGAAGTATGACATATTCAGGGTGTTGAAAATCACCACATATGAGTGCACACACATACATACGAGCACATGCATGGATGCAGGCATGCATGCACGATTGCACCCCTGCATGTACATACACATGCATGCACACGCGTGCTCACATGCCCGCGTGTGCATACATACAGGGCATACTAACCCAGCCATTGGTTGTCCCTGGACCATTGGCGCCTGTTCGTTTTTCGAATGCCAGAAAACAGAATCTTCTGTTGAAATTAAATAGATGAGATTGTTCTTGCATGATAGGGAATTGAAATTTGGTCATTGTTCCGAAAGTTGGTCAAAAAGAGTTTTGCTTTAATCCGAATAAAGGGGGCATATAATTATAAAATGGATTTTGTCTTCAATTTGATCTAGATTGCATAAATTACAGATTCTCTTTTCGATCGGGATTTTGGGCTGGATAAATCTTCCTGTTTCAATATGAAGTCTATGATGTGATGTTCTTAGGCGGGTCAGTGCTTTTCTGTGTTGTTCATTCGTATTTGCTGTCAAATAAGATTCGTAGCTAAATTTGTTTCTAAAAGTTGCATACCCTCTGAGTTTGTTTGGTTCTTTTCGAGTTAAAGATATGCCCACCTATTTATTAGCTCATTTTTTAAATCATAAATATGATGATCCTGTGGAAAAACTGCAGAAAACCACAGATTTCATCTTGAGAATGGTTCTCCAAGTGTGATACCAGCGATCGAAAAGAAGAAGAAGATGATCAGTTCCAGTACATGTTCTTCCGTAACCCTAATTTGATTGTCTACCATCCCAACCCAGGAATTACTGTTATCATTACTCTAGGCCATACATAGGCTATAGTAGTAGTAGTAGTAGTAGTAGTAGTAGTAGTAGTAGTAGTAGTAGTAGTAGTAGTAGTAGTAGTAGTAGTAGTAGTAGTAGTAGTAGTAGTAGTAGTAGTAGTAGTAGTAGTAGTAGTAGTAGTAGTAGTAGTAGTAGTAGTAGTAGTAGTAGTAGTAGTAGTAGTAGTAGTAGTAGTAGTAGTAGTATAGTAGCAGCAGCAGCAGCCATTCCTTCATTGCCCCCCCCTCCCACACACACCATCACATCAATTCAATTCAATTCAAGTAACAATTAATGGCATTGAGCCCCAAATATGCTTAACATTAATTCCTTGACACCCCCCCCCCCCCCCCACCACACACCCGCACATCAATTCAATTCAAGTAACAATTAAGGCATTGAGCCCCAAATATCTAGCTAGATACACAATAGACTAGATACATTGTCACTTACAGATACGGATAGCTGCTCAATCGCCGACCGCTCTTGCATAAGACAGAATAGCAGCGTCGCGTCTGAACGCGCATATTGTATAATAACGCGTTCACGTGTCCAATGTTTGTTTAATGTCTCTTGCATTATAGTTGCATCATTATTCGCGTTAAATATATTTGTATGGAAGTTGCATAAGCGGTACTTCACCCACGGTCTTTACGAAACAGCGAGAACATCGGGAAGAGTTTAAACATTTAAAGCTAGCTATCCGACGTAAGCCTAAGTGCATTAAGTAATTTGTGCAAGTTAAAGACGTTGAAGAAGATACTGTCACTAGTGTTAAGTGTAACTGTAAGTGTCAGGTATAGTATTATCATTATGTATAAGTATTTTATTTTCATTAAGATAAATTAAATTTTTTGCAGACGACATATTCCAATGGTTATATCTCTAGACATGCAAAATATTTTGTAAACAATTTGACTCATTGTTGGCGACTAAGCCACCAAAAACTTTCAGTCAAATTGTTTTCAAAATATTTAGCAAGTTGAGTTTTTGCTCATTGAAATTATTGTCTGGGAGAAGCGAGCCAGTTAATGCTTATTTATTTACATTCCACAGTCACATTTTTGTGGTAGCATGAAGAAGAACCACTGTGACTGTGACTAGATTTCGACAATATTTGATTGCAAAGATCCTACCTATATGGACCTTTGAACTTTTAGCTGTGCCCCCGCCCATCTCTAGCTAAGCTCCACCCACGCCTCACTTGTGTTGATATCGATCAATCCCTGATCTCCCTGACTATCAGTTAAATATTTTGAAACTAATTATGGCAGCAACACAGTGCCCAATCAAATTTGTTTCAAAATATTCAACAGAATATTTATTAAATAGTAAAGACATACAGTTCGTACAACAATGCGTAGTCCGTCTACACGTCACATAGTTAATTATAATGTCATATGATGGATGGATAAAGTGGAAAAGTCTATTGCTTGGTTCACAGTGATCAAAACTTGTTGGCCAATTTGATTGGTGGCCATCTCAGATTTTGCATTGGTTTTAAATAAGTTATATAAGGTACCCATGCGATTTGAGATTGTGAGACAACATTTATGTTTTTTACTCTTCCCCCATGCCACCCCGTACCCCCATTTTGTGTCAAAATTTTAATATTCATGAATATTCTGTCCTTCGCACTATCTCCTTCGAAACCTTTGGTGGAATTCAAACACATTTGTAATTAAAGAAGTTTTTGATTTATTTGCGAATAGCCAAACATATAAATACATAGTGAAAGTTTGCATCTTAAGAGCCATCAAGATCGAGGTGATCCGAATGGTCTCTGGCGTGAACCATCTGATCTGGCAATAGAATAATGGGGAAGGTGAAGGGGTGGGGTTGAAGCCCCTCAATTTTTTATGAGAGTCACCCTCAGCCCCTCCATTCAGGTGACTGTGTGACATTCTTATCATTGTATAAGTACTTCTTTCAGCCTTTCATTAACGACACACCCCTTTATTTCACTGTCAGTGCAATCATAGAGCCTAGAGGAAAGCTGTTGAATATTTTGAAATTAACTTTACTTGAAGTTGTTGCTGCATAAGGCAGCAACAACTAGGCAAATTAATTTCAAAATAATCAGCAGATCTGACATCGTCGCAAAAAGTGACCATTTCGTTATCATTGAAATGGTTATTAAATGATCAGACAGGAGAGAGAGCTCTTCTCAGTGCATGTTAAAAAACTGGGAGTCTCCCAAAATATTCAACAAAGCTGGTGATGATTAAAGCTTTTGTCGATTCTAAATGCATATTTTCGTTTTCATAGTAATTTCACTCGCATCAATCTATCATAATTTCCTATTAGCCAGGACATCAGCAACAATGTGTGGAATATGGGCAGTGTTTGGCAGTGAGGAAGACGTCTCGGTTCAGTGTAACGCCTGTCATAAGATTGAACATCGTGGACCAGACTGCTTTCGGCTTGAAAATGTCAATCATTTTAAGAACTGCTGTCTCGGCTTTCATCGATTGGCTATCGTCGATGACATGAATGGAATGCAGCCAATGAGGCTCTTCACGCATCCGCATATCTGGCTACTCTATAATGGAGAAATATACAACTATAGACTGGTAGGCATTTTACACACATATTCTGCCAGTGGTTGAAATTAAGGCGGATACGCCAATAGTCAGCAGCATTTTAAATAGAGATCACTATTCGACTAGCCATACAGATTATGTACTGGCCATTACTAGGTATATATGGCAATGGACCTTTCCAGCTTTAGCTATGCCCTGCCCATAACTAGCTAAGCTCCACCCACACCATGTTCGTGTTGGGATCGATCGATCGATCGATCCCTGAACTCTGTGACTATCAATTTTCAGAAAACTATACAGGTTAGCTGTTGAATATTTTGAAACTAATTTGACTGGTTGCTGTTGCTGCCTATGGCCAGGAATATGCCCATTCCAATTGAATAAGTTGTGAAATAGTAAACGGTTTTCTTTCGCTGTCTTATGTGTTAAACTGTCTGACTGCAAGCCATCAGACGATAATCTCAACGATAAATAACTCTGGACCTGCTGAATATTTTGCTTAGCCACCAACAACTTTCATTCAAATTACGTTCAAAATATTCAGCATATCTGGCGGTAAACCCAGTGGAAAATGTAGTCTGCGGAAATTCAGCATCCAGGCAGTTAAAATTGAGACACTAGTGAAAGGATTAACGTTTTAACCCTTACCACTCTGGTGTCAAAATTTTAAATCTTCAAATTAAATTAAAAGATGAACTGGTGTTCATTTTTCAACAAATTTGGTGGGAAGATGGTGCTGTCATAAACAGCAACATCTTCCACCAAAATTGTTGAAAAATGTACTCCAGTTTCTTTGCTATTGACACAGTAAATGATCAAATGTTGAAATAAGAGTGGTAAGGGTTAAAGATTAATGATTTAATGCTGGTAGAAGTCACTCATTAAAGTTTTCATGACTAAATAAATAATTAAATATTTGCTTATTTGGCAACCATGGCGATTCCGTTAAGACGTCATATTTAATTCTTTGCATGTATCTCTCGCAGTCCAGAACCAATAAATTCCTTATGACGTAGCGAATATTCTGTTGAACATTTTGAAACTAATTTGACTGGGAGCTGTTGTTCTCTATGACAGCAGCAGCTTTCACACAAATTAGTTTCAAAATGTTCAACAGCTTCGCTCATGGCCAGCTGATTATTTTGAGGGGATTATGGCAAGAGTCAGGGATATACAAGCCAATTTCCTTAACCCTTACAACTCTGATGTCAATGTTCTATTTTTGACGGTATCAATAACACAGAAACTAGTGTATATTTTTCAACAATTTTGGTGGAAGATGTTGCTGTCTACGACAGCACCATCTTCCACCAAATTTATTGAAAAATAAACACCAGTTCATCTTTTGCTTTAGTTTGAAATTAAATTGTGACATCAGAGTGGTAAGGGTTAATTGCCTTGGCTTATTTCGAGCCCTACATTCTTCAAACGCGAATATTTTGCATGCGTCTGTCGAGCTCACTATTAAAATTTTTAAATTATGCACTCGCCATTCTCCTTCTATGAGTTCTCATAATTTCCTTACCAGGTTCAGAAGGAATTTGATCTACAATGTTCAACGTCTTGTGATGGCGAGGCAATTATTCAACTTTACGCTCATGGAGGCATTGAGTTTGCTGCACAACATCTGGATGGGGTCTTTGCTTTCTGTCTCCTTGATACGAAACAGCGTAAAGTGTTTTTGGGCAGAGACACCTATGGGATACGTCCAGCCTTCAAGTTAGCGACGGAAAGTGGTTTTCTGGCTGTGTGCTCTGAAGGAAAGGGTGAGACTAACGCTAGGCCACAGCTAGTATGAAATCTGTCATGGATAGTACTATTTGTCAATCGACGGAACTGATCTGTCACTCAAATAGCTGGCATCATAATCAAATGTCACACGATAGCTGATGTGTTAATCAAAATGGCATACATAGCTCTCACGAAAATCGAAAAGTCTCACGAAAGCATGCAAATTGACGAATGTCTTTAATAAATTTACAATTTAATAAATATTCTGTTGAATATTTTGGACCTAATTTGACTTGGATCTGTTAGTTTCATAAGCAGCTAGCAACAGCCACTGGTCAGTCAATTTATTTTCAAAATCTTCAACAGCTCACATGTACTTATATAGTTAGCTTGAAATTTAAGATTCTGTAAATTCAGGTTTCAACGCAATTCCAAAGCGTGTAAAAAGAGGGTGGAGCTGAGCTAGAAATGGTCACGGTGTAGCTAGAAATGGTCACGGTGTAGCTAGAAATGGTCACGGTGTAGCTAGAAATGGTCACGGTGTAGCTAGAAATGGTCACGGTGTAGCTAGAAATGGTCACGGTGTAGCTAGAAATGGATCCTTTTCTGAAAGTGAAATAAGCGCTTGAAATGCCTACTATTGATGTGACTGAGCAATAACTACCCACTGTAAACCATTAGACTTTGACTACATTAACCGTTTAACCCTCAAATTTGATCAAGAAAATTAAAATTTTCTCATTGAAAATGCCCATTTGTAAGCCAAAAGAAGGCTATTTTTGAAAATTTACCACTGGAATGACTGGCTCGATGCTCGAGCCAGTCATTCCAGTGGTAAATTTTCAAAGATAGTCTACTCATGGTCTGCAAATTGGACATTTCTCAAGACCACTGCTGAAGCTGTTTTTGGCTGATATGAGTGTTAAAGGGTTAATAGTCACGCCGGCCAAAACCAGCCCCTGCCGTCGGCTTGGGGAATGTCCACTTGCACGCCAAGAAAACAGTAGTTTTGAAAATTTTACCACTGATGACTCGCTAGATAACCGAGCGAGTCATTCTAGTGGTACATTTTCAAACCTCGTTCTCTCTTGACCTGCAAGTGGACCTTCAAATATTAAATATTTTTACTTTTACCGTAATTTCCATTTAAATTTCTTGGCAGATTTTAACCAAACTTGGTTCGAATGCTTCTATGGTGGTATATGCTTCTGAGCTTCTGAGCAGAAATTTGATTGTGCAATTCTTCGGTGGCAATCTTTCAAACCATTCAAGCCTATCTTTCCTTCAATTATTGAGCAAGCACTTTTTTCAAACTCATAGTAGGAACCAGTAGGATTTGGAATGCAAATATGGAATCATGGATACTGTTTTACATTTGTTTAAATATCCTCTCACTCGACCCCTCCCTCTCTCCAAATGCCATTTCCTGTTGATCTGTATGCATGTAATGTATCCATTTTTTCAGGTCTTCAAGGCTTGGGTGCTAATTTGACCAAAGAAGAGATGAAAATAACACCATTCCCTCCTGGTCATATTGAGACATACAATCTTGATCTTTATGGCAAAGCAAAGTTTGAAGAGCGTGTCAAGTTTCACAAGATCGGCGATGCACCAGTGTATAAGACAATTGACACACCAATTGGTATGTGTAGGCAGGCCCCTATTTAAATGATGACAAACTATTTATATATCTATTTATATATATTACTGACGTTTTCAAAATGATTTGACTGAAATTCATCCCTTAATTCTAAAGTAACATGTTATTCACCGCTAGATGATAATATAATGGCATGATTGCATTTCCTGATTTTATTTGTGATTCTGGGTTCTGATTCTTTTGATAAGACCTATTTACTCACAGCGCATGAATGATATGCTTTAACCATTCAATGGTCAAGGTTAGTCAAAAATAGAAATGTTTGTTTACTGGTTGTCCCTTTGCCGGCCAAGGGAAGATATTTTGAAAGTTTATCAGTGGAATAACTGGCTTGGTGATCGAGCCAGTCATCTCGGTGATAAATTTTAAAAAAGAACTGGTTTTTGCATCTGACGACAACTCAGTGAGAGTGATGAAGACGGCCTGCAGACGTACACTCCTCATGACCATTGCAAGGAGCTGCTCTGGCCAACTCGATGATTAAATGGCTAAGTACTAATTACCCAATCACTACTCCAAAATAAATCAGCGAATGTCTGAAATTAACCCTTTATTGGTCAAACCAGCCAAAACCATCCTCTGCAGTGGTCTTGAGGAATGTCTATTTCAATGCAGACTAAGAGATTATTTTTGAAAATTTACCATTTGAATGACTGGCTCGATAATCTAGCCATTCATTCCAGTGATAAATTTTGAAAAATTGTCTTGTCTTGATCTGCAAATGGACATAGACTGGGGGAAATTTTTAATTTGTGTGAAAAATCTTGACCATTAAAGAGTTAATTGATATAGACTATCTATGCCATAATGTATCAGGAAAATACAACATTAGCCTGACAAGGTCTGTATTTTGCTATAACAGGACTACATTGACCAGCCAGGAAAAGATGTGGTGGGAAATATAATCACCAAGAAATAAATGTATTTTTCATCAGATTTACTTTCATTGTGTTTTTGTTAGCTCCGGATATTTTATGCAACATCCGCACATTGTTGAAGGCCGCTGTGAAAAAGAGGCTCATGTCAGATCGGAGAATTGGCTGTTTCCTTTCAGGTATAGTTAATCATTGTCTGCTTAAGACCTAAAATCTGTTATTATCTCCACCCCTCCAAAGCTCACCCCAATAATATATTGTACAGTTTTAGTGTTTTAGAAAATAACCACAGACATGTATATTGATTATTGGTAAACCGTTCAATAAACCTATTAATTTCAGTGAGTCCATAAGATTTGCATTAATGTCTTTAAGACTTATTTACGGGCCATTACTAAGCATCAGATTTTCAATTCTGCGTCATAGTTATCAAGCTCTTGATAATATTTGGTATGTATGGCTCTTTATCCAGAGGAAGAGGGCATATTTTTGCAATCAAAGGTAATGGCTAAAATAGGTGTTCTCATGATGCATATGTAATGGTACTAGTATATGGCTGATGTGGCTATGGATGATTTTAGGACTATTATATAGTTTGTTTCATGGATCTACTGTGATCAAATTAAGTTTCACTGTTGCCATCAGTTAACCCTTTCACAGATAAATCCATAAAAAAGTAAATTCTTTATTATATAAAACTTATTCTGGAGAATATTTTGAAATTAATTTGACTAGAAGCCATTATTGCAGCAACATCTTCCAGGCAAATTAATTTCAAAATATTCAAGTTTTCCTGCCTTGAACATGTTTAAAATGGGATTTGGTAAATTCATCGGTGAAAGAGTTAATCCATTAATGTCCAAGCCAACCAAAACTGACCATTGTAGTGTCCTTGACAAATGTCCATTTGAAAGACTATTTTTTAAACTATTCGCTGGAGTGACTGGCTCGACAACTAGGCCAGTAATTCCAATGGTGAATTAAAAATAATAATTATCTTTACACATTCACTAAGCGTTCACTGAGTGTTTATATTCTTGTAATTTCTTATAGAATCGTTCATATTTTCTGTCAAAATGATTAAACATATTGGACTATAGATTTGTTTTCCTTTTGAAAATCGCACCACCACCATTGGGGTATATTGTTACAAGCCTATTTGTCACCTATTTCAGAATATGGGGGATTAGCTGGATGGAAATACCTCTGTTGCGCTTCAGGATGAGACGACAGGTGGAGACACTTTAATAAACAATAAGCAAGATTGTTCTTAAAATAGTACTGATATTAATCTTTTAATGATTCTAAAGTTTACTTCAAGTGATATACTGATGATATTAAATGTTACAAACACTAATTATCTAGCTGTAGAGAACTATCTCTTGAATCTCTATATCTATAAATCTATCTCTCAATCAATCTCTGACTATAAATCTATCTCTCAATCAATCTCTGACTATAAATCTATCTCTCAATCAATCTCTGACTATAAATCTATCTCTCAATCAATCTCTGACTATAAATCTATCTCTCTAGCTAATTCTCTCTGTCTAATATACAGATTGATTTACATTTTATAGCTAATGGTAGTTAAAGTAAACAGACAGGTAGTGAAGATACATGTTCGAAATAAATTCAGAACAGGTCTAAAATCATTAATAATTTGTTTATAAAGTATCAAGTTTTGACTAATAGTATTTGTGAATACAGGATTTATGCAATTCAATGAAATAAATATAGTCAAGCACTCATTCTGTATGTGTGTTCACAGTATTTTACTCTAACAAATTCAGAAAATCCTGATGACTATTTTGAAAGCAATCAAAGCAAAAGTTGTTTCTGCTTGAGGAAGCAACAACTTTCAGTCAAATTATTTCCGACATAATATCCAGGCTTCTTATGCCAATGTCTTGAAAGGATTTTATGGGGATTCAGAATGAAAATGGTTATCAGATTATAAACATTTTCATAAGTATGTTATATGTAAAAGTTCAGCATATACACATCTTGGAATACTGTAATTTATTATGTCCACACTGCAGGCTGGGTCACCTTACTTGTCCTGGCTATTAATTGAGATATTGTTCTCTAGCCACTATATGGGTAGAATCATCACACTTGATTTCATATGATTCAGCTGGTCATAATTATAAACATTCTAATTGATGTTGGTTAAAATCAATAATATTTAACTCCACGCAGAATTTCCTATGCCTGACTTAATAGCACCATGACAATGTAGCATTTGCTTTTTACATTTTAGTTTTGCCACCATCTCCATTTCTGGAGAATGACTCAAGATCTACAGACGTATTCTTTTATCAAACTCGACCTACATGTACAGCATCATATTTTTGAGTCATTTAAGGAAATTATGCTGTGCTTCTGAAAATAACTCGGGAGTGAGCACGCAAAAGTGCAAACAGACGTTGCTCTCTCATCATAGCGCTGCGAGTAGGATGGGTGTAAATTCTACTGTCATTATATTTACCAACCTTCTTCATGTTCTCCTTTGTGAATTTGAAGAACTCCATTGATTCTGTGGCCAAAGCATGATGATCATTGAGATACAGCACTGTTCATGAATGCTATAGTTGGTGAAAAGGGTGGATTCAGAAAGGCAACTATTATGCCTTCTAGTAAAATTATTCTCAAAATACATAAGAAAATATTTCTTGTATTTTTTAGCATTTGGTGAGTGTTAGTGGAGTTAATAATGTACTGTAAATTCTATATGCTTCCTCGTATCAGGTGGGTTGGATTCTAGTCTTGTAACAGCACTCCTCGTCGAGACTGTAAAGGAGCTGGGAATGACGTATCCTATTCAGACGTTTTCGATAGGAATGGAAGGTAGCCCCGATATAGCTGCTGCTCAAAAGGTTACATTTTATGATGTATTTAATCTTTTAAGATTATCTATTTTTTTATCAGGCCAATGCTTTCTCCACGTCAAATACAAAATCTCAAAAAGATAATAGCATGCTGCAATGAAACGGCTGTAGCTGACTAACTCTGTTTATATGTTGAAAACTAAATCATCCATTGAGAGAGTTAATTGTCAGACATTGAATATGATGAAATGACTTAGACTTAGATTTCAGCAGGATTGAACTATTTTAAACACATTGTATGGCAGTAGATATATTAGTGCATGCACACCATGATATCAACATTGAGGATGTAACATGACCTGACTATACTAGCAATTTAAGCTACAAAGCATAGAGGATCACAGGTTTAAATGGTCAAGTCTGTCGAAACATGCCTTTTCCACTGTACTCGTGAGAAATTTACATTTGCAGGTCAAAAGAAGACTTTATAAAATTTTACAACTTGAATGACTGGTTCGATATCCATCATTTCAATGGAACATTTTTAAAAAGTAGTCTTCTACCCTGAAAATTGAAATTTATTACGCAAAAATTTCTATTTTCTTGACCAATCTTGACATGAGATGATTAGCATTTTGTCGTTGTTAAAATACTGATGTTCCATATGAGTGGCACATGCCCTTGAGTCTCTTGTTTCTTACAGCACACCTTATAATTAAGTTAATATGTTTTCAAAATAAAAAAGAAAACATAATTAATTAGTACAATTTTGAACATGATGTAAGCAATGTTCTGTTGAATATTTTGAAGTTAATTTGATTGGAAGCCATTGCTATGTAAGGCAACACTAGCATCCAATCAAATTAGCTTCAAAATATTCAAAGGTACATTTTATTTTGCTTTGGAAGCATGTTTAATGGTCAATCTGGCCTCTGAAATAGTGTTGAGGAATGTCCATCTGCAGGTAAAGAGAAGAATATTTTTGAAAATTTATCACGGTAATGGCTGGCTCGATAATCGAGCCAGTCATTCCAGTGGTAAATTTTCAAAAATACTTCTCTTTACATGCAATTAGACATTAAATAAGGAAATATTTGAATTTTCATGTCCAAATCTGACCAGTAAAGGGTTTACTTAATGATGTACTATAGTAATTTGTGTTACTAATCTAATCTTATGTGTATGTATTCAGGTGGCTGACCACCTCGGAACAGAACATCATGAGATCATATTTACACCTGAGGAAGGTGTGGCTGCTCTACCTGAAGTAATTTATCATCTGGAGAGTTATGACATCACCACTATACGCGCTTCTGTTGGTTTGTAGAATTAACACGTGTTGCTCGTTCTATGATTGATGAATCCAGTTTTAGCTACACCAGGCCCACATCTGGCTAGGCTCCACCCACACTTTGCCCGTGTAGGGATATGCACTTCTCAATTTCCAGAACACCATACAGGCAAGCTGTTGAATATTTGAAACTAATTTAATTGGGTGCTGTTGCTGCCATAGCCTGCAGCAGCGGCCAGTCAAATTGGTTTCAAAATATTCAACAGCATGTTTATTAAATAGTAAAAACATAAAATTTGTACAACTTGACAGACTATTAAGCGTTTATGACGGACTAAATCATGTCATTCATCATGTAATTGATTATGACGTCGGCCTACATGTAACATCATATGATTGATCAATAAACTGGATTTACTCAAGTGTGTTTAAACTTTGTGATATCCATCCATGGTGGTCTGGTAGTAGTTATACCCACGTTTAAATATGGTAACTTTTAGGACTGACTTTGGTGTATAGTATTGCCAAGCATTTTTAAGTCTTCAAATGGCCCTGATGAAGCACATTTATATGTTAAAGCTATCAAAAATCAACAATATTTATTTGTTCCTATAGCGCACAACATTTGAATCCTGGTACCATATGTGGGAATGTATTGTCTACATGTTTGTGTACATGTACTTGTGCTTATGTAAATATTCTGCATATAACATTTATTTACTTTAGATACCATCAATTACTCGGTGTAGAGGAGTAATATTTGAGCTGTGGGAAGTTCTAATATCCTGTATACACTAGATGAATCCACTTTTAGCTTTGCCCGGCGCATCTCTAGATAAGCGCCACCCATGCTTTGCATGTGTTGAATTGCGCGAATCTAAATTTCATAGTAACCATACCGCTGTTGATTATTTTGAAACTAATTTTGGTTGCTGTTTCAGCCTTTCAAAATAGTCAACAGAATGATTAATAAATAGTAAAGACATAAAATTCATACAACTTGACAAACTATTTCAGGTTTATGACAGAGTATTTCCGTCGTCAATTATGATTGTAACGTCAACCTATATATGACGTAGTTGATTATGACGTCAATACTTGAGTGACAGACTGGATTCCTCTATTAATTGAGTGGTGATAGGACTGTTTATAAGATCCAGTTTATATACACTCCTACACATTCGATCTTTATTTTGCTTCTAATATATATATATAAGAAAAATAATGTGTTAATAGTTATTTGTTTTTCAAGAACTGAAATTTTGTATCAGTACTTGTCCATTTCTAGGCCAAGAGAAGACTGTTTTTGACAAATTTATCACTGGTATGATTAGCTCAGTTATTGAGCCACTCATTCCAGTGGTAAATTATCAAAAATAATGTTTGCCTGCCCTGCATATACACATTAATCAATACCGTTGCAGTGGCTGGTTTTGACCACCTAAATCATCAGATAAAATATCACAAATTCATTATAATAAAGCATTTGTGATGTGTTTCCATTAATTTTGAAACAGTTAAAAAATTATAACATATGGCAGATCTTGTTGCGAATATTGAAGTCAATCTGACCAGAATAGATCTTTAAAATTGCATTCATAAGGATAGCCTAATATGTTGTGATAAAATCTAATATTTAATTAATGGAGGAATCCAGTTTTAGCTATGCCCCTCCAATCTTTAGCTAAGTTCCACCCACTATTTCCCATGTAGGGATCAATCGGTCCCTGAACTTCCTTATTATCAATTTCCAGAAAACTATAATGTAAGCTGTTGAATATTTTGAATCTAATTTGACTGTGTGCTGTTGCTGCCTATACAGCAACAGCACACAGTCAACTTCCTTTCAAAGTGTTCAGTGTTAGCATGTAAAGACACAGTTTGTACAACAACACTTACTCCGTCTTCAGTTATGCATTTGTGATGATTTCAACTTATCTACATCATTCATGAAGTAATTGATTATGATGTCATCTTACACGTTACATAGTTGATTATGACATCATATGATTGACTGAGAAATTTAAATCCTCCATTTTCCAGGTATGTACCTCGTTAGTAAGTACATCCATGACAAGACGGATAGCATCGTGATAATGTCCGGAGAAGGCGCTGATGAACTCGCTGGCGGCTATATCTACTTCCACAATGCCCCCAGTGCTGAGGATAGTCACGCGGAAAGCATGCGTTTACTGGAGGATCTGTATTTCTATGATGTGCTGCGGGGTGATCGAACAACCGCGGCGTGGGGGTAAGTAAGCGGACTGGTATCTTATGGTTAGACATCTTTACAATACAGTACAGCTTGTACATAAGTTAACATGTTTATTAGGTGCAGTAATATTAATGTAGTGACTCAGTAGGCAGTTGGAACACCTGAAGGGAAGTCTCCTACACCGCTCGGAAGATTCTTAAATATGTTTCTGTTGTGTGGGGGTTTGTGGATCCTGTACCATTCTGTTGGCTTCTCCACATGTTGGATACTGGAGAGAGGACTTGTATGTTCCTATAGCAAATGTCATTTCTGTAGTGCCTGCCTTAATTTAAATGACGCAGTACTAATAAGACGTCTCTTCCATGATTGAAGAGGTTAGTAGTAAAGCGGTGGTGCTCTTATTTTCAGGTCTTGGGAGGTAGGGCTGTGCGGTTTTGGTAAGAACACAACCGGTGACGGTGTTGGCCATAAGTTTGGTCTTAACCAGATATCCGGTTTATTGGCTGAAAATATTTTCAGTTATCGTGGGGAGAAAAAATTCGCAATACCACGAAAATAGAACATTTTTAGTGGTAGACTTAAATCTGTAGCTACATGTATATAGTATCCGATGCAATTTTAGAGGATATAGTGAAATCATTACTTAAATTGCTTTAAAACATTAGATTTTGTGCTTTTAAATTCATCACGATATGTCATTTCGAGTTCTTGCGCAATCTGTCATATATTAGATTCCTAGACAATTAGCAATTCGAATACCCCCCTCTAGGATAACGCGTAGAGAGATACATTGCCAAATTTACTGTGGCTTTTACTGGCCAATTCAAGCGGTTCATGGAGTAGAAAATATGTTTTTGGATGACTAAACTAGTTAGAAAATTTGTAGAGCATTCGCTAAAGATACTACTCGATAGTTAGTCATTTCAGGTCTTGGAAACACCGAGCCGGTGATAAATTCTGAAAGATGGCAGACCTAATTAGGCTGTTACACAGCCTCCATTTTGGAGACCAGTGAGATTCATGAGAAGCATTATGCAAATGTATATAATATAAAGACTAGTTGCCGATAGCCTACGCTTACACACGCTTATGTCGACCTTTTGGCCAGAACATCATTGTGTGATGCTGTGTCTCATAATACATTAACAGCTTGGTGGATTTCAAACTAATTTGGCTGGAAGGACCCTAATGCTTTCGGCTTCCGAACATGCATACAGAATTTTGATTGGTCAATTTTTGTGTGAAAATCTTTAACTTTATGAAAGATTTAGCAGAAATTGTCAAAACACTACTCATTAACCGCTTGACAGATTGCAACCCTAGTTGGCTGAACATAAATTGCCAAAATGCATATTCTCCATGACCGCTTGGTGAATTATATCCAAATTTGGCAGGACTCTGTAGTAGTTGGCTCTAGAACTTCTATTCAGAATATTTTTATATAATTTTGTGCTTAGCAACAACTGTCATCAGATGAGATATTTTGACAGTTCGCCTCTATGTCCGCCTCATCTGAAAAGAAAGATAGGAAGTGGAAATTAGATAAGGGTATACAGGCAACCTGCTGAATATTCTGAACAGTTTTGATAGATATACAGATAGATAGGTATGTACATACTCAGTATATTTTATAGGCAGCCTTTTTTGACATAGTAGCAGTCTTCTCTGCTGGCAGCCCTTATTGCCATACACTGTCCAGGATACCGTTACAGGCCCTTGGCCCCCTTGTTGATAAGCCTTCTAAATTTATTTTATGTTTGAAGTCAGTCATCAGAGTTCATTGCTGTCATGAAGTCGAGATTCATGGTTGCATTGCAGCCACATTTCTGGTATTACATTTGGCTCCTCCCCTGGGGTGGGGTAGGCTGACGAGGTCAAAGCATCGACCAAACGATCTAGTTATCACTTACTTTCGATCGTCAGATAGATCCAAGTTATCAGAGATTGTAACCCACAGCCTATAATTTTTCTTTTCATCACTTTCAGGGTTGTTAAATCTTAATGTATGATCACACAACCTCCTGTATTAAAATTTGAGCAAAATCTGACCCGTTTGTTTCCGATATATCCATAGATTAAAATTTGTACCCAATCTGGATCCACCTTGTTTTTTGTCCAGATCACAGCCAAAGTCTGGAAATCCTTGTTTAGGTTATGTTGCTTTTTTACTGTCGTCTAATAGTACACAACTGTCAAAGCCTCATGAGATTAGTTCAACCAATCAGATTTGCCATTGATGGTTTTTCCAACAATATCTCTGCCAATCAAAGATAACGAGGTTAAATATATACGCGATGACGTCATCAGAATGGAATGGTGTTCCAGTTCAAGATGATTGTCTATTCGGCATTAGATATATCGAGATTTTCACTATAAAAATGCAGAAATTAGACGAATCCCGTGAAGAAACACTAAATTAAATACATCTGATAAATCCAGCCACAAATTGACGTAAATAAGTTAAAATCTGCTGTACGAATCGCTCAAAGTTTGCAAAGCACGCAAGATACATGTATGGAGGAAACCTGAACTGATATCGGGTCTGCCTAGACTAGGAACCGAGTACCCGTTTGCTTCTAGCCATAGGACTCGTCGAAAGAACTGGAGAACTGCGGTTGGAATTGATGGCACGTTTAATTTATCGCAAACGCGTAGGGCAAAAAGTTAAACCCGTCATTCAGAATGTCAAACCAGTAGTGTCAAAATTTCAACCCGTCACGTTAAAATTCAAGATTTTACTAAACGCGCAGTCTAAGTAAATCACTACGAGAAAATGACGCCATATAGACGTGTTTTAAACGAGCTTTAGGATGCGTTTAAGTAAAGCTAACTATGATCTGTACTGTAAAACCAGATTTTTAAACATACACGGTTGTACGGGTGTCAAATTATGTCACCGGTTTTCGAACCGTCATGCGTATAAACTCCAGTGGGTGTCTGTTGGGTGGGTGGGGAGGGGGAACTTGCCGGTTTATAACTCTGTGGCATATGGGTACAGTAAAGGGCTCAGATTCTACTGATTCCAGTGAACGTGCTAGAATTGATGGCCTCACTACTAATTGTTTCTGTGGCAGGAACATTAGCCTAGCAGCTCTCATAGGAATGATATGGTCTAGATACTGATTCAGCAGACTGCTTTATTGCCTGATGCTTGTTCTGTTACTGTCAGATCCCAGTCTGAATGATCTGAGCTCTGGAACTCATTTATCCCTCCTGGCCTGGGGATCATGTGTCACATGATCAAATTGGCCCAATATTGGCGGTTTGGTTCAAGGTTGTCATTGGTGGTTTTAACATTTTTGTGGGGTCAAGGTGGTCCTTGGTGATTTGGGCCTCCAGATAGTTCTTGGCAGTTTGGGGTCAAGATGGCCTTTGGCAGTTTTTGCATTTTTGGGGGTCATGGTAGTGCTTGGTGTTGGTAGTTTTGGGGGTTGGGGGTCAAGTTGGAGATTTTTTTGGGCAGTTTTAGGGGTCAAGGTGGTCCTTGATGTTTTGGCTGTTTTTTAGTGATTTGTGAGCCATAGTTGTTACGTGATTTGTTGAAGCTGGGTTTTTTTGTCATTTCTGGTAATGTATGGCTGTGAGTAGGGCCCTAAGGGTGTTTTACTCCTGTTTATGAATATCTAGATGAAACAGACTGACGGGTTGATTTAGACTTCATAGCGTTTCGTTCAATTGCAGAGCTCATCAGAAGCGAGTATGAGTTTGTATGCTACAGCTAAATATGTGTGGTTGTGATGTTCATCTGTTGTGGTGATAATATTTATTACTTCCCATGTTGTTGCAAGAATTAAATATCACTGGAATGTCTGTTGTGCATTAGCTTCTGATGTATGGTAGTTAGTACAATTTTGAATTTGATGTAAGAAATGTTCTGTTGTGGAATCTTTTGAACATAATTGGATTAGTCAGCAATCTCTTCGAATCCAATTTCTTTTTTGGAAATATGTTAACTTATTTCTGATCTCTATTGTACAGTTTCAGTACACCCCGCTCTGGACACAACCTGCATCTTGGGGATGGGGGAAGATTGTGGTGCATAAAGTTATCCTGTAGCAATACAATTTGGAAATATTTACAAAAAAATTATTGACTATTGTCTTATTCTTCGGAGAAGAATCCCAACTAATGGTGTCTTCAAATATCAAACTAAAATGATGGCTCTGAAGACGACGATTATCGTTGAATGTTTCTAAATATTTCCTAATCGTATTGCTTCAGGATAACTTTAAGGGAGCAGTCATCTTTGTGGGCTTCGTTGTTTGGAATGTTTTTAACGAATATATTTTGAAGCCAAAAATGGCTTTTACATAGCTCTTTAGATTGTCCATCTGCATGCCAACTTTATCTTTGACAATTTACCCTTTGAATGACTGGCTTGATAATCGGGCTAGCCATTCCATTGGTAAATTTTCAAAAGTAGTCTTCTACAAATTCATATTCCTTTAGCAAAGATACTGATTTTTTAGCTCACTTGGCCTTAAAGGCCAGTGAGCTTATGCCGTGGCGACCATCCATCGTATGTCTGTCCGTCGTCCGTCCATCCATCAACTTTTCCTTTAAACGACTTCTCAAGAACCACTGGGCCTATTTCAATTTTATTTGGCAAGAAGCATCCTTAGGGCATAGGGATCCAAGTTTGTTCAAATGAAGCTGATTGGCCAATTTGGCTGGTGGCCATCTTGGATTTCGGCCAATTTTAGGAAACGTCTTTAAAAATCCTCTCTGAGACCGCTTGGGGAATCGATTCAAAACTCATGAAACATCATCTAGGGAAAGACGTAAGCCAAGTTTGTTCAAGACGACTTGGTTGACCAAATGGTTTGGCGGCCATCTTGATGACCTAGTTTTCCCAAAAACGACCTCCAGAACCACTGAAGGGATCAGGCCGAAATTTTGGAGATATGATTAGGGACTAAGGGCCATTAAAGTTTGTTCAAGGGAAGGTGATTCATAAAAAAAACATGGCCGCCGTGGCCCAATCAAAATGTAGCGTGGTTGGTGCCATATTGGATATTTTTATTTGGTAGATTTTGAGGCCAAAATTGGTTCTATACATGGTTTTGAGTATTCTGGTCTCGAATTTGCCATTTTTGAAACTGTTGGATAAACGGTTTAGTGGCCATCTTGGATTATTTTCCCGCCAAAGGCGCCCATACTAAATGGGAACTTTAAAAGACTTCTTCTTGAGAACTACTAGGCCGTTTTGAATTATATTTTGTAGCAAGCATCCTTAGGGCATAGGGATCCAAGTTTGTTCAAATGAAGGCAATCGGCCAATTGAGCCAAGGCAGTCTCAGATTTCGTCTGATTTTTAGAAATGCCTTTAAAAATCTCCGGAACCGTTTAAGGGATCGATTTATAACTCATGAAATATCATCTAGGGCAAGAACTGCACCAAGTTTGTTGAAGGGAACTTGATTGCCCAGATCAGAATCACTGAATGGATTGAGCCGAAATCTGGGCGATATTATTAGGCTCTGAGTGCCATTAAAGTTTGTTCAAGGGAAGGAGCTACGTCAAAAACATGGCCGCAGTGGACCAATCAAAATGTAGCTTGTTTGGCGGGCATATTGGACTTGCAAAAATGTCCACAAACTCATTTAAAAGACTACTAAACAACCCACCAACAATTTTGACAAAAAACTAGAGTGCTCCATGAGTCCAGGTGAGCGACACAGGCCTCTTGGGCCTCTTGTTTAGAAATGTCGATCATTACCCTTTCAACAACAAATCCCTGAAAAAGTATATTCTTTATGATATAAAGCTGATTCTGTTGAATATTTTGAAATTAGTTTGACTGGCTGTGACTTGTTCCTTAGGCAGTAAAGGCATCCAGTCAAATTAATTTCAAAATATTCATCAGTTTTCCTGTATGCTAGGGTTGAAAATGAGATATGGGGAATTCATCAGTGAAAGGGTTAATGGATTATTAAATATTTTGGAATTTCAGGCTTGAGATACGAGTGCCATTTTTAGACCACAAATTCACATCATACTACCTGTCAATCCCAGCCGAGGATCGTTTACCAAAGAATGGCATCGAGAAATACCTGATCCGCTCCGCATTTCAACAGTCTGGCTTGCTACCAGATGAAATACTATGGCGACCTAAAGAGGCATTTAGCGATGGCGTATCATCTCAGAAGAAATCTTGGTATGAAGTTATTCAAGAGTTTGTTGACCAACAGGTAGGCTATGACCCTAGAAAAACATTATCATTAGCCCACTGAAAGAGCAACAGAGTGTATGCCATGACGACTGTCTGTCATCTATCTGTCTTCCTGTCCATCAACCTTTTCCCTTAAACGACTTCTCAAGAACCGTTGAGCCGATTTCAATTTAATTTGGTATAAGCATCCTTAGGGTATAGAGGTCCAGGATTGTTCAGTTAGCAAATTTGGTCAGCAATCATCTTTGATTTTTAGCTCACCTGGCCTGAAAGGCCAAGTGAGCTTATGTCGGGGCGACCATCCGTTGTCCGTCCGTCAACTTTTCCTTTAAAACGACTTCTTCTCAAGAACCAGTGGGATGATTTCAATGATATTTGGCAGGAAGCATCCTTAGGACATCGGGATCCAGGTTTGTTCAAACGGAGCCGATCGGCCAATTTGGTCGGCGTCCATCTTGGACTTTGGCCGATTCTTAGAAACGTCTTTAAAAATCTCCGAAACCGCTTGAGGGATTGAAGGAAACCTCATGAAATATGATCCAGGGCAAGAGCTTAACCAAGTTTGTTCAGGGGAACTTGATTGGTCAAGATTAGTCTTGGTTAACCTAGTTTTAGCGAAATGGACTTCTCCAGAACCGCTGAAGGGATCAGACCTAAATTTTGCAGATATGATTAGGGACTATAAGGGCCAGTAAAGTTTGTTCAAGAGAAGTTAATCCATCAAAAACATGGCCGCCATGGGCCAATCAAAATATAGCATGTTTGGCGGCCTTATTGAATTTTTTTATTTGATGGCTGAAATAGTTTTTATATAGGTTTTTGGGTATTTTGATTTGAAATTTGCAATTTTCGAAACTGTCGGATAAATGGTTTAGTGGCCATCTTGGATCATTTTCCCGCCAAAAGCTCCCATACTAATGCAATGGGAAATTTGAAATGTCGTCTTCTCGCGAACTACTGGGCCGATTTCAATTGTATTTGGCAGGAAGCATCCTTACGGCATAGAGATTCCATTTTCTTCAAACGAAGCCGATCGGCCAATTTGGCCAGTGGCCATCTTGGATTTCAGCCGATTTTTAGAAATGTAAAAATCTTCTCCAAAACCGTTTGAGGGATCAATTCAGACCTCATGAAATATGATCTGTGGTAAAAGGTGACACAAGTGCGTTCAAGGGAACTTGATTGACTAAATGGTTCAGCGGCCATCTTGGATGACCTCGTTTTCGCAAAAACAACTCCTTCCCCGGAACCGCTGAAGCGATCAAGCTGAAATTTGTGATATATTATTACGGACTAAGAGCCGTTAAAGTTTGTTCAAGAGAAGTTGATCAGAAAAAAAACCTGGCCGCTTTAAAATGGCTTTAAAATCTTCTCTGAAACCGCTTTGGGGATCAATTCAAAATGCATAAAATATCATGTAGGGCAAGAGCTGCACCAAGTTTGTTTCAAGGGAACTTGATTGGCCAAATGGTTTGGTGGCCATCTTGGATAAGCTAATTTTTGCCAAAATGACTCCAGAACCACTGAGCGGATTGGGCCGAAATTTGAGAGATATGATTAGGAACTGAGTGCCATTAAAGTTTTTTCAAGGGAAGGCGCTACGTCAGAAACATGGCCGCAGTCGACCAATCAAAATGCAGCGTGTTTGGCGGCCATATTGGACTTGCAAAGATGTCCCCAAACTCATTTGGAAGACTACTCCTAAACCACCCACTAACAATTGTGACAAAAATGCATAATTCTCCAGGTGAGCGACACAGGCCCCTTGGGCCTCTTCTACTATAATTGTTAGACATGCCAGAAAACATGTCCGAAGCTCCTTGCTCGATTGATGTGAATCTCGAAAAGCTTCATATTCTACAATGTAGGTTAAAAGTTGAATAATGTTTTTACAACTGGACTTATATGCAATTGATTGATTTAACTGGTGGCCATCCTCTGAAGCGATTGGGCCAAAAGAGGGCAAATATAATATAATGGAAGTTGATATGTGAAAAAACACGGCCTCCATCTACCAATGCAAATAGAGGAGTCCAGTCTCTTAGGCAATCATATGACGTCATAATCAGTGCGCAGTAAAATTAGTTTCAAAATATTCAACAGCTTACTTGTATAGTTTTTTTTAAATTGGGATTCATGGAGTACAGGGATCAATTGATCCCAACATCAGCAAAGCGTACGTGCAATTTATCTAGCGATGGGCGGGGCATAGCTAAAACTAAATCCATTGAACTTTTGCTCGATACAGTAGTAGATGGATTATGACTATGAAAATGGTGATATTTGTGTTTTGGTTGGGTCTCAAGACAAATTCGACACTTTCCAATCAGATTGCTCAACAAGGCCGTTCAAAAGGAGCTGCTTTGTTGATTTGGTCTGAGTGGCCATCTTAGAGGCTTAGACAGAGTTCCTTGATGTAAAGAAACGAACTAAATCTCAACATACGACGATTTCATTATATAAATTAATATAATTTCTTTAAGTTGAGAAATTGAATTAGAGACACTAGTCCCTAATTCAACTTTGCGAATAAAAAAATTATAATTAGCATGAAATGAAATCGTCATATGTTAAGATTTATTTCGTTTTATTACACTGAGGTGCACAAATTAACCCTCTAAAAGTACACACCTGAAGCCATTTTATTTTCACACATTTTGCTGTGAATATCTACCTTTAATCTATTTCAAATTCCTGTTATAATTAAAGTTCTGCTGTTTACATGGTATCTTGAAAACAATTTAACTCACTTATTGCTGCCGTAGCCAATAACACCATTCAGTTAAATTGTTTTCAAATAACCATGTGTTCCACTGACTTGAGATCTGTTTGTGGATATTCCGAGTAAAATAGCCTAACCGTTTTAAAATGACCAAATTTGGTCAAGAAAATCAATGTAGTTCGATTTGCAGGCCAAGCAAATTCTATTTTTGAAAATTTGCCACTGGAATGGACCGAACCAGACATTCCAGTGGGAAGTTTTCAAAAATAGTCTCCTTGGCCTGTAAATGACCAGTTCTCCAGACTACTGCAGAAGCGGGACTTGGCCGGCTTCAGCATGAAAGAGTTAACCCTTACCACTCTGATGTCATAATTTTCAATTTTCAAATAAAAGATGAACTGGTGTACATTTTTCAACAAATTTGGTGGAAGATGTTGCTGTCGTAAACAACAACATGATTCACCAAAATTGTTGAAAAATGTACATCAGTTGTTATTACACCACAAAAACATCCATTACCGTTCAATCACTACTTACTAAATCAATTATCTGCATTTAGCTACGAGAATAAGATTTTTATGCTTGCATACACTCCTCCCCATGCCTATTCCTATAAATATGGACCCTCAACCAGGCTACTGGTTAGGTCCATCTCCAGTATATTAACTGATATAGACTGGCACCTAGCTTTGCACTGTGTCAGCTTACTATTGAAGGACTTCCTCACGCTAAGATATGCCTACTATGAAGTATATCCTCCCAAAATTATGTTTTTGGAAGTATTTCATGGTTATATTGAACTTTATAACTATATATAAATGTTACCGGTTTTCGTGGGTTTCGTTTTCGTGGTAACAACTTTAATATGCCTACGTCATCATCATATAAAAACACTCTATTACTCCAGTGAGCCCTTAATCACTTTCAGTTAAAGGAAAAATAGTGCTTTACAAGGAATTACATTTATTTCCCTATGATAGAAAACAATCTTGAATTTGAACTTTTCGGGCCTTTCTTTGAAAGACGTTTGCATGTTTCTAGATGCCTTTTATCGAAATTCTAAGTTGTATGCTTCTTTCGTAATCTTTTTTCGTTTTTAAGAGTCTGTTTTAACGAATGATAAATGAAGTGCACGTCCTCAATCTGTGAACGAGTTCACTCTGTGGAGTATGGAGGACATGTCTGTTTTAAGTGCACTACATGTACCCCCACATCGATGTGCGGGTTTTGCATAGGGTGATCTGCGTTCGTATCTAAGTTTTCTTTAAAGATTATTCATCCTTAAAGCGCTGCCCTCTGGTCATCCTTCCCCTACCTCCGTTGCTAGTAAGACAAAAGCTGTGTCTTGCAATATTCTAATATGTCTATTCCAGCAGCAACGGAGGGGGGGGGGGGCCCCTCTTCGGCGAATTCTGAAGCTGTGTTTGCTTTATTTGCGAGATTTAATCCTTCGCTGCAGGTTTGACTAAATCTTTAGACGAAAGAATATCTTCTGCCATCATGGAAGCCAAGAAACAGGCCGTTTCTTCTGATTCAGACGATAGTCCGAGGGCTAGCGGCCGTTCCCACAAATGGGGGAAACCGATTCCTCTAATGTCAATGCAAGTAATCAGGTCTCCTAAACAAAAGTCTAGAGCGACAAAGCTCTCGAAGGTGAGCTCGTGCAGGTCACCGAGTCAAACCCACATTAGTCTTGAGGGTGATAGGCATAACCCTCAAGCAGTGGTGGCGGTGGCGGAAGCTCCCGTCCAAAAGCCTTATGCTAATGCCAATATTTCGGTCATACTGGTCTTCAAGATTCTCCATAGGTCACCTATAGCTAAGAGTTCGCATTCTAGTTCCGTTGTGGTAGATTCGGGACTCGGGGTTTACTTCCGTGTTCCGGTGCTACGTCACTCCGACCGTTTCCGGTATGACATCCGGGTCTTCAAGATCTGGTTCTTACTTCCATTCCGACCGGTTCCGGTATGACTAATAAACTCTTCCGACTTCCGCTTCCGGCTGGGACGTAACTTCCGGTCTAGTGGATGAATTAAGAACAAAGAGCAAATAATTAGAGCAAATAAGCTATCGAAGGTGATCTCGAGCAGGTCACCGGGTCAAACCCACGTGAGTCTTGAGGTTGTAAATAAGAAGAAATGGCATAACCTTCAAGCAGTGGTGGCAGCGGCGGAAGCCCCCCCCCCCCTGTCTTTAACATATATGCCAATGTCAAAGTCTTAGATCAGTTGTAGTGGATTCAGGTCCACAGGACAGGGGTTACTTCCGTTTTCCGGATCTACCTCCATTCGTTCCGTATCCGGTCTGACTTCCGGTTTGCGTATTTCTGGTTCCTATGCTTATTCTGGTTTTTTACTGTACGTCCAGGTTCAGTTTCCGGTTGTCTTCCGGTTTGCGCATTTCCGTTTCCTATTTTTTCACGTCCGGATTCGTACATCCGTGGATAGGGTCATTACCGGTTTTCATGGTGTTCTATGATTACCTTCCAGTTCTATTTTCCTTTTTGGAATTTTCGTTGATAGCTCTTACTAAGATTCCAGGTTTGTCTTTCCTAGGATCTAGTCATCATCTTGCCTAAGAGTTAGTCTTATTTGGGTCAGATCAAAAAGGTGTCAACCTCAGGGGTAAAAATCAATGTGTGATTTTCATCAATTTCTTTTATTTGATGCTCGATGGTAACGATCTAACTTTAAAAATGTATTTAATTTTTTTTGGGCGAAGTCTTCCTTAGGGTGCTATGCTTAATTATATTAGAGTGACTAATTATCTTACGTTAGGGACGGAATGTAGGGTTTTATACCTCTTACATATTAATGGACTAGATTTTCCGTGAATTTTTTTACAGGAAACACTTCTTTGTTAGGATTATTTAAAATGGTGCATGCAAAAATTAATTTACTTATTGCTAATTAGTGCATAATTAATTTGAATAATTAAAATTTCCATCCCTAACGCTAGGCATTGTTATTAGTTGTCCTGTGGTTTTAAAAGGCGTTTTATGATAGCAAGTTTCTGTAGACTTCTAATGATATGTAATATCACTCAACATATAATGAAAAATTCCGACTTGGATTTCAACTTTCCACTGTATAAAGGTCAAACATAATTGTTAGGGATGGAATGACAAATTGCGTTAGGGACGGAAATGGACATGCTCGAAAGGGAGGTAACAAATAATGTTACAATTTATTGTAACATAATTCTAAATAATCCAACAATTATTTAGTGTCCTTTATTAAAAATTTTATAATAAAATATTACTTCTACTTGTTCTATAACATATAAATTATAAATTATTACACAAAGAACTTAAAACTCTGAAATCATCTTTGAATGAGAATGAAATAATTTTGCAGTCAGATTTCTCAGAGAACTACACAAATATCCAGCAAAATGCCATTCAGAGTTGTTATTTTGGTTGTGAGAGTTTCGCTTTATATACTGCATGTGCATGGCATACAAAGGGGGCTGAATTAGTTTGTGACAATTTTGTCATTGTTAGTGATCAACTTGATCACTCCAAGCATCTGGTTCTAAAGGCAAACATGCTTTTACTTAATTTGCTACAAGAACGCGTCCCTGAGTTGAAAGCAATTCACTTTTGGTCAGATGGATGTGGGAAACAGTTCAAAAGTAAATATTGCTTTTATCTTCTCACAAAGTACCCAGCTAACATAAAAGTAAAATGGAATTATTTTGAGTCTCATCCTGGCAAGGGTCCTGTTGATGGTGTTGGTGGTCATGTTAAGCTAAGTGTTTACCGTGATGTAAAGGCCGGCAAAGTGGTGATCAAAGATGCAAAACAGTTCGCTGAATATGCCCACGGCACCATCAAGAACATCAGTGTCATCTATCTGGACAAGGAAGACATACCAGTTGTCAGTGTTACGGATAGTTTGGATGTTTTTGGGACACTTCAAATTCACTCAGTAGAAAGGGAGGTGAACGACACCGAAATTCATCTGAAATTCTATAAAAATAGTCAATATGACGATGTTCATGACTTACCATTCCGTTCTATTATCTATAATCATGAGGCTAATGATCCTCAACCATCCAATCCAGAGAAGTCATTAGATGAAAAACAAGACCCTTGTCATGAGGTGACGCCTATTCAGCAAGAGCTTCTGTCAAAAATATCTGATGTGTCAAGTCTGTCTCCATCATGTAATTTAGCTGTTCTTTATGAAGGAGATTGGTGGTTGGGGCTGGTAAAAGAGGTGTCAGTAGAAAATGATGATGTCCATATCTCATTCCTCCACCCGAAAGGTCCCAACAATACTTTTTTCTGGCCCTCTCCTGAAGACAACTGTTGGATTCCTATCAATGATATTCTTGGCCAACTAGTTCACCCTGTGCTCCCTATTTCGAGCAGGAAAGTTGGCATAGCAAACGATATAGTTGATATCATCAATGACCAGTTCCGTGTCAGGTTTCAATAAATCATTAATTAGCTACTCACAAAGAATATACAATGTTCTTATATATGGCAATCATCAAGGGGTAAAACCAGATGCCAGTGCTACAATATGCAGCTGTTGCAAAATTGTGATGTGAGAATTCCCCATATATTAATATTGGCAGTAGTCAGATTTGATCATTCCAAAGTTGACCACGTGTGTGATTGACAGATAATGGATCAGACTGTTGACTGACTGACCAAGATTTAAATGAGTTTAAAATATGGCAAATATTTACATGCGAAAATGATCCGAATGATAGTAATATTGCTGGACTGCTTTGAAGACTTGAATATACAATGTACATCTTAGTCTTAATTAGTCAGTTACCTGTAGTTTTTATTATCAGTAGTGTGCGAAGCTAGTCATTACTCCAATCATTAGTACAATGTATAAATATACATATAAAACTAAAAGATATGATGTTGCTTTGTATAAAAGTTTATAAATGCTGTTTTGTTCAGATCTTAATAAATTCAATTTTAATATTCCAAAAGATATGGTGTTTGATTCTATGTGGATTACATGCTACAGGGTGCCTAGACCCAAATTCAATTCGGAACCATTTCAATCTCTGGCAAAACTATGCTATGCTTAAGGCTGTGCAGGTCAAATGAATTTATCACACTTTTGACATGAGAGTCAAATGGTTCTGAATTGAATCTGGCGATGCAAACATTATAATTTATTAGAACTTTGCCATGAGCAATGTCTCTGGTATTCCACTGAAGACACCATACAAAAATTAAAGGAATGGAAAAAATACTATCAAATTCTGTTAATTGTTAACTTCATGCAATAATAAAGCCACTATCACCAGGAAACTCTTGAATTGAACCAGAATAATATTTTAAAAGATATCAAAGCATGCCTATGATTCATGAGTCTGACTCTAAGGGATGTAGCCATTTTGCCTGAATGGATATCAGTGGAATCAACTGGGCCTCTGGATTTATGACAATTTTGCAACCTGTTACACGTTGACAGTAACAGCAATTACTTTCAAACCAAGTAATCAACTATTCAACAGGCACATGTGTCACAAAACAGCACTGTAAATAAGCAACATATTCGACAGATTCTGCCTGATAATTGCGCTAGATGTATATTTTATTCAGCCTAGCCATATACAAAGCAACCAATTCCTGGCTGACATCAGTAACTGGTTCCAATTATTTCAAGTAGATATACCCATTCTTTTCATATAATGTGCAGACACTTGGATCAAAGAATGCTCATTCATTTCTGTTTAAAATATACTGGATGTTGTAATTCTATTATTGTATGAAGTTATCTTTCATCAGCAAAATTTGATAGTTGCCCTATCTTTTCCTTTAAAAATGATACTGTATCTTCAGGATAAAAAGTAATGGCAGCCTCTGTTTGCACAGAAAGCCATCTGAAGAGTATCTGTGGCAAGATTGAAACTTTTCCTGTAGATCTCGGTTCATTGTATGGCTTTCCGTCCCTAACAAAAAACATAATTTATATTTTCTCAGCAATGTAAGAAATGATTACGTTTTTATTTCATGTGATGAAAGCTGAGGTGTCAACATTGAAGTTTATCAGAATGAATTGAGATTTCAGAATGTTGACCTATTTGTGAACAAAACCCTCCGTCCCTAACAGTACAAATTCCATCCCTAACACAGATTTTATGATAGATGTAGCGGGCTAAACCAGTGAGATACAAGGAGATGAATGGTATCATATGATAACTTGATTATTAGTCATGGGATACATAGACATCATTACTTAAAGTTCCTGTAATATTCACAGACTTTTGCATTAACGTATAGCGATGCGGAAAAAGCCAGATTTTCCAATTCCGTCCCTAACGTGTGCACAATTTGCATACCTGAATTAACTATGCAGCATTTCATAAAAAATTTTCAGGAGTATTGTAGACCTAACTAAGCTTCTATGATGTAAGCACAATCAGTCATTTCCACCGTCCATAGCAATTTTGATTTGACATTAGTCTTCCAAATTCCATCCCTAACGCCAAGGAGACTTTTTGATCTGACCCATTTCAGTAAGTGCTTTTAAAATCGAAATGTTTAATCGCTGAAAATATTAATTCCAAGACATTACCAGTCTTGAAGTCTCTCTTGGAATTGTCGATATTCAGCATTTTTTCTTTTATCAGTGAAACAATTCAACGTAATTAAAGACTTCCGACTGGTTGCCGGATGGGTTTTTTGTTGCAGCCGATAAGTCAGTCGGTATTCTACGCATTGTCGCTAGATACATAATTTTTAATTTCATCTAACTTTAGATGGCCAGTTGTCTTCGGGCCGTTGAGCCTTTTTTCGTGCTCTTTTTTCCTCTTATGTCGGCAGGTTGACATATTTACTTTAACCAATGGGAGTTTATTTGTTGAAGAAAATCCCTGTTTCTAGCGTAATTCTTAGTCTAATTCTGACAGGCGCTGAAAGGAGAAGATTCAGTAGTGGATTCATAGGGAAGAGAATGGCTCTAAGATTAACGATTACAAGAGCAGGAAGACGCTGAGAATTGATAAATAAGACAAAAAGGGTGAAGGAAGAAGGAATAAAAGCCGAGTTTTTTCTTCTGCGTTGTCAGTCATGGTTTTGGTGAGTCATTTCGCTTTGATTTTATATCGCCTCTGTCTTTCAGCGTTTTGTTTCGTGATTCAACCCGTAGTGTTTTCATCATAATCAAGTATCCGTGTTTTGTGCATTTAACATTCGAGCTGTTCGCGGGGATTCATTATCAATCTATCAATCATTCCTTTTATTGGCATATTAAACTCAATAGCATCCGTCCTTACTAGATGATAATATTGGTTCTAAGTCTTTAAATATAAATAAGTAAAGATCAGTATAGGTCACTTCCTTCATCCTCTGCCTCTTCTCCTTTTAAAGTTTTCTTCTAGTCATATTCTCCTTCCTCTCTCTCTCTTTCAGTTTTCTTCTTTTTTCCCTCCTCTGGGGTTTTCCCGTATTTCATCTTCTATCAATCCTCTCCAGGGATCTTCTAGTCCTGTTCTTTCCTCTTCATCTTCCATTATTCTTAATTCCTCTCTTCCTCCTTCTTCTTCCTCTTCTTCATCCTTTGATCATCTTGATCCGATTGTTTCTGTCGTTCTCTCTTTTGAGCTTGTTTCAAATTGTTGATTAAGGTCTGGTTTTCTCATTGTTTTCTGTGCTTAGGGATTCGTCTCTTCGTTCTTTCATGTCAGCTTTTTTCTCTATTCATTCAAGGTTTTCCGCTAGTGGCCTGAATCATTTTCCATGTCCTCTGGTCAGGTGGTTGTATCTGATCACATTCCTTCTGATCAATCTTATTCCTTTTCTGATTCTTTACAGTTTTCTCTTCAAGCTTCCAAGAGGCCTTGCTCTCCTCTTTCCATTTGAACTATTGATTCGATGGCCTCTGATGATTCTTCTCATCTTTTTTCTTCTCCATCTCCTAATCCTTCTTCTAATTCTTCAATTCCCAAGTCGGTCAGGGCTGAGGAGATTTTGTCCAGTCAGGGTCTCTTCGGATGTCTGGTCCCTGGCTCACCTCTCTCTCGCTCTCTCTCTCCTGGGATGTTCTTTCCTCTCATGTTAAAATTTTTTTTTCTAAGGTTAGTGAACCCCCTGCTCTTAGACCGAGAGGGTTGGGGGGGGGGGGGGCAGGCTTATTTTTACAGACCTAGTTCAAGGTCTAGTGGTAGGTCTTCTCACAGAGGTTTTTCTAGCTAAGAGAGTGAAGATGTGGCCTCCGCCCGGGTAGGTCCAACCCTTTCTTCTATTTTATCTCTTCTTGGCTCTTTGGATCCGTCGGTCCAGGGCCTTATACATACATGAGAGCATTCAGCCTAGGGTAGGAATTCCTACCTTGTCATTAAATCTTAGTAAAATGAAATGATCTCGATTCATTCTGAAACATTCAATTCTGCATTAATTTTAATTTAACGAGGGGGTATGACATGATTAAATCTCATGAGTCTTACTCCAAAGTCACGATGGAGACCATCTCCCAGATCATTTCCAGTCTAGATCAGGGTATGTGGTCGTTTTCCATCGATCAAAATCACGCCTTCTTTCATGTTCTCATTCACCCTTCCTTCAGAAAATTCCTGAGATTTGCTTACAAAGATCGAGTTTGGCAGTTTCGCGCCATGCCTTTTGGCCTGACCATGGCTCCTTTTCTTTTTACTCACCTAGTCTCAGCCGTGGCAGGAATATTACACCGTTGTTCTATCCATCCTCATGTTTATGTAGACAATTGGTTAGTAAAGCAGTCTTCCTCAATTCTCTCAGGAATTCTTCCGGAGGTTTGCAATCTGGCATGCAACCTATGGTGGATTTTAAATCTAAAGAAATCAAGCCTAGGTCCCTCTCAAATCTTCACGCATCTAGGCGTTTCTTTCGATCTGGCCCAGTGTCTAGTCTTTCCCTCAAATCCAAGAATAGAGGCTTTATCAGTGGGAATGGAAATCCTGTCTTATTCTTACATGGTCTGAGTAAGATTTCTGCTAAGAGTGATAGGTTTGATGGTCAGCGTAGAGAATGTTATTCCATGGGCGGTGCTGATGAGAAGACCTTTCCAAATGTATTTAATGTCCCTTTGGAAGCAGTCGGTTCACTACTTTATTCCTCATCTAGATTTTTGGAAAGATTGTTCTCTGCTTCTGATGGGTGTTCCACTGGTAAAGTCCTCCCCTCAGGCGATTATCTTCACAGACGCTTCTCAGGAGGGATGGGGAGCGGTCTGGGACTCCCTGTCGGTTTCCGGTCTTTGGTCCCTGGAGGAGTCGACAGCTCATATCAACATTCTGAAATTGTGTCCTGTCAAGAAGGCTCTCCCTTCATGGTCAGATCTTGTGATAGGTCTCGAAGTCACGATTCGGTCGGACAATTCGTCAGTGGTCTCTTATTTCAACAGGCAGGGAGGGGGGTGTGTGTCAAGGTCATCCCTCCTTTGTCTAGAAGTGTGGAACCTTCTCTTATGGTGTCGCAGGAATCAGATTCTTCTAGTGTCTTCTCATGTCCCAGGCAGTCTGAATTTTCTTGCGGACCAACTGTCACATCCCAGCTAATTTGCCCACACAGTGGCAGTTAGAGGTCGGTTGTCAAAACGATTTTCAGTCTTATGGATCGTCCTCTGGTAGATCTGTTTGTGACATCTCTGAATGCTCAGATCGCCTTTTCCGGACTGTCAAGCCCTGGCGGTGGATGCCCTGTCTCAGTCCTGGACAGGAATGTTCGTCTATGCGTTCCCTCCAATGATTTTCATTCCGTTAATGTTGAAGAAGGTCAAAGAACAAATCTGCGAGATTCTTTTAATAGCTCCTTTTTGGCCAAAGAGGATTTGGTTTGTTGACCTAGATCTCCTGGTAGACTTCCCTTGTCTTCTTCCATTCTCCCAGGATCTTCTGTCTCAAGTAAGAGGTCTTTGTCTTTATCCAAACCCAGAAATCTTCAGTCTGTGTGTTTGGAGAATATTGAAACTAAAGTCTACGAGAATAAAGTTTCTTCAAGATCTCCAGTTATTATCGATTCTTCCAGAAGAGAGTCGCCCTGCAGAGTTTACATGTTTCGACTTAAAATGGTGTTCAGACCAAGGTCTCGTGCCTGATTCTGGTTCTATTCCCCAAGTATTAGACTTTTTAACATATCTCTTTGATGCCTTACATTTATCAGCTAATACGGTTAGGGGATATAGATTTTCTCTGGCATCTTCTCTTCCTTGCCTTCTGTATGCCGATGTCAAGGGCACTAAGACCTTTAATAGTTTTTATTAGAGGTCTAGGCAATATTCGTACTCCGAAAGCTAAGCCTTTATTTTCATGGAACTTGGCTTTGGTTCTTCAAGTGCTGGCAGGCCGTCATTTTTAACCTCTTTCCTCTATTAGTATTAACGGCCTCTGCTAGAAGGCGGTGAGAATTCATGCTTTTCTGCTGAAAGGGAGAGATTTATAGTTTCAGGAGACGGTTTAGTTTTATATCCCAGAAGGAATTTTTAATCTAATTTAACTCAGTCTAACCGGTTTCCTGCTAGTCCGATCATTTTAAAATCATTATCGTCTTTTTCGCCTTCCGACAAACTCTGGTGTCCTGTTAGGGCATTAAGAATGTACAAACAGCGAACTGATTTCAAAAGATTTGATCCGTCCCTTTTATGGGTTTTTTATGCGGAGGAGTTAGCTAAGCCAGTCTCAAAGTTTACGATATCCTGATGGATTTGGGAGACGATTAAGCTTTGTTACGAGATTCCTTCTCCGGAACAAATTAATCTCTCCCATATTAAAGCTCACGATGGTAGAGGGATGGCTTCCTCTTGTGCTTTTTGCCAGTTCGTATTTAGATGAAGTCATGCAGGTTGCAGGATGAAAATCTGAATCCTCTTTTACAACCTTTTATCTGAAAGATCAGAGTGCAGCAGCCTCCTTCTTTCATAATATTATGATTTTAACCAAAATAGCCGAAGATGATTTACCAAGCACTTCTCGCCATTTTCGTTAAGACTGCATCTGTAAGAAATGGTGAGAGTTTATTTTGGTTTTTATTTATCTCTAAGTTCAAGTTTTCCTTATTTGATAATCACGGTGTGATTGATTTAAATGCATTATTATGTTTTGTTATTAACATTTGGATAAGATTGGTTTGATTTTTATCCTTGTTTGTTGGTTCTCAAATCGCCTCCCACCTAATGTTTTAAGTGGGGCACTGACTAAATCTACGGGTTTAGCAAGTAGTGATTGAACGGTAATGGATGTTTTTCTGGTGTAATAACAACCCCCCACAGACCTCCCTTGCGGGTTGGTCTGTTGTTTTATTAACCACTATAAAAACATAATTACTGTTCAATCACTACGACCTGCCCTCAGCCACCCCGCGTGGAATTGATTTGAGAATTGCCTATAATATTTGGCACTTAAATTCACTAAATATACTGGAGATGGACCTAACCAGTAGCCTGGTTGAGGGTCCATATTTATAGGAATAGGCATGGGGAAGCGTGTATACAAGGATAAAAGTCTTATTCTGGTAGCTAAATGCAGATAATTGGTTTAGCAAGTAGTGATTGAATAGTAAGTATGTTTTTATAGTGGTTAATAAAACAACAGACCAACCCGCAAGGGGGGTCTGTGGGGGTTTCTTTGCTACTGGCACAGTAAAAGATAGAATATTGACATCAGTTTGGTAAGGGTTAATACTTGGTTCTTTTCATTGATGCATTTTGCAGATAAACGATGCTGAATTAGAGGATGCACCAAAAACATTTCCCTTTAACACACCACGCACAAAAGAAGCCTACTATTACAGAAAGATTTTTGAGAAACATTATCCGGGGAGAAGCGACTGGATACCGTATATCTGGATGCCTAGGTGGACAGATGCTCTGGATCCGTCAGCGAGAACACTCAAACATTATAAACAATAAGAATCAATTAAAGCTTTATTTGTTCAAAAAAATTTCTCAGAACATGTCCATATGTAGACCAAGACTATTTTTGAAAATTTATCAATGGAGTAATTGGCTTCGTTATCGAGCGTGTCATAAAGTTTAAAAAATAGTCTGTTGGTCTGCAAATGGACATTTCTCAGGATAATTGCAACATATGATTTTGTCTGACTTGACCATTAAATGATTAACTATATAGACATAGCATTACATGACAGATAATGAGTTTCAATTTGAAAGACTAGATACATTAAATATTTTACTGTGGAGGAAAAATCTCTTGAATATTATGAATCTAATTTGCCTGTAATCTGGTGCTGCCTGGAGTGTTATCACCACTGAAAAAGCACTGCCATTTTTGCATGTTGTTAAAGACATATCGTATATCGTATTCATTTCACTTAATATATACTTGTAAGCTTTTATGGTGATTTGGATGCATGCTATGTTATTGTATTTACCGTAATTTCTCGACTAAAGGCCGCCCTCGAATATAGGACGCTGTCCCAAATTTGACCAATATCCGCCCAAAAAACTTGTATTCAAGTATAAGACGCTGTTAAATTTAGAAAAAACGTACCTTTAAAAAATCGAAAATTGGTATCAAAAATAACCATCACCCCGCGTCATGTTTAATGCATGACTAAAAATTATCATGATGTTAGAGAAATTATTAAATAGGACCGCCTCAATATCGTGTATCTTCAATAAAGATTGTTTATTACATCAAAATCAATCTAATCTTGGCATAAAATGTCTCCTTGAAAACATCGAAATCGCGTGACATAAACAGATTGTAATGGCTCTTTTGCGTTTGGAGGCGCTGTGTGATCTTATGCGCTAACGGGAGTTGGTTATCTGGCTCTTTTGTGATTGGAGGCGCTGTGTAATCTTATGCGCTAACGGGAGTTGGTTATCAAACAGGTACGGGAACATTCAGTTCCTATCGCGCAATGATGATATATAGCAATTTCCGAGTTCCGAGCCCAGAATATTTATATCCGAGTACTCGCTCTAATTAGAATAAAGATCTTTTGCGATTGGAGGCGAATCACGTGATTTTTACACGTATCTTTTCTCGACGCCATTTTATGTCAAATTCTGGATTAATTTTGATGTAATAAGTGATATGTATTAAAGAATAAGCAATATTTAGGCGCCCCAATTTAATAATTTCACTTCCGCTTGGTGTTTTTGGAGCATACATTAAACATAGTTGCCAGGCGGCGCGAATTGGCTAGGGTAACATTTAGTTCAATTTCCGTGGTATAATCCGACTTTTTAAGAAAAATTTCGACCCAAAAATGTGCAGAAGGAATGTTCTAGATTATAGTACGCACCCCCCTTTCTAGTACATGTGTTTTGACCAAAAAACTGCGTCCTTTAGTCGAATTTTAACGGTATATATTTTTAGCTCAGGTGGTCTAAAGGTTCAAGTGACCGTATATTATCCATATATCGATCCAGCTTTCATCTTTTTTGTTTAAAAGACTTAGTACTCATTAAAGTTCACGTATATTGATAAATGGAAATTAATTTTAAAAAAATACATGTGGGGTATTTGCTAGTTTATGTGCGTGTGCCAAGTTGTACTGCTCAGAGGCTATATTAGTTGCAGCAATTACCGTAAAATATGCATTAGTAACCGCAGCTTCTAATAGGTCAAGGGCTGTAAATTCTTTAAATGCAAACCTCTGAGAAAGTGGGACAACTTCTATTTGGTATATTTCAAGAAAAAAATTTAAAAAGAAAAGTTTAAAAAATAGCACGAAAATAAAACACATTTTCATGCTAGAAATTCTTACCATCTTGCGCCTATGCTTAATGTATACCTTATATCCATTGCCTAAGTCTTGCGCATACTTTAATAAACATTGCTTATTTCATCAAAATCCTTCCAAATTTTGACATAAAATGTCATCGAGAAAAAATAGAAATCATGTGATGTATTAGCTTCCACTATATGACGACTAAACTGTAGGAGGGGTTGTGTTGACGGATTCACATCAGTAGCATGGCAGCTTATATAGTTCATAGCAAAAATGGATTCAGATCTAGAATATCGTGATATTATAATCTACGCACGTTACGATAATAGTATTTATTGTCTTACAATACAACAAATCACTTTTTATACCCTACCCAAAAAATTGCGGGGTATTATGTGATGGCATTTACGAGTGGGCTGGCAGAGTGGTTTCCTCCTGATAACTCTGCTACCGATGATCGGATCACTTTGAAACTTCATAGGATGATTGCACTAGGTCTGAGGAAGAAGCCTGTCAAAATCGGTGATGAGCCGAAAAGCTGGTGGCCATCTTGAAAGTTGGTTTCTGCACGATAACTCTGCTATCGTTTATCAGACTGCTTTGAAACTTCATAGGATGATTGGACTAGGTCTGAGAAGCCTATCGAAATCGACGATGATCCGAAATCCACACAATAGCTCCGCTATCATTTATTGGATCGCTTTGAAACTTCATAGGATGATTGGACTAGGTCTGAGGAATAAACCTATCGAAATCAACGATGATCCGAAATCCATGATGGCCACCACCCATTGGCAGCCATCTTGAAAATTGGTTTCCGGATGATAACTCCATTACCGTTTATTGGATTGCTTTGAAACTGTATAGTGTGGTTGGACTAGGCCTGGAGAAGAAACCTATAGAAATTGACGATGATCCAAGTCCAGGATAGCCTCCAGCCACTGACGGCCATCTTGAAAATCGGTTTCCAAATGATAACTCCAATTTTGTTTAGTGTATCGCTTTGAAACTTCAGGATTCCTGGACAAGAAGAAACATATTGAATTTGTAGATGATCTGAAATCGAATAGGGCTACCAGCCACTGGCCGCCATCTTGACAATTGCTTTCCGGACGATAACTCCATGACCGTTTAGTGGATCGCATTGAAACCTCATCTGATAGCTCTCAGTCATTGATATGTCATTATGGGAGGGTATTATGCGCTGTTTGTGGAGCTCCTGTTATATTTCACATTCCTATGTCATATACATGTATGCTAACGGAGGATTTTAGTTTATCCACCCATCATATGACATCATAATCAACTATGTGACATGTAGGCTGTCATAATTAATTACGTTATAAATGGCATAACTAAGTTCGTCACGAACACTTAATTGATGACGGACTATGCGTTGTTGTATGAATTGTATGTCTACTATTTAGGCACAACTAGCAACCAGTTAAATTAGTTTCAAAATATTCAACAGCTTACATGTACCTGTATAGTTTTTGGGAAATTGAGATTCAGAGAGTACATGGATAGATTGATCCCAACATGGGCAAAGCGTGAGTGGAGCTTAGCTGGAGATGGGTGTGGCATAGCTAAGACTGGATTCTTCCATTAGATAGAATGCTATATTTCCAAATACTCTGACCTATGCAGGCTCCATAAGACTAGTCATTTACCATCCAGTTCTTTGACTGTCTTATACACTATTGGGATGATTCCAGCCAAACTTTGCTGAACTGTGTGATGACTGGCTTCAGGATTTATATACGGAAATTGAATTGATAAGTTTTCTCTGTGGCCATCTTTTTGGCAAATCCTGAACTTCGCTGGGAGGATTTGACCTAAATGTTGCTGTTATTAACTTAGGGTCACATGCTTCTAAACATAGAAAGATATGATCGGTGAATGTCTGTGGAAATGTTCTGGTAGCCATCTTAGATATTCTAAGCATTTCTGTAAACTCCTGAGTAGGGCTAGGCAGTATTGGCATTTGGATGACGATAACGATATCACAGGAAAATACAGCGATAACGTGTAATACCGCGGTATTCATAGAATCGTGATGTCATCAATCAATTTTCCCATAGTACCCTGGGAGTGACGCCATTTTTAGAGGGGCTAATTTAACATTACGAGCAATGGGCCGTGAAACCTTAATTACATTTTTTTACTAGCTTGCAAAATTCATTTGTGATTTTATGTTTTCTGATACTGGGCAGAATTTTTACAGATTTTCAGATACAGGATTTTATGGTTTGAGCTTCATGGAAAATGTAAACAATGCATTACTATCGGCAGTGCTCTTTAATGGCAGCCGATCACAAAATGCCCGGATGTGCGAAACTGCATTCTGGTGGCTTATGTCCTGAGAATATGATGATGATGAACTTAACACTTAGCCGGGGAAAGTGAAAAATATGGTGGGAAAGTCAATCTCGTATATCGGTTGCTCTCCCGGGCAACCTGTTATTTTTTGAAAAAATATTTTTCTGTGACAATTTCTATTTGTCAGTAGCTGACACAGCTGTCCGGTAATGTAAACATTCCATTCTTACAGAACGGCACGATCCTGGTTACTTATTTCAACATAAAAACTGTCACGAATCATCCTAGAGGGGGTCTGCTAATTCTCCAGTAATGATAAATGTCTCGTGCGACTACAGTCGTAGTTAATAATAATCAATAATGCGCAGTCATAGTTTCTGATTAGTTCACGGGACATCCGATGTCATTAGGCGTGAATGAAAATTACTAACGTAGTAAAATGTTGATCAGGTGCCTCATTATCATTCATAAGGAAGTAATCACATGATTTATTTCAACCAATCACTGTGCGACTCTCACGATCAATATTGATGGATAATGGCAGAACGAAAAATCTAGTCACTGTGCCGCTTTTAAACGCAATATCTTAGCGCCCACTTTGACAGGTTATATGACCCAATATATTATTACTGGAAGGTTCTGACAGTAATACCACCCGATATTTAAGTGGTTCATTGCTTTGGAGCGATCGAGAAAACAGGACTATATGTCAGGAAAACCAGTACGTAGTAACTGTTATTTCCAGTAAATCGTATTTCCAGTAAATTGTCAGTCTAACGCGTACAAGTTAAGAAGGGTCAAGCTATCTACTAAATGCCTTAAGAGATGGTTACGCTTTTGTATTGTGGTGGACTTGCTGGTTATTGTCTTATATTAGAAATGTAAACACGGACAACTAGGCTATTATTTGGATTTATCTTTACAGTTGTGATGAGCTAGATTTATAACGGCAAAAGTGGAAAATACCGTCGCCGGTATATTATCAATATTGTCGCTGACGGTATTTTAAAATGCGACGATAACGATAACAATATTATCGTGGTTATTGCGGTATTATCGGGAAACCGCCCAGCCCTACTCCTGAGCTGCTTGCTCTAAACAATTTGACCAAACTGCTGCAATGGAGGAATCCATTTCTAGGTATGCCACACCCATTTCTAGCTAAGCTCCGCCAATAGTCTTAGCTTGACCTGTAAATAGACAATGCAGGTAAAAAGTGGCTGTTGCAGGTAAATTTGTAATACTGGGTGCACAGGGTGCATTCACATTTCTGGCTGATAAGCTATAATGTTAACCCTCTCACCGGCCCTGAAAAAAGCAAATTCTTTCTGATATGAAACTTATTCTTTTGAATATTTTGAAACTAATTTGACTGAAAGACGTTGCTACCTCATTGCTGCCTAAGGCAGCAACAGCTTCCAGTAAATTAATTTCAAAATATTCAACAGTTCTTGTATGGTTGTGTTGAAACTTAGATATAGGGAGTTCATAGGTGTCAGGTGAAAGATTAATTTATGTGCATGTAGATTTTTTGCTGTACAGGTAAAATCCAAACGTTAGATACACTTTGTGCATGTAGAACAAAATTCTTATTTCTACCCCTGGTTAAATTTCAATTTACAGTTCATTGATTATTTAGTTATATTATAACAATTATATAGGCAGGCCAAAATACTCATACTCATACTCTCATAAATTGGTGCATGTTGGATGGAATATATTGTTTCTCTTTTAATATAGTACATGAGTTTGTGTTTTTCTTCTTCTCCATTTAGTTATTCGACAAAGGGATCCTATTTTATACAAAGTCTCAAACTTACCTTCGTGAGTGAGAGTGTGAATGTGTGAGAGAGAGAGAGAGAGAGAGGGCAAGTGAGTGTGAGTGAGTGAGCGAGAGTAATATTAACTAATTTGACTAGAGAAGCAACAGCTCCCAGTCAAATTAGTTTCAAAATATTCAACAGACTGGACTAGAGAGAAATAATTTGTTTCTGATCTTTGAGGGGTAAGTGGTTAACAATTTGTATCATAAATCTTACATAGATATCATAATGGAGGGATCAGATCTGTCACTCAAATATCTGATGTTATAACTAAATACATCATTTGTTAGCTGATGTCAAATTCAAATGGCGTTGGTCCGACACTGGCAAATGTCTGAGAGTAAGCATGTCAATGGGGCATAGTTTGTCCATCAATCATATGACATCATAATCAAGCAATTAAAACGTGGGTAGAGGAGGATATGGGAGCCCTCATCTAATGTTTGGGCCGAGAGGTTCCATAATGTGGATCCACTATGCTTTGTTTTTCTCCCGATTGGAGGTTTTTGGGTGTTTGCATTGAGGCCCCCCTCTTAAGATCTGTATAATGCATAATGAAACGTGTTCCATGACACAGACAGGTAGATTTAAATGTTGGCTATGGGATCGTGTAACCCTGTAAATCTGAGATGTTTGTGTACATATGATCCAATGGTTGGGTTGAGTGGTCCTTCCTCCAAAGGTGGGTTGGCAGCAATTTCTCAGTGCGGGAAATACTGCCTTGGGAAATACTCCAAAAAGCGGGAAATATTGGGATATACTGGGAAATACTCCAATACTCATCAGAAGTGGTAAATTTTAAACTAAATATCTTAGATATATTAATCAGAGGGTCTAATATAGAAGCCCATATCTAATATAGGATGACATATGAGATCAGATAGGCAATATAGGCATATCATAGCATCCATCAATAACCTTTTCAACTCTACATAGCAGATACAACACTTACTATTTATTGCACAAACAATGTTGGTGGAATTTTTAGAAAGCATTTGCAGTAGAGGCTGCAACAGCAACTTCCAGTAAGAGTTTCAAAATATTGGAGGTTTGGTCTTGTGGAGTTTTCCCGCACGGATTTCAATGCAGCAGCCAGGTAACAGGTGAAGAGCACAGGGGATAGACCATCTCCCTCTGGGGAGCCGATTGATGTCTCAAACTCTACAGACTTCACTGACTTTACTCATACTCTCAGCTTGGTGTCTGCAAGCAGTAGTTTCACTAGTCGTAGCTCATCTTCATTGCAACTGGCCTGCCATAGTAGATCTAGGACATTTGAGCGTTAAATTGTGTCGAAGGCTCGTGACATGTCAATGCCAATTTTGTGGAAATCCCAGTGTTTGGACATGACTATCGACACAAGCATGCATTGACAATGTCTGCACAGCTGCATCCACGTTTGAAGCCACTTTGACATGATCTGGTGAAGTCGTCGATCTTGTTTTGGATGCAGCATAGAGTAACATTGGATAGGATTTTCCGTATGCTGTTAAAGAGCACAATGGGCCACAGATTGGCTGGGGGGGTGGGGGGAGAGGCCAGGTGGCTTCTTGGGCTTGGGTAGCGCGATAAGGATGCCTTGGCCTACAGCATCGATTGGAAGGTGGTGCATAAAAGCTGAATTGATTATGTGTGTGATCGGTTTTGAGATAATGTCAATTGCATATTTGAATAGTTCATTGCTCATGCCATTAGGTCCAGATGCACATCCATTTTTCAGGGCTTTAAGTGCCTTCTCAACCTCTGCTGTATTAATTGGTGTTAGTAATGGCCTGGGGTCTCCTGAGAATGGGTGCAAGGGCTCATCATCGTGGTCAGTGAACTGTTCCTTGAATTCTCGAATTGCCTCGGCTTTGCCCTGGTCAGTCCTGATAAAGTGTCCTTCAGAGTTGTGTACAGTTAGTGGTGGTGTGTAGTCAGCAACTCTCAGGGTTCGGGCCACCCAAAACATTTTGAGGCAGTCATCCGTGGCAGTGATTTCATCTGCTAGGGCATCTGCTTGTTGGATAGCAAGATCTTTTAAGCATTCGCTAATGTGGCGCAGAGAGGGTCGTCAGTATATCTAGTTCTGTTGTTTTTAAGAACACCTATGGTGCTGGTAGCTGATGATTCCATAGATATCAGTATTTTGGTTAGAGCTTCGTTTGGATCGGAGCTGATGTCAATGTTAGCTATCTGCTCCCCGAGGGCCTTTTTGTATGACATTTGAGTGTCAGTGTCGCTGATGAGTATGGGTAAGTTGTAGGTGACTCTACCCTCATGGAAGTAGGAGTTTTGCTGCTGTCTTGCATAGTATGAACTATTAGACTATTGATCTAAACTAGAGATCTAAGCTTAGATTACCAAACTGCTGGTACATATACATATATCTACAAGTATTCATTATTATTTAGTTAGCCTTCAGTAGATTTCTACGTAAATCAATGCTCTGAGCTAGGGTGTCTCCCACACTCAGCTCATATACAGGTGTGATATTGCTCTTACAATATATAAACTTGCCACCTGATATCCGAGTATTTCCCAGTAGTTCCCACTGCCCCGGGAAATACTAGTATTTCCTGGCAAATTGCCAACCTTGCTCCAAAGCGATGTTTAGTCTTTCCCATAATATGTGAAAGAACTGCTTGGCGAAATGGGTGAACATGTCTTCCTGTTTGGAAGTTGTCTTTCCATTGTGAACACAGTGTTCTGTCCAGAGTTGGCCTCATAGGTGAATTGATGGGGAAAAACATCCATTTAATTATCATGCAGGGTGGCCAGTCTATGCATGACATTGCTGAGCCTGTCAACATTCTCCATATATATATATATATATATATATATATATATACACCTGTGCAAAAGTTAAGCACCAGCAAAAACAATAGAACGTAGAAACATGATGGTACAACTAGGCTGCCATACTTTTTGTCCCCGCGTTAGCTGACATAATTCCAAGTACGAAATGCACATGCATGCATGACTTCACGCCGCTTGATGTCCATGCGTGGCGGGAAACAGCACACGTGTTCAGTTATGTAAAAGTCCAGTTTGAGGTGTAGAACATTACATACAGATTTAGGCGACAAGATTAGGAATTTTGTGTTCATGACCGTGGTTTATTTGTACAGAGAGAATTAGCTCTTGATTGTGAACCGCTATGGCAAGACGAAGGTTAAGTGATCGTGTGAAATGGCAAATCATAGGCATGCATACCACTGGTATGTCATGCAGAGAGATTGGCAGACAGCTGAACATTAACCATACTGTAATGTCGTTTGATTGCAAAACATGGGCAAACTAACGAGGTGAACGACAGGCCTAGATCTGGAAGACCGAAGAAGACTACTGCCCGTGATGATCGAGCCCTAGTACGCCTTGTTAGGAGATCTCCATTCACCAACAGCAGAGTGCTCAGCCAGCAATGGGAAACGCGCAATAGAGTGTCAATGTCTACCGTCAAAAGGAGACTGTATGCTGCTGGCATGAAAGCTAGGAGACCTGTCAGACGTCCTCTCCTCACTGCACACCACAAAGAGGAGCGTCTGAGGTGGTGCAACGAAAGAAGACAATGGAACATGAGATCCTGGAGACGGGTACACTGGTCCGATGAAAGTCGGTTCCTGCTTCATGCCACAGATGGTCGAACTCGTGTATGGAGGTCCAGACGCACGGCGTACGACCAACGTAACATAATGGAAGAAGTTCCATTTGGTGGAGGTTCCGTTATGATATGGGGGTGCATCTCATTTGATTGTAAGCTGGATCTGTTGACTGTACCTGGAACACTAAATGGACAAAGATATCAAGATTCCATACTGGATAGAGTTGTGGTCCCTCATTTTGTAAATCATGCACCTGGAACCCACCCTATATTCATGGATGACAACGCCCGACCACATCGTGCTAGAGCTGTGCATGAATACCTCCGCCAGAATGCCATCGAAACCCTACCATGGCCAGCAAGGAGCCCTGACATGAACCCTATTGAGCATATCTGGGACAGTCTGGGAAACATGGTGAGAAGGAGGGATCCTCCTGTGCAGAACCTACAGGAATTAACAGACGCACTCCATCTTGAATGGCAACGAATACCACAATGGCGTATCAGTCGGTTGGTGACCAGCATGAGACGTCGTGTCCAGGCCGTCATCCAGGCACAAGGTGGATATACCCGGTATTAATAATGACAGTCTCAAACTCGTGCACAGATGTTAAACTTTGTTTTCAGACACCATTAATGACAATCTAGCCACGTGTGTCAACTGTAGGGCAATAGTTGTCAGTTGTGTCAACGTAACCATATTCAGGCCTCGTTTTCAAGTTCAAACAAAAACATACAGTGTTTCCCCACCATCATAATCAGCATTCCTCTAGTTGCATTATTACCTCTTGCACTAAGATGGATGGGTACATAAATGTTTATGCTATTGCTTTCTTCATAGCACATGAATATACCCTCGCATGTGCATAAAAATAGGGTGGTGCTTAACTTTTGCACAGGTGTATATATATCAACTATGTGACGTGTAGGATGATTGCATAATCAATTACATCATGAATGATGCGGCTACATTATGTTCATCACAAATGCATAAATGATGATGTGCTAAGCTGTGTTGTACGAGGAGCCGGTAACAAGCACAGCTGTGAAAGTTGGGATCGTGTCTCCGTTCGGCCTACTGACGATCGCTGGAAACAGGTAATCTCCTTCCTCCTCATCTCTCCAGCCAGCAGGAGTATAAATGGGTACCAGTGTAAAAACTGGGGAAGTTACCAATAATTGACTGAAATAAAACCAGCCTAGAATGGCGTGAATGGGACCTAAAATCAAGGACTTGATAAACGCCAACCAAACCAATAACTTGTACCAATTGTATGTCTACTATTTAGCCACCCAGTCAAATTAGTTTCAAAATATTCACTAGTTTACCTGTATAGTTTTCTGAAAATTGATAATCAGGGAGTTCACGGATCGATCGATCCCAACACGGTTGGAGCTTAGCTAAAGATGGGCGTGGCAAAGCTAAAACTGGATTCCTCCATTGTATGTCTTTGGTGAATTTAGAATTTGATAAATATTCTGTTAAATCCTAAACTAATTTGACAACAGCTCCCAATGAAATTTTTTTCAAAATATTCAACAGCTTCCCTCTATAGTTCAGGGATGTGACTTATCTCGAAGGACAGAAATAGGAAATGGTTCGATGCGACGTGTCAGTCCTTCGACTTAAAAATTGCCATGACCTCTTAAGCCAATTAACATGTAAACTGTCAGACGAGTCAAAAAGCCTATGCACCGATCCTGAGAAATATCCATTTGCAGGACAAGTCATTTATGAAAATTGAGGCAGTCATTCCAGTGATAAATTATCCAAATGTATGTAGACTTTCGGTATGTATGATGCTTCTTGAAAATCTGATCAACAAAATTATATGATTTCCTATAAATTTGATTAGAAAAAAATAGGATTTTCTATAAAAATGGGAAAAATCTCATCCCTGATAGTTACCTTGAAATTACGAGCCTGGGACTGCAGGGCGCATTGTGCTAAATTTGATTCCATCATGCGTACAAACGCATGAAAGTGTGCAAAGCTTAGCTATCAAGCTTGATAGAAAAGTAGGTCAGACTGACATACTTTGTCACACTACATGCATGTTAAGCCTACAATGCATGCCTACATCAGGTTTGACTACGACATATGAAAAACCCTTGAAATGACAGGCCAGAATAAGCGTTTGTGACTGACTGGATGACTAACTAAGGATCATCACAGTTTATTGAGCTGCTTTCCACATGATCAGTTCAACACCTGTCTAACGAATCTAGTGACTTCTCTACATAGGTAAGCAAGCACAAATTTGTGGAATACTCACGGCAATCGTGTTTTGAAATTTTTTTCATTATGTCACTAGTCTTGATATTTGACCTTTTGACCCCAAATTCATCACACTTCTTCAGGCCCCACGGGCAATCTTCCACCCATGTCTGGTCACGATAGTAATGATTTATGTAATCTGGTCACTGTGGACTTGACCTTTGACCTTTTGACACAAAATTTATGACATCTTCAGGACTCCGCAGGCAAGCTTTCCACTAAGTTTGATTACTGCACACCAAAAACTCCGTGCAGAATAAGATTTTGTGACTGACTGATAGTTCAGTCAATTTAGTGTTTGACCTAAGCTTTTGGTTCAAAGCCAAAATAGATATCATGCTTGTTTCCTCCAACAAGATGTATGTCAAATGATTACTCTGATGATAATAAGAACTAAACACTGGCTGCCCTGTATGTAGAATGGTTTGCAAACCTCAAACTTCAATGTCAACTGTTGGGTTGGGGCGTCAGACTGGTCATGGCATACAGAAGACATACGTTTTCGGTATATCAGGGACATGTTTCTATCTACTCGTAATACATGTATGTGGTCTAAAATGAACCGTTCTAGAGATATTTGCCAAATTATGCTCGATTGGCAGACATCTTGAATTTAACAAGTTCCACTCACAAGATTTTATTAGATTTTTTATATATCATCTAGCAGAGGACCATACTGAACAGATTATAGGTAGTTTCATCTCTGTTGCAATTAGTGGTAGGGTTTGTCAAATTTGTGTTATTTTGACTGGACTATGACCGACTGACCAATCAACCCATGCTCGACAGTTTATTGAGCTGATACTCGCAGCTAAAAATGGAACTCTGCACATACAGAAGGTAGACTGGATAATACTGTAGTATAAAGGCTAATATTAATTGCCAATTCATTAAGGGCTAGACTAATTACTAAGGATGAGGCAATGGAGCTTTCCAAGTTTGTCCATCTATCGTATGATGTCATAATCAGCTAAACGGTGTGTAGGATGACATCATAATTATTACATCATAAATGATTCTATTTGGCCCATCTTTAACTCTTAATAGTCCGACACGATGTACAAATTGTATGTCTACTATTTAACCCTTTAACACTTATATCAGCCAAAAATGGCTTCTACAATGGTCTAGAGAAATGTCAATTTGCAGACCAAGAAAAGACTGTTTTTGAAAATTTACCACTGGAATCACTGGCTCGATAACCGAGCCAGTCACTCCAGTGACAAATTTTTGAAAAATAGTCTTCTCTTGGTCTGCAAATTTACATTTTCTTTGAAAATTTAAATTTTCTTGAACAAATTCAAGGCTTAAAGGGTTAATAAACATGCTGTTTTGGCCAACATATAAAATGTTAATCCTTGAAACAGTAAAAGTGAGAATTGAGGGAATTTGCCTGCAATGTCCTGTTTATATACAGATAGACATAGCCGAACAAGACAAATAATAATGCTCTGATATATTAAATCATAAAATAATTATTTTTACATATGTAACAATAGTACAAATAACATTATTGCACTTTTAAATATAATTTTGGACGATATATAGGTGTGAATATTTATATATTCTTATAATATTTGTCAAAATGTAACCCTAGCTTATGTAACCGTGGTACTGAAAGCGTTTGCTATTTTATACAGGAATAGACAGTGGTTTTCCATTTCAAAATATGCCATATTTCCTGTTTCACAAAGTTGTTGATTCCATTTCATTTCATCCACTTGTATCATCTCAGCTTCATGGCCACTTAACCCTTTCATGGTGAAGCTGACAAAAACCAGCATCGGTAGTGGTCTTGAAGAATGTGTATTTGCCGACCAAGAGAATAGTATTTTTGAAAATTTACCACTGAAATGACTGGATCGATAACCGAGCCATTCATTCCAGTTATGAATTTCCTGAAATATTTTCTCTTGGCCTGCAAAGGGACATCCAATAAACAAATATTTTTCGATTCTCTTGACCAAATTGGACCATGAAAGGGTTAAGCTTGAAATGTGTTTTCAGTCTGTCTACGTTCTACGACATTAATATTCATAAGCGCATTCGCCCTATCACATGTTATGCGAGTTGCCCAGGCACGTGCGCTTACACACCCGTTTATCAAACAAGCCCAGTAAATGTTTCGGGGTATCCAATGAAAGTCTAGTATCCAATGAAAGTCTAGTCCAGTGACTCTGTCCAACAGTCAGTCTATTAAGTTTCTCGCCTTGCTAACGCTCTTCAGGGTTAAGGGTTTAAGCTTGAAGGTTTAGAATAACATAGCCTACAAATATTAATCCTTTAATTACTAAATTTTCTCAAAGAATCGAAATATTTACTTGTTGAATGTCCATTTGCAGGCCAAGAGAATGCTATTTTTGAAAATTGACCACGGGAATGACTGGCTCGGTTATCGAGCCAGTCATTCCAGTGGTAAATTTCCAAAAATAGTCTTCTCATGGCCTGCAAATGGACAGTCCTCAAGACCACTGCAGAGGCCGTTTTCGGCCGACTTTGTCATGAAAGGGTTAATCAATCTTTCAATGGTCAAGAAAATCAAAACAACTGCCTAGTCAATGTCAATCTGATCGCTAAGAGAAGACTATTTTTGAAAACTAAGGACTGTTAATGACTGGCTCCGGTATCAACCCAAGTAATCCAGTGGTAAATTTTCATAAGTAGTGTTCTGTTGGCTTGCAAATGAACATTTCTCAAGACCACTGTCTAAGCCGTTTTGGAGAGGGCTTAACGATTAGAGCGTTGATCATCGAAGCCAATATACAGCTATTACAATTACACATGTATCAAGTTACACCACTGAAACTTCATACTGTACTCGATATAATTTTGGAAAAATCAACCAGTATACACATGAATAAAGGCCAACAATATAGAGGGATTGATTTCTAGCTATGCCCCGCCCATTTCTAGCTAAGCTCCAACCACTTTTCAAGCGTGTTCGAATTGATTTATCACAGCAGTCTGTATCATGATGGCGTCGATTGTGCAGAACCGAGCCCGGAAAAGATACCTGGGAACCAATACTGTCTCTCGGATTTGGACTGATCGTCCACCCAGGCCAGGCCCTCCTTCACCATGTATTGCTGAAATATACACACATGTTCTGTGTAAATTAATCATGTTAGTTTTCAGGGGTTTTGTGCTACAGTGCTAGCCGCTAGTAATAACACCATAACTTACTTTTTCCCTACCTAGAAAAAGAATGGTCAAATTTTATGCCATTTTTATATCTTATAATTTTTGCCAGCCACATCCTTATCACTCAGAATTCCTCACAGTTTTCCATAACTCTACTCTGTAGCTTTGTTAACCCTTTAATGGTCAAGACTATATTTTTTAATTTGCCATTAGAATGGTTGGCTTAGTTTAAGCCATCTTGAAAAATAATTAACTAAGCCCTAAAATTCCTGTGTTTCAATTACACTACCACTATACAGGTCCACTTAAGTATACTTTGTGAAACTCGCCCAGGGTCTCTTACCCATTTAATGGACAAAGTTGGTCAAGAAAATTTCTATTTTCTCCGAAAATGTCAATTTACAGACTATGACAATAATTTCTTTAATTTACCACTGAAATGGCCCAGTTATTGAGTCAGTCTTAAGCTTTCTAGTGGAAAATTTTCAAAAATAGTCTTCTCTTGGTCTGTAAATTGGCATTTCTCAAGACGTCTGCTGATGGTGTTAACGTCGGGATGACAGTTAGTGTTAAAGTGAATATTTCAGCAATAATTAAAATAAATGAAATTAGTTTTAAATACGAATAAGTTATTATCCCCACGTTTAAAAAAAACGGGGGTATTGTAATCGCCTCCATCCGTCTGTCCGTCACGCTATCTCCTCCCAAACCATTGGGTGGAATTAAATCAAATTTGGTATGTGGGTTACAATGTACCCATATGATTTCGCTTTAGAGTTATTTATTTATAGTTGGCTTCGCCCCCAGGGGGGCGCGGCAGGGGCCAAAAGGTCAAATCAGTTGTAACGCAACTCCTCTGAAATCGTTAGATGGAACTCAACTAAATTTGATATCTGAGTTATCCATATGATTGCAGAGTGCAAGAGGCCATTTAGATTTGGCTCTGCCCCCAGGGGGTGGGGAGGAAATCTATGGAAATTGATTGTAACGCATCTCCTCCGAAACCGTTGGACAGAATTCAACCAAATTTGGTCTATGGATTACCCACATCACTGTGGAGTACATGAGCACATTTACATTTGGCCCTGCCCCCAGGGGTGGGTGAGGGGTGGGGGTCAAAAAGTAAAAAATTTTTTATTGTAATGCCACTCCTCTGACACTGTTAGACTGAATTCAACCAAATTTAGTATGTCAGTTACCCATATCAATGTGGAGTATATGAGCATATTTACATTTGGCCCCACCCCCAGGATGTGGGGGATGGGGGTCAAAAGGTCATGAAACTGATTGTAATGCAACTCCTCTGAAATCGTTAGACGGAACTCTGAGCACAATATTCGGCCATCAAATTGTACAGTTAAAAACACTATCCAACGTTTTCATTTATCTCGCTGAAGGAGTGGTGAGCCCATCGGGGCTGGCATTCCAAGTACACATATAGACAGGTACCCGTTCAAGATTTTATTATCCTCCCCCCACCCCCCGCTTTAGCGAAAAGCGGGGGGATTATGTTTTCGCTTCCATCCGTTCATGCGTCCATCACACACAGGTTTTCTTTCGATAACTTTACTTTTGCTTGGAATATTGTGACAACATTTTATGGGAACATTCGCTATGGTACTAGGGAAATGTACATTATTTTGTGGGTCAGTCAGCTCATCCCTCCATCCAGCCATACCTTTGTCTCTGAATTTGTGTCTGTCTGTCCGTGCAAATTTTGGGTTTTCGTTCAATAATTTTATTTTTGCTTGGAGTATTGTGACGAAACTTCATGGGAACATTGACTATGTTTCTAGGGAAATGTACATTATTTTGTGTGTCAGTCAGCTCATCCCTCTGTCTGTTCATCCTTTGTCTCTGAATTTGTGTCCGTCCATCCATCCATGCAAATTTTGGGCTTTCATTCAATAACTATCTTTGCTTGGAGTATTGTGACGAAACTTCATGGGAACATTGACTATGGTACTAGGTAAATGTACATTATTTTCTGGGTCAGTCAGCTCATCCCTCTGTCCGTCCATCCCTTTGTCTCTGAATTTGTGTCTGTCCTTCCGTACAAATTTTGGGTTTTCATTCAATAACTTTATTTTTGCTTGGACTATTGTGATGAAACTTCATGGGAACGTTGTCTATGGTACTAGCCCACGAACATGCCAGCCGCTGCGGGGGGATTATTTGATTTATATCATCTAGTTCTCAATCACATCTGCCACGGTTTTAGAGAACAAATTTTGACATTTCCGTGTCCGATTTTACATGTTTGAAGGAAATTATGAGGCTATGCTATCGCGCAATGCAAACAGCCTGGAATGTAAACTGAATTACTAATTAATTCTCTATTTCTCATGGTTGCCCGATGTACCGACAATAACAAATGTATAGTTGCCCGCTTGAAATTTAGGTCGCCCCGGGCAATCTGGCAAACGGTTATTTTGAACCCTGAGACGCCTGTATGAACCATCATCATTTGAATATTAAAAAACCTGGCTATATACAAATGTAGCTGTATTGTAATTCACCTTTTCAAAGTATCCATCTATCATCCGACGTCATATGTCATAATCAGCTAAGCGGTGTGTAGGATGACATAAGCATTACATCATAAGTTATTCTAGTTTGCCCGTCTTTAACTCTTAATAGTCTGACACGTTGTACGAATTGTATGTCTAATATTTAATAAACATGCTGTTGAATATTTTGAACCAGCGCCCAGCCAAATTAGTTCCAAAATATTCAATAGCTTACCCGTATAGTTTTCTGGAAATTGAGTCAGAGCGTTCAGAGATCGATCGATCCCAACACGAGCGAGGTGTGGGTGGAGCTTAGATTGAGATGGGCGGGGAATAGCTAAAAGTCGAAAGGTCCACCGACTGCCTTACCAGAGCTCTGATGGCTCTCTCCTCTTCCCAGCTCAGAGCCTTTGTTAGATCAGAAATCGTCACATAAGCTTTATCCTGCATAATAAAAACAACAGCATTCCATGAGAAGTCATTTCACCATCAGGCCTTTTTAGTTGACTTTGAACTCTTAACCCTTTAACGCTCAAATTTGTTCATCAGAATTTCAGTTTTCGCATAGAAAATGTTCATTTGCAGACCAAGAAGATTATTTTTGAAAATTTACCACTGGAATGACTGGCTTGGTTATCGAGCCAGTCATTCCAGTGGTAAATTTTTTTAAATAGTCTTCTTTTGGCCTGCAAATGGTCATTTCTCAAGAGGACTGCAGAAGCCATTTTTTGACTGACGAGTGTTAACCCCAAAATTGATAACCTTCTAGACTTCAGCTACAGTCAGTACCCACTCACCCATCCTATACAGACTTCAGCTAAAGTCACTACCCACACACCTATCCTATACAGACTTCAGCTAGAATCACTACCCACACACCTCTACAGACTTCAACTTGAGTCATTTTGATTGTGACGTCAGCTAACAAGTGACGTATTTGATTACGACATCAGGTACTTGAGTGACAGATCAGATCCCTCCATTTCAAGCTCTGTTTCAGGTTATACGCATCGCTGAAATTGAGGAATCAGTTTATTGATCAATCATATGATGTCATAATCAACAACGTCACATGTATGCTGATCATGTCATAATCTATTACATCATGAATGAAATGATTTAGTCCATAATAAATGCTTAATAGTCCATCAAGTTGTACGAATTAGGTTTTTACTATTTTGTAAAAATTTGACTTGGTGCTGTTGTTGCCATAGGCAACAGCTTATCTGAATGTATAGTTTTCTGGAAATTGAGATTCCGCTAGTGCACGGTTGGTTTGATCCCAACACAGGCAAAGCATGGGTGGAGCTTAGCTAGAGATGGGAGGGGCATAGCTAAAAACTGTATTCCTCCATTGAGAAACAAGGGATGTTTGGACATAATATCCATAAAGTGAAAGCTATAAAATATGTGACAGGTTTTAGTCATTTTACACAAAATTTATGTGTATTCAGATAACAAAGAGCTATTCTAGATTCACCCGTCTAATAAGACTAAAATCCATAACTGAGTCTTTTCTGCGGTAAACTCCCCACAGTTAAACATTTAATCAACAAATTCTCCCAAGAAAATCTACATATTTGCTTATTGAATGTCCATTTGTAGGATAAGAGGACTATTTTTAGAGAATTTTGCAGTGTAGCGATGGACCTTTCCAAGTTTGTTCATCCACCATATGATGCTATAATCAACTACGTGACGTGTAGGATGTCGTCATAATCATGATGTCATGAGTGAGCCGATATAGTCCGTCTTTAACTCTTAATACTCTGAGGCACACGTATGAATTGTATGTCTTTACCATTTAATAAACATTGTTAATTATTTTGAAACTAATTTAACTGGGCGCTGTTGCTGCCAACAGCTCCCAGTCAAATTAGTCTCAAACTATTTAACGGCCTAGTTTTCTGGAAATTGATAATCAGGGCATTGAGGGATCGATCGAGCCCACCACGATCGAGGTGTGGGTGGAGCTTAGCTAGAGATGGGCGGAGAATAGATAAAACTGGAACGGTCCATTGGCTCAGTTACCGAGCCACTAACTGCAGTGATAAATTTTCAAAAATATTCTCTTGACCTGCAAATGGACATTCCTCCAGACCCCAGAAGTGGCTGGTTTTGCCATGAAAGGGTCAGCGTCCATGCCTTGAAATATACACAATTCCTCCGAGGAATGAGATAACAACACCCACAGAAAGAGGGCCTTTTAAAACAATTTGACAGTCACAACCACCTGTTCAATAAATAAATTAGGATACTATGGTCTGTTTAATCAAAATGAGAGGTTTGTCAGTTACAGAACCAGTCATACCAGTGATAAGTTTTCTCAAACATTCCTTGGATCTACAAGGCCAAATCGGTCATTTTTACTCGCTTGACCATAATAGAGGGCCAAACCTTCAGATATCAGTGTCTCAATTTCTAGACAACAATACGGGGAAGATGTTGACTATTTTGAAACTAATTCAACTGGAATCGGTTGCTGCAATAGTTCCCAGTAAAATTAGTTTCAAAATAGTGAACAGAATATGCCTTACATCATAAAAAATCAAAAATATTTGTAATTTCTGGTATGTAAGAGTTAAAGGGTTACTATCCGACAAAGCAACTGTCAGCATCCCTGGACGGTAAGGTTCCTGAAATAATGCAACATGTTTCCAGAACAAAACCAAACATACTATTTGATTTCATCCCCAGTTTCAAGTTTCTATCTGAAATGGTCTAGGAGTTGCACTACAATAGATTGGTGCCCACTTTTGACCCCGCCCCCTACCCTCAGTTTGTGACCCAAGATCAATATAATTCCTTGTACTGTAGTCTACTCATCATTGGCTTGAAAAGGATATGCGACATGACAACCGTTGGAAAAATTTAATTTTTGACCCCCACATTCCCCACCCCCCTTCCCCTGGGGTCATGCCAAAATTCCAAAAGTGTCATGCACATCCATGTCCATATGTGCAATCATCCCTTAAAGTTTAAAGTTTCTATCTGAAATGGTCTAGGAGTTGCATTACAATCGATAATTACTGGGCGAAACTCCATTTGCAAAACACATTAAAAAAGTCCAAGTCCAAAACCGTGACATTTTTTTTCAAAATGCCCCAAATTTAAATCCATTTTTCTGTAGATCACCTCTGTAAAGTTTCATTGAGATCGGATGAGCCAGTGTTGGAAAATAAGATGATTAAAAAAACTTAACCAAAACTGCACAAATGACGGACGACGACGTCGCCAATGACGCCGACGCCGGAATTAGTGATCCCTCTCGCTTTCTGCTTCGCAGGCGAGACAAAAATCTGCCTCTTTGTTTTGGAAACACGTTAACTTATTTATAAGCTGTACTGTAGTGCATACATCCACACCTGCGCTTTCTGTATGACAGTCGTCTGATCCAGGTTCAGCTCTCCAGGCACGGACTGTATTAGAAAACTGCTACCTACAGGAATCAGCGTGAAACCGTTACCCAGCACTCGTAGCTTCTTGATGGCACGAAGCAAGTCATCGCTGTAAGAAAATGCCAACAGTTGAGAGAGAGAGAGAGCGAACGATATATCAGCGGGAGAGAATGAAAGAAAGAAAGAGAAAACAGTATATCAGAGAGCAGGGATGTAGTAAGCTCTAAGAGTGCCCTGAGCAAGCTGATACTCTGGTACCACATCTTGTAACTCCACTTACTCCAGTTAAGATGATGGGTCTGCGGGGTCACAAACCGGAAATTTTGAAATCTAGATGCTTTTAAAGTACATTTTTTGCATTCCGGGAGGGAGATATTATGATGCCGAGGTCAAAATTTTGAAATCTATGTGCTCTAAAAACATTTCCTGCATTTCTAGAGGGCATTATCAAGTAAGATTGAACTCCTGATCTAAATAGACAATCATGGAAATCGCAGAGCTATAATTTTGAGAATTTTTCGCTGAAGAAAAGGTTTTCAAAAATACAATTTTTTGGCCCAAACATCCTTAATTTCTCTGCCTACAAGTTATCTCCCTTTGTCTCTATGTGGCCAGTAATAGATGGATCCAATCTGTCACTCAAGCATCTGATGCCGTAATCAATTATGTCACATGTTAGCTGACATCACAATCAAAATGGTGTATGAAGCTGGAAGTCTGTCACAAGTGTTTGAATCATGTCTTCATTGAATTAAAAATTGAATAAATATTTTATTGATTCATTAGATTTTGAAACTGATTTGACTGGGAGCTATAGCTGCCATAGGCAGAAACAGCTCCCAGTCAAATTAGCTTCAAAATATTCAACAGCTTACCTCCATATTGAAATTTAGAATCTGGGAATTCAGGATTCAAAGTCTAGAATTGATTCCAACACTGGTATAAAGAAGGCGGAGCTTGGATAGAAATGGGCGGGGCATATCTAAAAATAGATCCATCTATAGAACCTTAGTTTACCAAAACACCCGTTCTTATACACAATGTTATAGATCTGGATCAAATCACATTAGAGGTTTCTGAGATAAACACACACACACACACACACACACACACACACACACACACACACACACACACACACACACACACACACACACACACACACACACACACACACACACACACACACAACACACACACACACACACACACACACACACACACACACACACACACACACACACACACACACACACACACACACACACACACACACACACACACACACACACACACACACACACACACACACACACACACACACACACACACACACACACAACACACACACACACACACACACACACACACACACACACACACACACACACACACACACACACACACACACACACACACACACACACACACACACACACACACACACACACACACACACACACACACACACACACACACACACACACACACACACACACACACACACACACACACACACACACACACACACACACACACACACACACACACACACACAACACACACACACACACACACACACACACACACACACACACACACACACACACAACACACACACACACACACACACACACACACACACACACACACACACACACACACACAACACACACACACACACACACACACACACACACACACACACACACACACACACACACACACACACACACACACGGGAGGGTGTGTGTGTGTGTGTGTGTGTGTGTGTGTTAAAAAATTCAATCCTACTATGCCACGCCCATTTCTAGCTAAGCTCTGCCCATGCTTTGCCTGTGTTGGGATCGATCAAATCCTGAATTCCCAGAATCCCAATATCAAAGTAACTATACAGATAAGCCGTTGAATATTTTGAAACTAAATTGTTTATGGCAGCAACAGCGCCCAGTGAAATTAGTTTCAAAATTTTCAAGAGAATGTTTATTAAATAGTAAATCCATAGAAGACATAAAATTTGACAGATTATTCCAGGTTTATGAGTTTTTCTGCCAATTATGGTTGTGACAGCCAGCCTACATGTGACGTAATTGATTGGCATCATATACTTCATTGCCAGATTGGATTCATCCATTGTCTAGCGTGTATATCGCTTAATTAACACTTTGTTAGTTATCTTAATGGTCAAGCCATCAAAAGGCTGCATTTGCAATGGTTTTGTGAAATATACATTCGCAGACCAACGGAAGACTATTTTTTAAGTCTTCCTACCGCAATGACTGCCTTGATAATCAAATGGACATTCACTAAGCGAATACATAGATTTACTTGAAATATCTGGAGAAAGAGTTAATACTCACACACTGATATCTTGTGCTGAGCGACCGCGAGATGACTTTAGTCTCTGCTTCAACTCTTCCATGCCAATCAAACCTAAAACAAAGACGGCACCAGCTCTCAAGCTAGGCATGTTGCGATAATTATTGTGTTGAGTGATCAAAATCAATATACTTAAGAATAATCGTGATTACTCGATTAATCAGCCTTGATACTAATTACCAAGACATAACAACAAACGCATATCAATGGCAAAAGCTGCTATGGTGTTTATAAATATACATGTTCAGGCAGAGAATTTTATTTTTGAAAATCTATCACAGGAATGCTCAAGCCAGTCATTCCAGTGATGCATTTTCAAAAAACAGTTTTCTCTTGGCCTGCAAATGGACATCCAATCCCTGAGTAAATTGTCACATTCTGTGACCGATTGCATCAAAGAGTAATTAAAAGGTAGGTTTTAAAATATTGTATGCAGCAGAAATTATTCACAACTAATTATTCTAAATTCTATAAATTTACTATTTAAAATAATAATCATGATTTTCGAATTAATCACATAATCGCACAAGTCTATCTCAAGCTGTAAGAGACTAAAACCGGCCACAGACACATACACAACGTATAACCCAATCTGTCGCTCAAGTATCTACCGTCATAATTAATTATGTCACATGAAGTCAAAATCAAAATGACAACTCCATCATAGAAATCAGAAACGTCAAAATCAAAATGACAACTCCATCATAGAAATCTGAAAAGTCTGTCACGAAGATGTACGAGTTGGATATTGTTGATGACTTTAAAATTTACTAAACATTCTGTTGGATATTTTGTAACTAATTCGACTGGAGGCTGCTGGTGACAAAATATTCAACAACTCATGTGTATAGTTAATTACCTTGAAATTTAGATTCCTGGAATTTAGGATTCAAAATATATTTACATCGATGCCACCATGTCTACTAAGTGGGTGGAGCTTAATGAGAATGGGCTTGACATAGCTAGAGATGGATCCTTCTACTGACATATGTCTACCATGCCTAAATATTGCTCATAGAAACCTAATAATGGAGGCATCTGATACGGCAGTCAAGTATATGCTGTCATAATGAATTATGTCAGTCATATATAGGCTGGCATCACAAACAAAATATATAATGAATGACGTAACTAGGTCTGTTAGGAACCTTGAATAGTCCGTTAGTTGTACAAATTGTGAGTCTTTACCGTTCCATAAACACTGTTTAATATTTTGAAGCTGATTTAATATTCAACACGTTAGCTGTATAGTTACCACGAAATTGGGATTCTGGGATATTCATAATTCAACGTATATAAATCGATCCCAATATGCGCCAAGCATTAGCAGAACTTACCTAGAGATGGCCGGGGAATAGCTAAAAGTGGATCATCCATTATTATATACAAAAAAAGTACATGTAAGTTACAGATGTCAGACATACATCCATATATACGTACCACCATTCCTGTGTGAGGTAGCCAGACACACCTCGATGATCTGTACACCGAGCTCATAATAAAAGTCACCCACCCCTAACATCTCCGCCCAGAATCCTTTACTCGCTGATAAAACAAGAATATACTACAGACCAGCCATGACATTGACCTTTAACCACTTAACACTCATATAAGCCAAAAACAGCCTTTGCAGTTTTCTTGAGAAATGTCCATTTGTGACCAAGAGCAGACTATTTTTTTAATTTATCACTGGAATGACTGGCTGGATAGCTGAGCCTGTCATTCCAGTGATAAATTTAAAAAAAAATAATCTTCACCTGGTTTGCAAATGGACATTTTCTATGATAAAATCAAAATTTTCTTGAAAAGATTTACGGGTTAATTCATGATATTTCTGATATTCTGGTTACTTTACTATGCTAACTGGTGCGCATTGAAAATGATGTTGCAGAAAGCTGTTTCTATCAGTATCAATGACATCAATAGCTTTCAACATTCTCAAAATATAACCCACTTAACATTGTAACCAGATTTAATGCTACTAGATTTTACAAAATTTAACATTCAGATATGCTACAAGCAGTGTTAACACTCTAACTCCTTAAATTACAATGGCTCAATTTGAGGTGAACTATATAGGAAAACTGCTGATTATTTTGAAACTAATTTGAATAGAAGCTGTCAAATTAGTTTCAAAATATTCGAAAATTCCATACATCATAAAGTATGTGTTGCTTTTGGTCTGAGCGGCTTAGAGGGTTAATACAAATGTTTATTAACTGTCTGACTTCTGCACGTTACTCATCCGACAATAATTTCAATTCGGCAATAACTCTGAATACTTTGAAAACAATCTGACTGAAAGTTGTTGGTGGCTTAGCCACCAACCACTTTCAGTCAAATTGTTTTCAAAATATTTGTAAGAAGGAAATGCATAAAATCGAAGATTTTCACTCAAGCAATTGGCCAATCAAAATTCTGAATATAGGCTCTGGAACCTAGCAAGTTAGCAACATAGAATCCCTCTAGCCAAATTTGGTTGAATTCCATCAAGCAGTTAAGATGCTTTTGGACATTTTCCGGTAAATTTTTCATAAAATCTAAAATCTTTGCACAAAAAATTGACCATTCAAAATTCTGAATAGAAGGTCTTGGGCCTAGCACCATAGGATCTTTCTAGGCAAATTTGGATGAAATCAGTGAAGCAGGTAAGGAGATGCATTTTGATAATTTCCACTAAGTTTTTCGCACAATCTAAGATATTACAACAAAAACTAACCAATTAAAAAATTCTGAATCGAAGTTCTGGAGCCTGCCACTGTATGGTCCTTCTAGCCAAATTTGGTTGAAATCAATTAAGCAGATAAGAAGATGCGTTTTGACAATTTTCGGTAAATTTTTTACAAAATCTCAGATTTTCACTTAAAACTAGACCAATCAAAATTCTGAAGAACCCTACAACCATAGAATCTGTCATAAAGCCGTTAAGGAGATGAATTTTGACAATTTTCACCAACAAAATTGATTTAAAAAAATTGACCAATCAACTACTACCACCATAGGATCCTTCCAGCCAAATTTGGCTAAAATCTATCATGCAGTTTAGGAGGAGATTTAGAGGTTTAACCTTTAGAGCAAATGTTGATGGATGGGGGATGGGTGGACAATGGATAGACTATGGACGGTCACCATGGCATAAGGCAGTTCTGGTGAGCTAATAAATACACATGCTTAGCTCAGTATCCATGAGTTCACAAGCAATAGAACATACATTGTACATAAAGACTAATCAATCTAAAACACATTGAACATGCATTGTGGATATAAACCAGCCTTACATTCAATAAGGAAAACGTTTCAAAACAGTGAGAAAGCTTTAGCTTTTTAACCATGTAGGAACCTGGGCCCCTAAAACCATACCACAGACAATTTTTCAAGGGCCCAATTGTATAATTATGATGCATCCACGCACATTATAAGTATAGGATATAATAATAACAGATTTACTAGTGTCGATTGGGTTAAATATGATACTTTCACGCTTAACCCGTTAACACTCAAATTTGTTCAAGAAAATTTTAATTTTCACATTGAAATTGTCTATTTGCAGACCAAAAGAAGCGCATTTTTGAAAATGTATCACTGGAATGACTGGCTCGGTTATCGAGCCAGTCATTCCAGTGGTAAATTTTAAAAAATACTCTTCTCTTGGTCTGCAAATGAACATTTTCATAAGACCACTGCAGAAGCTGTTCCCAATCTTAAAATATGGATGGAAAAATTTAGGTAGCCACCTGGACTAGGGAGTTTGAAATTATGGTAGGCAAGCCTAAAATCTAGTACTACTGGGCCTTTGCTAATCTTCATCACCGTTTCAAAACATTTTGCACATGAAAAACCAGCTTTTTTTCAGTTTGTGCATTACAAGCACATGATGTAATTAACCATTTAAGGGTCAAGCCAGCAAAAACCGGCCTCTGTGGTGGTCTTGAGGAATGTTGATGTGCATGATAAGAGAAAAGAATTTTTGAAAATTTACCACTGGAATGCCTGGCTCGGTAACCAAGCCAGTCATTCCAGTGGTAAATCTTCAAAAATAGTCTTCTCTTGTCATGCGCATCAAGAAATTCAATAGTTTTCCCATACCTTTTCCAGAATTAATTGATCAATTACTACTCATTTTATTACATGTACCCAATCAGTTTCCATTTCAAAATTGTTAAATCGTACTCAAAGATCCATGTCAGAATCAGTAGTTGAGATCTAGGAAATATTTCAAATATTATTTTTATATAAGAGTGCAGATCACAAATGACAGTATTTCAGTATTTTGTCAAGACCTTTACCGCAAAGTGACTGATTTTCTATATGTCATAAGGCCAGCACAGAAAATGGTTTCTTAAATTTTCGTACATTATTCCAGAGTTTTTCAAATTTTGTGTATTAACCCTGTTAACCTTTAGCACCTGGTGCCAATATTCTATATTTTACTGTGTCAATAGCAAAGAAACTGGTGTACATTTTTCAACAATTTTGCTGGAAGACGTTGCTGTCTGCGACAGCACCATCTCCCACCAAATTTGTTGAAAAATGAACACCAGTTCATCTTTTAATTTAATTTGAAAAATTAAAATTTTAACATCAGAGTGGTAAGGGTTAAATTTTCCTACATGTGCATTATTCCAGTGTTTTTCAAAACTGTGTATTAACCCTGTTAACCTCACATGCCAGGGGATCAACTCCGATAGACGCACACATTTCCTGAAACTGGACACGAAATTCGGCGTTCTTTTTTATCTGGTCTTTGTGTTTTGACGCAAATTCCTCCAGGTTTCCACGGAATGTCTCCATCTGTTTGGCCATCTACAAAGAAAACTAGCATATGCAGTCAATGGCACGTCATCGCAAACCCTCATGCATTTGTCAATTTTGACGCTTTGCACCACCACCTCCCCGGGACAGAGCCTATGGTAAACATTGTCTCGTAATCCGCAATCATATGGGTAAGGCCTGCACAGAAAATGCAAACCAACCCAAACTTGGTTGATTTCCTCCACCCTATGAAAGTGTTGATGAAAATTCTGAAATATTTGAAAATAGCATAACTGGAAGTCATTACTGTCTTGTGCATCATACATTATCACAAGGCTGGGTGCGCCTGTCATGTCTATCCAAATATCTATATCACAGAGCTGGTTAAGAGTCAGACCAGCCTCAGACTAATAATAATGGCGGAAAGACCTTCTCAGAGCATCTAATTTTCAATTATTCCCAGGGGGAAACCCAGAGATCACCCGATCCGAGCTATATGGGAGACAAAATCCCTCACAGGCATTCACTAGACTGGTCCCACCCAAATAAGAGTCTAGATCCACCCACCCTTGTGGTTTAGTCTAATGATATTATTATTATTATTATTAATTATTTTTATTATAATAATTATTATTCCACTCACTTGTGACATCTGATCTTCTGCTATCTCTGTCCCTTTATCTTTGTATCGAGCCTGCAAAAATAAAATTATAGATTAACCCTTAAGCAAGAGCAGACCTATCATAAACACTATATACGACATACATTTTAATATAAGTCATAACATATACCTGTAACCTTTGAAGCCTCAGTACGGCCAAACGGCTACTACAATAGTCATGAAGAATGTCAATTTGCAGACCACGGGTTGTCCGAGCTATATTTAAAACCTGGCCTCCCATGGTGAAATCTGTTTATTTCCTTATGGTCTTGTTGAGTGACACATATTTCTATATCGTACTTTAGCATATAAAAGAGTGTAGCTTTAGGCTGCTCAGTGCTCATGCACCCATGCTATTAGGTTTTACCTATAACTTCATATTAACCCTTTCGCTGATACATTCCTTGTATCTCAATTTCAACGCAACCATACAGGAAAGCCGTTACATATTTTGAAATTAATATGACTGGAAACCATTAGGCAGCAATGGTTTCCAGTCATATTAATTTCAAAATATTCAGCAAAATATATAAATACCTTGAAAGGATTTTACTTTTTCGGTGATTTGTCGTTGAAAGGGTTAACACATATCATATTGGCAAAATGGCAAATCACCTGCATAATGGAGTTCCACCATGAGAACTATGAAATCATCAAAAGAATGGCACTACTGAATACCCATTATATACAATCTATCGTCACCAACTCAAGCATGCAGACCACATCAAATACTTGGGTTCTAAATAATCACATGACTTTCGCTGGGACAAATATACACCTGTGCAAAAGTTAAGCACCAGCAAAAACAATATAACGTAGAAACATGATGGTACAACTAGGCTGCCATACTTTTTGTCCCCGCGTTAGCTGACATAATTCCAAGTACGAAATGCACATGCATGCATGACTTCACGCCGCTTGATGTCCGTGCGTGGCGGGAAACAGCACACGTGTTCAGTTATGTAAAAGTCCAGTTTGAGGTGTAGAACATTACATACAGATTTAGGCGACAAGATTAGGAATTTTGTGTTCATGACCGTGGTTTATTTGTACAGAGAGAATTAGCTCTTGATTGTGAACTGCTATGGCAAGATGAAGGTTAAGTGATCGTGTGAAATGGCAAATCATAGGCATGCATACCACTGGTATGTCATGCAGAGAGATTGGCAGACAGCTGAACATTAACCATACTGTAATCAGTCGTTTGATTGCAAAACATGGGCAAACTAACGAGGTGAAGGACAGGCCTAGATCTGGAAGACCGAAGAAGACTACTGCCCGTGATGATCGAGCCCTAGTACGCCTTGTTAGATCTCCATTCACCAACAGCAGAGTGCTCAGCCAGCAATGGGAAACGCGCAATAGAGTGTCAATGTCTACTGTCAAAAGGAGACTGTATGCTGCTGGCATGAAAGCTAGGAGACCTGTCAGAAGTCCTCTCCTCACTGCACACCACAAAGAGGAGCGTCTGAGGTGGTGCACCGAAAGAAGACACTGGAACATGAGATCCTGGAGACGGGTACACTGGTCCGATGAAAGTCGGTTCCTGCTTCATGCCACAGATGGTCGAACTCGTGTATGGAGGTCCAGACGCACGGCGTACGACCAACGTAACATCATGGAAGAAGTTCCATTTGGTGGAGGTTCCGTTATGATATGGGGGTGCATCTCATTTGATTGTAAGCTGGATCTGTTGACTGTACCTGGAACACTAAATGGACAAAGATATCAAGATTCCATACTGGATAGAGTTGTGGTCCCTCATTTTGTAAATCATGCACCTGGAACCCACCCTATATTCATGGATGACAACGCCCGACCACATCGTGCTAGAGCTGTGCATGAATACCTCCGCCAGAATGTCATCGAAACCCTACCATGGCCAGCAAGGAGCCCTGACATGAACCCTATTGAGCATATCTGGGACATTCTGGGAAACATGGTGAGAAGGAGGGATCCTCCTGTGCAGAACCTACAGGAATTAACAGACGCACTCCATCTTGAATGGCAACGAATACCACAATGGCGTATCAGTCGGTTGGTGACCAGCATGAGACGTCGTGTCCAGGCCGTCATTCAGGCACAAGGTGGATATACCCGGTATTAAAAATGACAGTCTCAAACTCGTGCACAGATGTTAAACTTCGTTTTCAGACACCATTAATGACAATCTAGCCACGTGTGTCAACTGTAGGCAATAGTTGTCAGTTGTGTCAACGTAACCATATTCAGGCCTCGTTTTCAAGTTCAAACAAAAACATACAGTGTTTCCCCACCATCATAATCAGCATTCCTCTAGTTGCATTATTACCTCTTGCACTAAGATGGATGGGTACATAAATGTTTATGCTATTGTTTTCTTCATAGCACATGAATATACCCTCGCATGTGCCTAAAAATAGGGTGGTGCTTAACTTTTGCACAGGTGTATATATCAACAATATCACAGCCAAAGCTTAAAGCTCCCTGAACTCCCCCAGGTGAAATATGAACATATATAATATTATTATTATCAACCTGCCTTTGATTTGTAAATTGACATTATGGCGATACCAAGTCTATCAAGTCAGGAATCTCCCGGCCGAGCTACTGCCGCATCTACGGCTGAACAAGTAGGTGTAGCCTAGATGCATTTCTAACTAAGCTCCACCCAAGTTTTAACCCATGGATTTAATGTCAAAATTTTTTCAAAAAAATTCTATTGTATCATAGAAAATGTACATTTGCATTTTGCGGATCAAAAGATTATTTTTGAAAATTAATCACTGGAATGATTGCAGAGCCGGATTACGCCTATTTGGGATCCATTATCCGACAGGTCAAAGAGAGAACTTAAATCTATGATTCGTCATATTTCTATTTTTGTCACGTCACTTAATCGCAGACTTGATACGCCGACGTGTATTTTGTGTAGATACTACTATGTAACACACACATATCTAATGATTGCAACAAACCCACATACACACGCGTCCATGAGGCTATAGTAGTATTGTGTATGGTCGATACTTCTCTGGGTCTCTTGTTTTGATATAGCGCTGCCAGCATCTCCATTTCTTTCTGGTCGCCTTTACGGTTGTCTTGTCCAGTGTTGTACTGCCTTTTTTCGCTTGTGATTGTGGAGACTGGAGTGACTGTCTTGTTCGGTATAAACTCCTTTTCTGCATCTCGCAGGATATTCGTAAATATGCCCCACTGTTGCTCGACATCATTTTCACATGCTGCCAATTTCTCTTCCCAGTCCTGCTCTCATACCGGGATTGTTTCCTTTATCCTGAGTTAGAGTTACAGAGATGGACGCAGTTAAGCATTTTGCCTATTTTAAGTTCATGTTAATGTATATGCTTGTATCATCCTACTCAAGGGTATGCTTCCAAAAGGTGTCAAGTGCAGTTTAAAAAGCATTTACTGTTTTTGTTCTTATCACATTTTTGGCTATGTTGTTCTATTCATTTAAAATTCTGCAACTGAAAAAGCTTTTCCTCATCTGTATTCGACAAAAAGCTTTAGACCATGACCTCGCTATCCAGATCTTTCTGCCAATGGGAAAAACTGTTCTGGTTCAATGTTTTCTTTTTGTTTGATAATTTTGTATGTTTCTATGAGGTCTCCCTTGACTCGATGTTATTTTAGGGTTGGTAGACCAAGTGACTTGAGTTGTTCTTCATATGTTATGTTTCGTAGACGTACTAATTTGGTGCATCGGTGCTGTACCTGTTCTAAGTGGTTGATGTCTTTGACAAAGTCTGGTGACCATGCTTGAACACAATATTCCAGATGTGGGCGGACATACATCTTGTACAAAATAAGGAATGTTTCTCGGTCACGTCAGTCGAGATGATTGAATGCTCGTTTGATTTGTCTCATGAAATGCATGGCTTTATTTGCTGCTTTTAAAGACTGCATAGATGGTTTGAGGTCATTTTTTTATCTATATTCCTAAATCATTTTCTTAAGTTGTTATCTGCAATGTATGTGTTTCGCTTTTGTCTTTCATGGTATAGTTATGCAGTTTATTATTATAACCTAGGTGCATTTGCTTGCATTTGTTAGCATCAAATTTTAAGATCCACTGGTCTGACCATCCATTAAGATAATTTAAGTCATTCTGTAATTTTGCACTAGCTGCGTGATCTTTGATGTGCGTCCACAGTTTTGTGTCATCTGCAAACATTTTGATGTTGCTTTGGATGTCATCTAGAATGTCATTTACATATGCAAGGAACAACAGTGGCCCTAGGACAGAGTCCTGTGGAACTCCACCACCAACACGTATCCATTCGAAGTAGCTACCTCAGATGTGAACCACCATTTGCCGATCTTGGATAAATCTTTGTATCCAAGTCAATATGGGGCCACTGACTCCATATGCCGCTGGTTTGTGCAGTAATCTTTTGTGTGGTACAGTATCGAAAGCTTTTTGATAGTCTAGGTAAATTATGTCCACATTGTTGTTTCTGTCAAGGGACTCTGTCCAGCTTTCTAGAGTTTCTAGCAGGTTTGTCAAACAGCTTCGCCCCTGGACGAATCCATGCTGATGTAATGTTAAAAGGTTGTTAGATCCATGGTGTTGTACAAGTTTGTCCTTGATGGATGATTCTAAGAGCTTGCATAATACATATGTAAAAAAAATTGAGCGATAGTTTTTCCAAGCCTTTTATTGCCTTTCTTGAAGATAGGTGTAATTATTGCCCTTTTCCATACATGTATTTTAGGGAAAGTTCCAGTTTATGTAACGGTTCTGTTAAATTAATGGCACACCCTTTTAGAAGTTTCGGGTGAATATTATCCGGACCGGGGCACTCTCTGGTTTTAGTTTCTCTAATTTTTAATGGTATCGTTGGTTAAAATAGATATGTTATTGATGTAGTTTTGTTTATTAAGTCTGGCTGGAAACTGAGGCGTCATCATTTTCATCTGTTACAAAAACTGATTTGAAAAATTTATTTAGGAGATCTGCATTTTCCGTGTCATTTGTGGTGACAGTTCCATCTTCTTTCTGTAAGTTTGTGATTCCGATCATGATCTTCTGACAATCCCGAATATAGCTATAGAACCTTTTTGGTTTGTCTTTGAATTCATTTACAAGACATTTTTCGTATTCTGTATGCGCTTTTTTGCATAAAATGCTGGTTGCATTATGCTGTTTTAAATACTTATTGTAATCTTCCCTCTGTCCACTAGATTTGTAGGTTTTCCATAGCCTATGCTTTTCCTTGATGGACTTTAGAACTCCCTTAGATATCCATTTTGGTTTACTGGTGTTCGACTTTCTAGATTGTTTCAGTGGTACATACCTATCAATTAGCGGATTTATTATGTTTATATATGAGCTCCAGGCTATATCTATATCCTTGTCATCTTTTTGAGCATCACAGTCAATTTTTTAGAGTTCTTGATTAATGGAGGCAAAATCAGCTTTCCATATATTGTGTCCTCTGGCTATATCGTTATGTTGTTGTGGTATGGATGAACAGACAAATGTGAACAAGAGAGCGTTATGGCCACTCTTTCATAAACCTGGTAGGTATTCAATGTGTTCCACCATGTGTTCTTCATTGGTAAATATAAGATCTAATGTATATGGTTTATGTCCAGGGGTCGAAATAAGGCCCTTTTACAAGCACAATGCAGGTAGAAAATGGCTGGTGCAGGTAAATTTGTAATACTGGGTGCACAGGGTGCATGCACATTTCTGGCTGATAAGCTAGATAATGTTAACCCTCTCCAACAAATCCCTGAAAAAAGCAAATTCTTTCTGATATAAAACTTATTCTGTTGAATATTTTGAAACTAATTTGACTGTGACATTGCTGCCTAAGGCAGCAATGGCTTCCAGTCAAAGTAATTTCAAAATATTCAACAGTTTTCCTGTATGGTTGTGTTGAAACTTAGATATAGGGAATTCATAGCTGTCAGGTGAAAGGATTAATTTATGCGCAGATAGATTTTTTGCTGTGCAGGCAAAATCCAAACATTAGATGCACTTTCATGTAGAACAAAATTTGTATTTCTACCCCTGACTACCTCCTTCTTCGAAACGTGTTGTCTGTTCAATATGCTGTTTTAAAAAACATTTCTTGGGTTTTTTTGTGTGAAATCTAAATGCTATGTTATTTGGATTGCTTATAGAGAAACAGTTGATAAAGTCATTTTCTGGCATATTAAAATCTACCATTATTAATAGGTGTGTGGCCTTGTCACGTGTTATGTTATCCAGGAGGTCAAGAAGGTTGGTGTTATTAATTTCTTGACTACTTATTGATCTATAGCAATTTCCAATGAGCAATCTTTCCTCTTTATTTAGCTTAATTTCGCACCATGCAGTCATTAAATTCTGAATTTGTCAGATCATCTCTGGGTGAGGCATTTAGTGATTCATGGATTAGCAGCAAAACTCCCCCTCCCTTGGCATTGACCCGATCTTTTCTAAATAAGTCATATTCTTGTAATTTCACCGCTGCATCAGCTATGTCTTCCCTCCCACAAGTCTCACCGATTCCTATGACTTTTGGTTTTAAATTACACATATTTGCACAAAAATCATTAATTTTATTTAAAATACTTTGTGCATTGGTGAAGTAGCAGGGTATGTTGCAAGATAAAATTAGTGATGGTATACTTTTGCCTCTTGTTTTGCGTGGAGTTTCTGGTGGTTATTGATTTTTTAATTTACGATTTTGCCAGGTCGGATTGATTTCTGAGTGTCCTGCATGGTGTTCGAGAGGTGAGCATGTCCTACCAATCTGCTTTCCACACGTATTAAAAAGATCACTAAACGTATTAAGAAGCGGGTTAGCCCTATCAGCCAAATGGATAACTCTGTCTTGGTCCACGATCTATTATTAGTCTGCAGTTATATACCAGGAATTCTCATCTCCAAACACTCCTCAAGCACAGAGATAAGGTGGGCATGTCCTACCAGTCTTTTAGTAGTAGCAAGCTACATGTACATTGCCAGCTGCAATGTGGTCTATTTATACCAGCCGAATGTCCGTAACCACTACCTGTCACATACATGTGTTAGTTAAAAAATTCTAACGGTTACTAGGTGGGCTAGACCTACATGTATGGGTCATCCTTGTCCATTTCATATGTAAAAATGTGTACATACATTTAGTATGCATGCATGTGTCTCCTCAAACACAGAGATAAGCTGGGCGTGTCCTACCAGTCTAGTAGTAGCATAGCTGTAGTAAGCATCTTCTCAAGCACACACATAACGTGGGCGTGTCCTACCAGTCTAGTAGCAGTAGTAAGCCACATGTACAATGATAACTGAAATTTGGCGCATTATTCCGCCCCAACTGTCAGCTAGGTGGGTTAGGCCTACCAGTCATATGATGTAAATATGTACATTGGAAATTGTATATATGTCAATAAACTATACACCCGATTGCACACAAAGGAAAAGGCAAAACAAGGGTATAGAGTAAAAAATACAAAAAAATACCATTTGAAGAACTACAACCACTATTCGCACACTGCGCAATCAACGGTGTTGCAAACAAAAGTTTGAGATTGACAATAGGCCCTGTACAGGCCTCCAACGTCGCAGCAGATGATAATGATACTGATGACTGGCTGTAAAGCAATTCTGGCTTCATTCCATTTCTTTTCAGGTTCATAAATTTCTTGATTTTGTAGTAGCGTGTTCTGCTCAGTACTGGTTAGAACCTACGGAATGTTTACAGATGTTTGTATTAACTATCACCTTATAGCGAATGCCGTGAGCGATGGCTTCGCGCGAAGCCATCGCGAACGAAGTGAGTGTATATAGATAACATGTACGTACGTGTAATGAGGAAAAATCAACAGAAAATGAGACAGGGAACCAGGCTAAAATACATATACCATGCGACTGAGAAAGCTTCATTTCCACTCGCGCGCTTTTTTTTGGTTCCGGTTTCAGCTTATGTGGTTTCTTCATGGACCCCCATTGCATTATGGGATATGGCTCTTCATTATGCGTATGTTCCTCTCGTTGTTTTAGGGCAACCTACTGCACATTTTCAATGTCCAAAATTTGTGTGATATTGTTATCACAAAATAGTGTACATTTACTTTAGAATGTAAAACGATTAAATGGTCTGATGCAAACCAGATAAAAGCTTTATTTAGTCCTATTTATGCGTCTGTAAATTAGGGTTGCACGATTATTCCCTTTTCATAACCGCCATAATTTAAGAAAAATAATCGCGATCATACGATTAATCATGAACTATATTAACTACCTCAATGCTGCTTAGAGAACGTTATTATGCTACTGCAGATTGTAAGATTATGGGTTAGGCACATGGGTATACATACCTGGACAGAATACGGCCAGTTGCTGATTGCAAACAAAGGAATGTATCAAGATTTTTCTAGACGGAAAACGGAAGGTACCGTATTTCGTTTAATTGTAGCCTATGCTCTAATAGAAGTGCACCCCCTAACTTTGACATATGAGCTCCAATGATTTCTTAGCAGTTTCAAAACGGCAAAACTCTGTATTAGAAGCCCACCCACTAACTCAGCAGATAATTTGTAAAAATAGCGTGTATAATAAGAACAATCGCGTCAGAGTGTGTGTCTACTTCAGACCGATCTCTGCCCTGATACATTTCCGGCCCCTCTAGAAGTCAATACAGGCCTCGGATTTGTAAATCTCGACCACCTATTAGATTAATACTAATAGTAGTATGTTCAAGATATAATAAAGTTTAATCCACACTTTTGTAGTTAAAATGCGCTTAAAACAGTCATGGCATGATTAAATAGCTTCCTTATAAATATATTTTAAGACCAAATTTATGTACCAAACATGTACGGGAGGAAATGCGCATCAATTTTGTAACGCCGATCAACATTAAATGATCCAAATTGAATTATTACGAACGACAATATAGCCAGCTTCTTAAGTTGGCGAGCCAGCGGCTCTTTTGAGATGGGAGGCAGCGTGTACTGTCGAGATATTATACGCTAACAGGAGTTTATCAAACGGGTACCCGTTATTCAGATCAGTGTAAGACTCAGTTCCTATCGCGCAATGATAATATATAGAAATTCCCGAGTTCCGAGTCCCAGATTCCAGAATATTTATATCCGAGTACTCGCTCTAAAATAAACTCTTCCATTGGAGGCGAATCACGTGATTTGTATTTTTTTCCACGACGGCATTTTATATCAAATTGTGGATTAATTTTGCTGTATAAACGAGCTTTATTAAAGGATACGCAATATTTAGGCGCTCAAATCAAATAATTTCACTTCCCCGGTGATGTTTTGAGGTATACATTAAACATAGGCGGTGAGAATTTTTACGTGAGAAAATGCGTTGAATTTCCGTGGTATCAGTTCTAGAACCTTTTTGGGAACACCGTTAGTGCATAAGTATTCAGAGAATGTGGAACGCGGGATAAGCATGTGTGATTACAACAACAATGACAAATAGTGACCAAGTGAACAATCTTTATTCATCTAAAACTAATCATGAGTCAATACAAACAAATCAGTTATTTATTTATTTAGTTTATTTAATCATTCACACATTCGGCTGATAGCCGGATGTTTGTTTCCATGCTTGGTAACGCGAGCAGAGTTTCACAAGCGTAAAAGTGTCTTGACAAAAATTTCAACATGGCGATTATACGATTATTTCATTTTATAATCATCCACGATCATTTTGAATTATATAATCACGATTAATCGAATAATCGTGCAACCCTACTGTAAATGCAATATGAGGTTTGGTTGACTGTCTCGTATTATTTTTAACACTCATGGCTAGGCTTGCACGATATTGTCCTAGGAGGTATCGCGATATATCGTGGTGAAAAAATCGCGATATTTCGATATATCGTACAGCCTATTTTAAGGTATATGAATTCACAGGGGGGTGAATTGGTCTTGGGTTGAGTTGGACTGCACGGTTTGGCTTATGTAGACATATCGGTTTCGCTCTGAGTTTTCATATCAGTTTTATCCGGTTGACTTCTAATTGGTAAATTTCAACAAAAACTTGAAATTCAGTCGCCAAGATGCTTAAACTAAGACCTGATCGTTAATAACACGAAAATAGGACACAATTAATAATTTATTGCCGCCTTACCCCGTGGCTTAATGTATACCATATTTATCATTGCGGGAGTGAAATAATTATATTGGAGAACCTAAATATTGCGTACTCTGTTAAAATCATCATTTATTACATGAAAATGAATCCTAAAATTTGGCATTTCATGTCTTCTTTGTGAAAATATACAAATCACGTGATATTAGGAATGTACTTTAGATCTATAGATATCTAATGTTTAGATCTGCTACGCATTTACCGAGTACCCGGTTAATAATAATAGTTAGCCTTCAGAAACATTTAGGATAGTTTACCTTGCTTGCTAAAGCGTGTATACCATCTCATTTAGCTATCACATTTGTGAACGCACCACCCTCGCCTCCAAAACCAGGAGAGCGAGCAATATCACGTGATTTATATATTTTACTAATAATAGTTATCCTTCAGAAACATCTAGGATAGTTCGCCATGCTTGCTAAAGCATGTATATCATCTCATTTAGCTATCACATTTGTGAATGCACCACCTTGCCTCCAAAAACAGGAGAGTAAGCAATATCACGTGATTTATATACTCCCGCGACGCCATCTAATGTCAAATTTTGGATTAATTTTGATTTTATAAACCATGCTTATTACAAAACATGCAATATTTATACCTTCCCAGGTAATAATTTAACTCCCGCGATCGTGGTTTTGAGGTATACAGTAAGGCGGCAAGAAATTATACCGGTAAATTGCGTTGAATTTTCGTATTAGTGTCCATCTTTTAGAGAATGAACTTCAACTTTTTTAACCTATTCCTAGTTTAATCCCACCCCTTCCTCTGAGATGTTGGTTTGGAAATAAATTGAACAGCTTGCCGTGATAGACACCTATGCTACAAATAGACCGAATACGGCATGACAGTAAAAGTTTGGCGATATTTCGATTTTTTTTTAAATCACACCGTAAAGAATCGTGGCTGAAAAAAATCATGATTTTCTATAATATCGGTTAATCGTGCAAGCCTACTCATGGCCATGGAAAGTCGTTGTTGTCAATGTCGTATGCATTTAGCGAAGATAGCAGGGAATTTAAGGCCGGGTACCATGCCATTCGCACCCGGATGGAATGTACATTCATGTATTTACTCGCATTAATTCCCGTTTTTTGTAGCTCATGTCTGGATAAATGTGACTAAAATTCTAGCGGACGATAGATATTTCATTATGATGTCATAGTTACTATGTTAGTATTCCCCCACCCCCAAAATAGCGAGGAGCACCGCGATACGTCGGTACAAATTTTATAACGTCATTGGACCGGTGCAACTATTTATGGTGTAGGCCCCGGTAAAAGATGCAACAATGCTGGCGGATATGACTGACAATGGGGAGACGCATTGTTGTGAATATGATGGACTAGATTTACCAGAATGCCTTCCACGCATGACGAAAAATTAGCTTCAAAATACTATAGATTGGCATACGTATTTAAGACATTTCTACCCTGTACAAATTCGTCCTATTTATTTAATCAATAAATGGTGTCTGCATTCGCTAAGTTATAGGCAATGCCTAATTTAATATTATGGCTATATCGTCAATCTCTCTCCCTTCTATTGTTCACGACATACGGAAAAGGCCTGGTAGGGGGAAAGATTGACGATAATGCCCATATGATATTGTAATGGCTTGTTTTGTGTGTAGGGGGTCTATCGATTCATAGGCTCTGCCTTTATGGACTGCCAAATTGTGATTTACGAAAACTAGTAACTATAGTTAATAAGTTATATATATATATATATATATATATATATGAATCGATTATGTTTATTGTCATGATGTCCTAGTATTACCTGTGCCAGGTTTTTACTCTTAATGGCACCAACTCCAGCACTGCGACGCATCTTTATTCAAATGTGAAGTTTTTTAAAGAAAAATGTATTAATAATTCTTCTCCGTGTTCTCTACGTTCCTCTTGTCATACGAGTACCGTATTCGAGTTCACGGCATCAATGGGATAACACCCATGTCCCAACGCCAGTATGCACCTGATTGAGATATGCATCCTTCCTGCACTACTACAGTATATCCGCTGCTCCAAAGCCACCAGCTAGATATTATCAAAAATCTAAATTGCTCCCAGCCATCCTAAACTACAGTTTTCTGCCAAGCATCTGACACACGCACGCACGCACGCACGCACGCACGCACGCACGCTTGTGATCAAGTTGTTTACACCTTCCATCTGTGCCATCGGTGTATGGAAACTTTCTTCACCATGTAGTACTATCGTATCTTTTACTGACTGCTCATTAGACATTCTATTAGGCCTACAGCACTGAGTGATGTACTCCCGCCATGAGTGTTCTTGCGGGAGTCTTGTTTGCGGAAAACGACTTGCGGGAACCAACCTGCGGGAACTTTCCAGCTTCCGAAGAGCGCATCATCTTACGTTGACTACGGATTGACGTATCAATTTCAGTAACACGGTAGCCTAACTTGAGAATGACTACCAAGTATTCAAGTAACTATACTTCACAGTTTAATTATTTCCCTATATAGGTTTTGTTAATTATATTATCCGTAAGAATGGTCCCGATGACTAAAATGAACCGTAACGGTCTTAGTTATAATTTCTGTATTTGTTGATAATTATTCTCATTTTTCTCAATGTGTTGCTAACCGCACTATTGTAGGTTCGTTAACCTGTACTGATATATATATATATATATATATATATATATATATATATATATATATATATATATATATATATATATATATATATATATATATATATATATATATCTTGATCATTTGATACCATATTGATTATTCTGGTTAGATTATGTATACACCTGTGCAAAAGTTAAGCACCAGCAAAAACAATAGAACGTAGAAACATGATGGTACAACTAGGCTGCCATACTTTTTGTCCCCGCGTTAGCTGACATAATTCCAAGTACGAAATGCACATGCATGCATGACTTCACGCCGCTTGATGTCCGCGCGTGGCGGGAAACAGCACACGTGTTCAGTTATGTAAAAGTCCAGTTTGAGGTGTAGAACATTACATACAGATTTAGGCGACAAGATTAGGAATTTTGTGTTCATGACCGTGGTTTATTTGTACAGAGAGAATTAGCTCTCGATTGTGAACCGCTATGGCAAGACGAAGGTTAAGTGATCGTGTGAAATGGCAAATCATAGGCATACATACCACTGGTATGTCCTGCAGAGAGATTGGCAGACAGCTGAACATTAACCATACTGTAATCAGTCGTTTGATTGCAAAACATGGGCAAACTAACGAGGTGAAGGACAGGCCTAGATCTGGAAGACTACTGCCGTGATGATCGAGCCCTAGTACGCCTTGTTAGGAGATCTCCATTCACCAACAGCAGAGTGCTCAGCCAGCAATGGGAAACGCGCAATAGAGTGTCAATGTCTACCGTCAAAAGGAGACTGTATGCTGCTGGCATGAAAGCTAGGAGACCTGTCAGACGTCCTCTCCTCACTGCACACCACAAAGAGGAGCGTCTGAGGTGGTGCAACGAAAGAAGACACTGGAATATGAGATCCTGGAGACGGGTACACTGGTCCGATGAAAGTCGGTTCCTGCTTCATGCCACAGATGGTCGAACTCGTGTATGGAGGTCCAGAAGCATGGCGTACGACCAACGTAACATCATGGAAGAAGTTCCATTTGGTGGAGGTTCCGTTATGATATGGGGGTGCATCTCATTTGATTGTAAGCTGGATCTGTTGACTGTACCTGGAACACTAAATGGACAAAGATATCAAGATTCCATACTGGATAGAGTTGTGGTCCCTGATTTCGTAAATCATGCACCTGGAACCCACCCTATATTCATGGATGACAACGCCCGACCACATCGTGCTAGAGCTGTGCATGAATACCTCCGCCAGAATGCCATCGAGACCCTACCATGGCCAGCAAGGAGCCCTGACATGAACCCTATTGAGCATATCTGGGACATTCTGGGAAACATGGTGAGAAGGGGGGATCCTCCTGTGCAGAACCTACAGGAATTAACAGACGCACTCCATCTTGAATGCCAACGAATACCACAATGGCGTATCAGTCGGTTGGTGACCAGCATGAGACGTCGTGTCCAGGCCGTCATCCAGGCACAAGGTGGATATACCCGGTATTAATAATGACAGTCTCAAACTCGTGCACAGATGTTAAACTTCGTTTTCAGACACCATTAATGACAATCTAGCCACGTGTGTCAACTGTAGGGCAATAGTTGTCAGTTGTGTCAACGTAACCATATTCAGGCCTCGTTTTCAAGTTCAAACAAAAATATACAGTGTTTCCCCACCATCATAATCAGCATTCCTCTAGTTGCATTATTACCTCTTGTACTAAGATGGATGGGTACATAAATGTTTATGCTATTGCTTTCTTCATAGCACATGAATATACCCTCGCATGTGCGTAAAAATAGGGTGGTGCTTAACTTTTGCACAGGTGTATATATATATGGCCAGTGGCCATCCGTTCATATGTTTTGTTTATTCATAAAAAATATAGGACTGCAGTGCACGTAGGAAACACTATACAGCAACTCGCACGCACACACGCACGCACGCACGCACGCACGCACGCACGCACGCACGCACGCACGCACACATTATTATTATTATTATTATTATTATTATTATTATTATTATTATTATACACAACTGCATCATCCACATCAACAATTACGGTTGCTGATGCTATGCGGAGTTGCAGAATGGCGGTTCGATCCCCAGACCGGGAGATGGTGATCAACAAATTAAACTAACGGGTGCATCACTGTCGGCTAAGTTAGCATATGGAAATTGAAGCCGCACGTTGCCAGTGCGTCAATAAAATAAAAATACATATACTGCCATAGCCGTGCTGGAGTCAGAGTACAATAGGCGTAACAGCCTAGGATTGATTGTGACAGATGCATCCACCGATAGTCCCATATGAATCGTCAGTGTGTCAGTATATCAGACATGTGAAAGCTGGTCGGCCAATCCTTGACTTTTTAGTCTTGGTGTGGTGGTCCAGTGGAAAGATGCCTGGTTGCTGATGCTATGCGGAGTTGCAGAATGGCGGTTCGATCCCCAGACCGGGAGATGGTGATCAACAAATTAAACTAATGGGTGCATCACTGTCGGCTAAGTTAGCATATGGAAATTGAAGCCGCACGTTGCCAGTGCGTCAATAAAATAAAAATACATATACTGCCATAGCCGTGCTGGAGTCAGAGTACAATAGGCATAACAGCCTAGGATTGATTGTGACAGATGCATCCACAGATAGTCCCATATGAATCGTCAGTGTGTCAGTATATCAGACATGTGAAAGCTGGTCGGCCAATCCTTGACTTTTTAGTCTTGGTGCGGTGGTCCAGTGGAAAGATGCCTGGTTGCTGATGCTATGCGGAGTTGCAGAATGGTGGTTCGATCCCCCGACCGGGAGATGGTGATCAACAAATTAAACTAACGGGCGCATCACTGCCGGCTATGTTAGCATATGGAAATTGAAGCCGCACGTTGCCAGTGCGTCAATAAAATAAAAATACATATACTGCCAGAGCCGTGCTGGAGTCAGAGTACATAGGCGTAAAAGCCTAGGATTGATTGTGACAGATGCATCCACACATAGTCCCATATGAATCGTCAGTGTGTCAGTATATCAGACATGTGAAAGCTGGTCGGCCAATCCTTGAATTTTTAGTCTTGGGGCGGTGGTCCAGTGGAAAGATGCCTGGTTGCTGATGCTATGCGGAGTTGCAGAATGGCGGTTCGATCCCCCGACCGGGAGATGGTGATCAACAAATTAAACTAACGGGTGCATCACTGTCGGCTAAGTTAGCATATGGAAATTGAAGCCGCACGTTGCCAGTGTGTCAATAAAATAAAAATACATACATACATACACATACATACACACATACCAGGGTTTCAACAAACTTCTAAATACAGGAAGTCTGGGACTGTTTGGGTAATGCTATTTGGAGTCTAAGCTGGAAACATGAAGGTCTAAAATGGTTCAAATACATATAATTTGGTTAAAATCATTGTTTTTAGAGATATCAGGGCCAATAATAGGAAGTCCAGGACTATTTTGTTTTGTTTTGTGGAGTTCGGACATAAACTTTGATATATATGTCATATATGCATGTATTTTATACATATGTCTTCCATTAAGCGGTGGGTGGGTATGGCTGTCCCTTCTTTGATGTTTACATAGATATATGCCACTATGTGCACAAACATAAAACACACGACATTCAAACACATATTTATGGCATTAATATTTTAATACACTCATACATATATACTGACTTAATTAAACAAATATTATACATATACTCCCTAATTACATCATTATCTCATTTTATTTAAATTTAGTTTGGAGTGGTTTATTATTATATAGGACTTTTGTATGCTACTGAGGGTGGGGTGGGGTGGGGTGGGGGGCAGGGAAAAGCTCATCAGTGTAATATAAAGTTGAGATAGTTAGAGTTGTTAAGAATCGATATGCGTTGATCATATGTGGGCTATTTAGGTGTAGTATTAGTGAAAGTAAACTGTGAAGTATGTTTGTGTTTAGACTTATTACTTCAATTATTAGGTTAGGTTAGTTTATCTATAGTGGTGGTGGTGGTGGTGGAATGTCTTAGGCTTGTATTATTATTAATTAGCAGAGAATCTGTGACAAACAGGTATAAATATATTAATTTAGTATTTGTCGATCATAGATTCCCTGGCAATCTTCTTAAAGGATTTCAGGTTTAATATACTATCGCGTATTTTTGTACTGGTGCTGATCCATAGTTTTGTGGGTGCTATTGTAATTCGTCGTTTTCCTATTTCTGTTCGTGTAAATTGAGTGTGTAAATTGTGTTTTGTCCTAGTGTTGTGTTTGTGGATGTCGGTGCTTAGTGTGAAATTGAAGGCTATGGATTGTGGTAATGTATTGTGGTGAAACTCCTTTACAATGGTGTACATCTGTAGTTTGCCTATGTCATTTAGTTTTAATAGCTTTTCTGACTTGAATATATTCTGGCCCTTTGCTGGTTTAGAAAAGAGTTCTAGTGCCTTTTTCTGTGGACTTTGCAGTTTTGTTAGGTTGCTTTTGTGTGTATTCGTCCAGATAGCGTTACAGTAGGTGAGATGCGGAAGAACAAGGGTGCAGTATAGAGTTTTAATTATAGCTGGTGTCATGTAAGGTTTTAGTCTTTGTATGACACCTATGCCTCTTGCCACCTTTGCTGTTACCATCTCGATTTGTTTAGCCCAGGTCAAATGTTTATCCAAATATACTCCCAAGAATTTGGCAATTAGGGCCTCCTCAATCTTTTTTTTGTTTATGTAGATTTTTGGAATTTCATCTTTTTTTAGTTTGAGATTTGTAAATAACATATAATTTGTTTTGTCAACATTCAATGATAATTTGTTTATTGAAAACCAGTCAGTAATTTCTTCCATTTCCTTATTTGTTTTTCTGTATAAGGTGTCTATGTTGTCATCGCAGCAAAAAGCATTTGTGTCATCGGCGAACAGTATTAATGGCATGTGCTTGCATATGTTAGGTAGATCATTCATGTAAAGAAGGAACAGTAATGGGCCAAGAATAGATCCCTGAGGAACACCACAAGTTAATTGCCTGTTTTCAGAGCATATCTCATTATATTGTACGCATTGTGTTCTTTTACTTAGGTAGTTCTGGAACCAGATGAGTGCACTGCTTCTTATACCATAATAGGCAAGTTTTTCTAGTAAGATCTGGTGGTTGATAGTGTCGAAAGCTTTTGAAAGGTCCAAGAAGATGCCTATTATACTTTGGGTTTTCCCAGTGATTCAATAATTTCTTCTGTCATTTCGGCTATTGCATGCATTGTTGAATGTTTCTCACGAAATCCATTTTGCGATTTGTATAAAATGGACTTTTTGTCCAGGTAATTTGTCAATCGATTGTACATAAGGCACTCTAGTAACTTGGAGAAAAGTGGAAGTATGGAGACTGGTCTATAGTTTGAGAAGTTAGTAGAATCCTTGGCTTTATAAATTGGTGTAACACGTACTATTTTTAGTTTTAATGGGAAAATGCCTTGTGCTAGGGATAAGTTGCAAATGTGACTAAGTGTGATAAGGATATCCATAACACAGGTTTTATAAATGCGCCACGTAAAACCATCGATTCCGGCACTTTTGGCTGGGTTGAGTTTGTTTAGAACGTTAAAGATCTCTTCAGTGTTAGTAGGGTTAACGAAGAATGATGATTGATAGCTGCCTGTAAGGTAATCAGAAAACTTTTTCTTGGATGTTGATTGGATTTTGGTCGAAAGTTCTGTTCCTATATTTACGAAATAATCATTGAATCCATTGGCAATTTCGAATTTATCGGTAATGACCTTATTCTTGTGAAGAAATTGTGTCTGTTGTGCCGTATTGGTCTTGTTTAAAAGTGATTTAATGGTTTTCCATGTCCCTTTTATGTCATTTTTAGACTGTTCAAATTTCTTGTGATAATATGTTTTCTTAGCTGTTTTTATTATTTGATCTGATTTATTTCTATATTTTTTAAACTGAATTTCATTGTGCATTCTGCATTCATGTCATTGGTTTGGATTTTCAGTATCTTTCTAAGATTATTATTTTAATATTTTGTTTAAAAGAGCTTTGTGTAAGAATTTCTGTGCGTATATTTATATCTGTGTTGTTCCAGAGTTGTATTGCTTGGTGGGATGGTTTTTGTGTAGCTGTCATTGTTCTGTAATAGGTTTGGTGTAAGTTATTCTTAGTTCATGTGTTGTGCGAGTGTATATCGGAGTTGTTCCTAAAAAGGTTTGATAATGAGGAGGGTAGATTGCCATTATGGTAGTCCCTTAAGATAGTGTATAGTTGGACAGCTCCAATGTCTTCAAGTTTTAGCATTTTTTCGGTTTTAAAGACATTCTGTCCCTCTGCTGGCTGTGCGAATAATTTGATTGCCTTGTTTTGTAGTGATTTTAGATGTGCTAGTTTAGTTTTATGCGTGTTAGTCCATATTACATTGCAATATGTGATATGTGGAAGGGTCAGTGTACAATATAGAGCTTTTAGAATATTAGGGGGGAGATATGGCTTAAGTCTGCGCATGATACCGATGTTCTTTGCTACCTTGGATCTCACTATTTCTATATGCTTCTCCCAGGTTAAGCTTTATCCAGATAGACGCCGAGAAATTTGACATATTGTGCTTTGTGAATTTCTTGATTATTTACATGCATTTTGGGGAGAGCTATTTGTTTTAAATTCTTAGATTTTGTGAAAAGTATATAGTTAGTTTTATCGACATTCAGAGATAATTTATTCACTGTAAACCAGTCTATGATTTTTTTCATTTCATTATTTACATACTTGTATACAGTGCCTATGTCCTTGTGACTACAAAAGGCATTGGTATCATCCGCAAACAATATTAGTGAGAGGTGATTACATGCTTTGGGTAGGTCATTCATGTATAGTAAAAACAACAGAGGTCCAAGAATTGATCCTTGTGGAATGCCACAGACTAATTTCCTGTCTCCTGACATGGCCCAACTGAATTTTACACATTGTGTTCTGTTAGTTAAATAGCTATATATCCAATTTAATGCAATGCCCCTAATTCCATAGTGGGCTAGTTTTTTAAGTAATAGTTCATGATCAATAGTATCGAATGCTTTGGAGAGGTCCAAGAATACACCTAGAGTGTGTTGATTTCTCTCAAGGGATGTGGTTATTTTTTCAAGCATATCCACAATGGCAAGCATGGTAGAGTGTTTTTCTCTGAAGCCATACTGGGATTCATAGATTATAGAGTTTTTATTAAGATATTTTATAGTTCTATTGTAGTATAATCTTTCCAGAAGTTTAGAGAAAAGCGGAAGTACTGAGACTGGCCTATATTTAGTAAAATCAGATGGGTCTTCCGGTAGCCTTTTTCTCACTTGTCCACTTCCTTAAGATTTCAATAGCGAATCGTATAATAATTATTCTACCCACAATTACACCTATGCCTCACTCATCCCTTTCCACCCAATCCTATGCCCATCAAATTTCCTTGTTCTTCCTGTTGAAAACCAGTTAGATGTAACCAATATGCCATACTATGTGATTGCTGTGGTGTCTGGATACACTTACGCTGCTCAAAGTTTACCACTGCTGAAATATGCAGAACTAGAAAACTCAGAGGGGCCATGGTGGTGCATTAACTGCAATAAAGATTTATTTCCCTATGATCACTATGATGATGATACTGATTTCATGTTAACTATCCTGGACATAAATGAACGATATAACCACATGTATCAATATACCCACCAAGACACACTTTTTAATCCGTTTAAGCTTAACAAATCCTACCAAAATAGTATATCTCACGATGATGTTGATGATGAATAAATTAAATATCTAACACCAGAATGTGACTATATTCTTCAAAAGGAATTTAATGATAATTTAATTGAGAATGTAAATGAAACAATCACATTCTCTCAACTTCATATTAATATCAGATCTCTTCTGAAGAATAACGATAAACTAGGCATGCTTCTGGATGCATGCTCTCATGAATTTGATCTAATTGGTGTTACTGAGACGTGGCTGAAACCAGACTCACCACTTAGCTTAATTGATAGACAGCACTATAACTTCATTGAAAAGCACAGACCAGCACAACACACAACCACAAGGGGAGGTGGTGTAGGCATCTATGTAAAGGATACCACTCAATATACTATAAGCGAGGATCTGTGCGTGATAGAAGCAGATATAGAAGGCCTTTTTATTGAAATACCCAGAAGTAAATCAAAAAGCAAAGTTGTTGGTGTTATTTATAGAGCCCCAGGAACGGATAATGATAATTTTATCAGAGCTTTCGATAACATTTTGCAAACTATCCAAAAGGAAAATAAGATAGACACATTATGGGAGATTGCAACATTGATCTACTAAAACAAAACTGCTTTTATACACAAAACCTACTCAACTTAATTGGCTAATATGGCTTCTATCCACTCATAACAAAACCGACTAGAATTACAGAAAACCTGCGACCATCATTGACAACATCTTCATAAATAGCATTGTTGAATGGAAAACTCAATTAGGTATTTTTGTTGTAGACCTGTCTGATCACTTGCCTATTTACCACCTGGAAAACAGAAGTTAAACAAAAATCATTTATAAAAGAAAATCTAATGTGGAGGGACTTTGGAATAGAAAATATTGAAAATTTAAGAACGCTATGTCTGCTATAAACTGGAACTGCATTCTTGATTGTCAGTCATGTGAAGATGCCTACAACACATTCCATACTGTGTGCACAGATGTATATGATCACGCCTTTCCACTAAAAACAGCTAAACAATTTAAACAAAACCTGACTAAACCATGGCTAACTATGGGATTGATAGCTGCTTGTCATAAGGAAAACACACTGTACTTGATACAATGAAAGGACATCTGACAGCAGGCCTCAGCCCTCTAACGTCAGGAATAACAGTTTCACATCAGTCAACTAGTATTGAAGTAGAATTGGAAATACATGTAGGTTTAGCTTCAAAGTTGAAGCGCATAGGGTGACTTTCCCAAAGTTTGTCCAATCTATGTTTAAAAGAATAAATTGAAGGTGCACTGATGACATATTCAAAGAGTTTTTCCAATGATCAGTGCACCACAATGGGAAGGAGTACTTTCTTATGTCTAGTCTGGGTCTAACTTTCATGAGTTTTAAGCTATGGCCTCTTGTATTAGTATTTGTGTTGTGAAGTTCAATGAAGTCTGATATCCTTGGTCATATTTGTTGTTGAGATGTTTATAAATCTCTATCATATCGCCACGTAATCTATGAAATGCCAAGGTCAGTAATTTCAAAGTTTGTAGGCATTCACTGTATGACAGATGGCGTAGGCCAGGAACGAGCTTGGTGGCTCGTCTTTGAACATTTTCTACAGCATTTATGTGTTTTTTCAAATGTGGGGCCCAAACAACATTAGCATATTCAATATGTGGTCTAACGAGGGCCTTGAATAGATAGGTAAAATTATATTTATCTATATAGCTAAACGTACGTCGGACTAATCCCATCATTTGGTTTGCTTTGTTTATCTTTTCATTTATGTGCTGGTCGAAATTTAGCTTTTCATCGATTATTACACCAATATCTTTTTCAGCAGGGGAGTATGACTGTTAAAGTATGGCTGCATAAGTTCATTGTGTAGGAGTGGGGTTCTGTTTTTTTGGTAGAGATTCGCATATATTTGCATTTATCTGGGTGAAGTTTAATAATGAATCATCCGTCCATGAACACATCGAATTTATGTCTTTTTGCAGTGAAATACAGTCTGTTGGATTAAAAATTTATCTGAAGAGTTTTGTGTCATCTGCAAACAGGAACATTTCAGAACCACAGTTAACTGCATCAGGAAGATCATTGATATATATTATGAAAAGGAGTGGTCCCAAAACAGAACCCTGTGGTATGCCATTTGTGACCTGTGTTGTTTTAGAAGGGACCCCGTTAATTAATACCTGTTGCGGTCTACCGGTTAAAAATGCCTGTATCCAATCTAACAATTTACCTTCTATGCCATATATAGACAACTTTTTTATGAGACGTTTGTGAGGAACCTTGTGTCAAATGCCTTCACAAAGTCACAGTAGATAACATCAATCATCCCGCCTTTATCAAGTGTCTGCAGCCATTTTTCAAGTACATTTAGCAATTGCAGAACAGTAGATCGGCCACTGATAAAGCAATATTGTTTATCTGAAAGCATTTTATTTGTTCTTAGATGGGCCATTATTGCATCCTTAATTATTGATTCCATTATTTTACACACTACCGACGTTAGGCTGATTGGGCGATGATTTTCAGGTTTATTTTTGTCCCCCGTTTTTTAATATCCAACAGTCTGGCAATTTCCCAATTTCCCAGATTCTAGTGATCTATTAAAAAGCATTTATAACGGATTGCAGAATACTTGCCTAAGTTCATATATTAGTCTAGGATGTAATTTGTCAGGTCCAGGAGATTCAGAAATCTTGAGTTTGGATAATTTTTCTTTCCCAATGTCTGGAGTGACATTAACAATTAGTAGAGACTGCGTAATTATATGTCTAGTTGAAATTGGCGGTGCCTCCTCATCCGGTTCAACTGTGAAAACAGAATTAAAGTAGTCAGCTAAAACATCTGCCTTTTCCTTATCATTTGTAGTAAATACACCATTATTATTATTATTATTATTATTATTATTATTATTATTATTATTATTATTATTATTATTATTATTATGTATTTCCAAATCAGGGATACCAATTGTTGTTTTTGTCAGGGATTGGACATATTTCCAAAATTTCTTTGGATTGTCTTTAACACATTTCGAGATATTATGTTCATGCATTCTCATAGCTTTTCTTGTAGCTGTCCTGACTTGATTTCTTATTTTACAGCATTCAATATATATGTCTTCACTCTCAGTTTCTATATATTTTCTCCAGAGACGTTTCTTTTTATTAATCTTAATGTTAATCTGTTTTATCGAGTGGGTATTTGTTTCGCTTACTTTTAATTTTTAAAATAGGAATGAATTTCTCTTCAACTTCGTGATATTTTGAAAGCATTGTTTGCCAAAGATCATTAACATCATTGAACCTTCCCATAAGGTTGCTCCAGTCTATGTTTAAATATGCAATCATAGCTTTATAATCTGCTTTATCATAGCAATATCACAATTTTGTGGTTGTACTGCTGACCAGGTCGAGATGGATTGTAACTTGTATTATAGAATGATCACTCTTACCAAATGGGGCATTAACAACTATGTCATCCACTAGTTCAGGATAATTTGTAAATAGTAGATCTGGTATTGAGGGCTTAGCCGAGCCCCGTCCTCTAGTGGGAGTTGTTATCAATTGCTGTAGGAAGCAATCTCGTATTGTCTCAATAAAGTGATAAGTAAAATCTAAATTAGTAGCACTGGTATATGTAGCTAGTGACCAATTGATATGCGGCATGTTAAAGTCACCCAGTATAAGTGTGCGTCTGTTATCAGAATATACTGTATGTAGTACATGGCAAAGTGTATGTTGTTCAAACTATCTGAATGTGGGCTTCTATAAAATACACCGATCCTTAGAGTTTCCTTTTCCACAGTTATATCACAGACGAGACATTCTACAAATGCATCGTGGGTGATTATCTGGTTATAGGATATAGATTTCCTTATGAATAAAAGAATGCCTCTCCCGTGTTTGTCAGCAATATTAGATTCTTCAATGTTGTATCCTTCTATGTTGTAATCAGCTAGTGTTCGATGACCTTTATAGTTCTTTGGTTTTACCTCAGTGATGGCTGTGATATGTGGTGGTTTGTCTTGGATTAAGTGTTTGAGTTCAATGATCTTGTCTTGCGTGAAGACATCTGCATTAATGTATAAAACTGTGACATCACTGTCATGTTTGAAAATGGCATGTGTTGGACTAGATGTTTTCTTTGATGATATATTTGGTCTACATTTGTCACTTAAGGGCATGTTATGGTTTTTAGTTTTGTTCTTTACATTTATAAGAGGTGCATCTGTAACTAAACTAGTTTTCACAATCTTTTTCTTAGAGGAATTTTAGTAGTACTTAATAGTACCGGCTTAGTGTGGTGCCTGTGTTGTAGTGTGTGAGGTGTTGATTGGGCATGTTGCGGATTATAATTTATACATTAGGTTCATATATGAGTTCGTGTAGCTTGCGGGGGTATGCACTGGTCCGTTCGGCTGCTCCGCTCCATTGCACAGCATGTACAGGATGCATGGGATGGCTGGTTATCTGCAGTTCTCTGGGTTACGGATCCCATTTTGCGACTCTCCGAAAAGTACAAAGACCGACTTCTAGAGACGATGGAATGATAATGTTCCAGTAGGGCCATGCGACCATTGCCGCCGAGATTGAACCTCACCATCTCATCCCAACTATTTGTGTCACTGGTATGATGGTCCATAACTCAATTTAGGAGTCTAGACATAATAATTAAAATAAGACTATACAAACAATGGTACTCATTTGTTAGTACGAGAGAGAAAATATATAGTACATAGAACTAAGTTGGTGTCTTGTTAACGTGGATTCGTCAGAGGCACCTCACCGATCCTTATATATCCATGCAAGGGAGAATCCTAATGAGGTTACTTATGCAGTTTAATATAAACCATTACACCCGTAGCAAAATATTATCATTGCGAGAGGAAAATGCCTCGCGTGGGCCTCTGTCACAGGAAAATGCCTTCAACGCTGAAGCGGAGGAAGAGAGTTGGCAAAAAGGGCCACTCTCTTGTTCAAACATATGCTAAGTGTGTAGTGTGAGTCAACTTAGTGAAATTATAATTAATGTGATGTACGCTGTATTACGTGAAATTTGGTGGATGATTTCCATAGAATTCAACACCGACATCATATGTAGGTCCAAGATACTGTTTTTGTAGTTGCCGCTTTATTTTTGCGGTCCTTCTGCTATATCCTAACCTATCATTTAGTTGTTAGGTCAATGTCCAGGCTTTTGGCCGCAAGTGGCAGGCATTTCTACCTATCTTTACTACATGTGCCTGACCGGTGAAGATGATCGGTTTCCGTATGGTCACCTGAAGGAGCATCTCCCTCAAAAAGGCAGCGTGCGAATATGTTATGGAGTGACAGCTCCAGATTCATATAACGATCCTGTTACATATCACACCGCAACCACATACAACATTACTAGAACAAGTCATTATTACATAATCAATTGAAAAGCGCATAAAAGTTTATGGTGGGGAGTAAGAGACAGATATCCAACTAAATTGACGTTCCCGTGAGGGCATGGTGGGTTCCTAGACTGCCCCCAGTCACTGTACAGAGTTAGATGAAGATCTATCCGTCACCTGGTGTGTCGGGGGGCAGATCTTGTGAGATCCGATCCCGGGGACTAACATTTGCTTGTCGTTAGGGTTAAGTCCAGAATTCCCAATGATGCTCTGCTAGCTGGTTAAAATAAATATAATGTTTTTGCAGTGCTTCCTACTTTGGCGGGGTTATCTACGCTAACTAGTGTCCGAAGATACAGAGGGGATTTATGCAAAATCGACACTTTGGTTTTTGCCTCTCAGAAACCCCAATAGTTTCCGAAGTCAGATCATGCCAATGTGGTGATGGGAGTTCCAGACAATTAATAAGCGTTGCAGCTGGAGGAGCATAGAAAGAGACAATCAGTCGTATAATAATAAGAGGCCCTAAGATAACTAGCCAATTTTACACAATCTAGCTGGTGCGCAGTGTTACATATACACTACATCCGGTAAAGAGGCTTACACAAATGACTCCTAAGGAGCGGTTGTCCCTAACTACCTTAAAATCTATCCTATCGAGCTAGAATAGCCAGGTTTGGTCGATCACATGTCAGGTTCGCACAATGAGAACATGAGCAGTGACCTCATTGTAAAATTGATGGTGGGGTGGGGGTGGGGGGGAAGTGGTGCAGATTTATTGTTGCTGTACAGTATAGCCTAGCGTACTGCGGTCCTAGTATTTTTATATAAGAGAAACAAAACAAGAAACTAGGATGGCTGTTGCCATATATATAACCAACTATCACAGTATTGACAATAAATCAGGTCATAGGAACTTGCGGTGCTCATTAGTCATAAGCACAAAAATAAGGATAATATATGCATTGAGGATATAAATCATAAAATGCGGTCTCAGACGACCGGTCGGTACCTATTAGTCATCAGTACCTGTAAAGAAACAAATGAATACAATAATACAAAGATAACGCTAAATGAGTACCTATTAGTCATCAGTACGGAAAAAGTTCACAAATCACTGTAGATGCTGTGTCACAGATGAGGAACATGATGTGGCACGATTCTGGACTTGCTTGGAAATCTCAGCAGGCGAACCGTTGATGTGGCTCACTCTCAAAGACGGTGAAGAAGAGTGATTGTAGTTGTGGATGTCCACTAGATAGTCATAATAGCTTATACAAATAATTTAAGCAGATTATTAAAAAGTTCCATACTGTATCGGAACTTTGAAAGCTGCCCGTAACATGAAAGTTGAAAGTTATAATTATAAAATGCATGTGCAACTTCTGTGTACACAATACATGGTGCACCGCGTAGCTCTTGCAGCACACCAGGCAATGCCCCCACTGGACTGTGGCCTAAAGGTTAATTATCACACACGACATGATGCGAGAAAATTTGATTACCACTTTTCAGCGTAGTTCGGCAGATCTGGTGAGTTGTCCACCAAGATTCACCACTTGCTCTACATACTGGAGAGGTTACATTTGGGCCGTGAGGCCCATCCGCAGGAAGGCTCGTCTAATGGTCGGAAATGAGGGACTCTTCTTCTATTCAATTAGTTGCCCCCGGATGGCCCTCCGATGGCTTACAAAAACTGAGATGCGGATGCTGCGATTGTGGGCCAGAGACTTAAGAACTGAAATCCGAGAGGCACTACTGCAGTTGTAGGTAACCAACAGTCAATATGCGGTTGCCCACCTCTTGCACTGCTCTGGCCACACAACATACCACTTGCTCTCTCTCGTCGAAGTGTGGTCTAGATTCTTGGTTCTGCGCTCCTTTTATACTACTCGTGACGTCATAAGCAGGACCATCATCCAATCAGAGAGCGATCTGTAGCCAATCAACGTGCAGCTAGAAAAGGCAAGGACGCCATCACTCGATGGACATCTTCCCCATCCATTTAGTACATACACGCGTTTATGACGTTTTCGCTATTTTGAAAATCATTTCCAAGGAGCTAACATGGATAACTCATCCATTTCTGGTCCGATTTTGAAAAGGTTAACAGTTTTAGATTCCTTGTTTCATTCCGGTCCTGACAGTTACCAAGAAAGACGAGAATGGGGGTAATTTAAAGCAATTACGTGCACCAACTCGGTACACTTTAGTATGCATTCTCTCCCAACGCTGAAACGTGTTGTCAGGGAAGCGCTGATGCACGCGCATGTGTGCTACGTTATCTCAGAGACTTAGTCGTTTTACTTAAACCTCTCTAATATGGCTTTATACATGCATACTATCCTGCTCAGGGGGGTGGGGGGTTGTGCTTGGAACGTACCCGGAGCAGTCGTCTCATATCCTCAGCTGGGACGGTCCCTACCCATCCGGCCAATCCGCGCTACACCACCCCTCCTAGTTTGACACCCATGGCAAATGATACTGCATCGCAGATCGAAAGCACGGGAGCATGCTAGGTGAGAATTATAGGCTTCTCGAGTAGGCACGTAGCCAAGAGGAGTAGTGATGCGAGAGATGCATAGTTTATCAGAGAAGGGCACATAGAGGTGCGAAAGAGTTTGGGACAGAGGCATACACTTTAGTTTAGATTTTTGGCCTGGTATTTATTTTTCCAGGCCTTTTCTTTTTTTGTTTTCATATTGCGGTGTGTGCTTTTTATTTGCTTTATTACCATGATTTAACTAAAACAATAGCTCGCATGGGTGCCTTCTTGGGTGGCGGATAATTAAATTTCTGGCGAGAACACCCAGGCTCCAACATACCTAAATTAAGATATATTATATAAAAATACATATTATGTATTGTAGCACGGACCGACCAGATGGGTACTGACCGTCCCAGCAAAAGCTGGGTATGGAACAGCCACTCCGGAATCGCTCCAGGCACGCCCCCTGAGTAGGATAGTATGCGTACATAAGCCCTATAGGAGAGGTTTTCGCTAAAATCGGCTAAATCTGATAAAGCTCGTGGTGTGCATGTGTGCACGTCAGAACTTCAATGACAGCACGTCATGAGATTGGAAGCGAGTGCATGCCAATAATGTACCGAGTAGGTACTCGTAAAAGCCTTTAATTATTCCGTTCTCGTTGTTCTTGAGACCGATCAGGACCAGAATAAACCAGCTTTCTAGAACTGTTAACCGTTTCAAAATCGGCCCAGATATTGGAAAACCCCTTGAATTATCTTCAAAATATTGCTTTTGACTTCATAATCGCGTGTATGCATAAAAAGATCTAGAATGTTCTAGAACGTGGTAAATAAGTCACTGATCTAGCAGCACGCTGATTGGCTACTGCTCGGCCGCTGATTGGCTGAGCCATCTTCCTCTGACGTCACAAGTAGTATAAAGGGGGTGAAAAACCAAGGATCAGGAGTATTGCCGGCGTGGAAGCCGGCGTGTGCAGGGCCTCTGGACCATCAGGAGGATGGATGTAACTGCTGATCTACCAGTGAGTCTCACTTCTACCAGTGTCTTACGGATCCTAGCACATCCGCAGATCTAGGACATCCTCGGCTTCCACCAGTTATTGGATACTCCCGGACGGCCATCCGGGAGTAATAAACTAAAATTAGTTAGACCTTCCGCATCCAGACTTTCCTAAAACACCTCTGCAGAAAGGACTGTGTGGGCCCGGGATGTAATTCTACAGAATGTAGAGTTACGGTGATTCTTGGTGGATGACTCGCCGGATCTGCCAACCATGCTGAAAAGTAGACTTCAACCTCCGCACTGCATGTCGTGTGTGTTTTAACTAACTTTTTTACCACAGTCTGGTGGACATTGCTAGGTGCGCCGCAAGAGCTTAGTGATGCATCCCGCACCGTGTGCCATTTATGTAACTGCCTAACATTGTATACTGCCCTCTCTGTTAATGGGCAACCTTCAACTTTATTATTTCCGTCGCCGGACGGATAACTTTCTCAACTTCTGTATAAATTATATACTAGTTACTGGAACTATATAATAGACATCTTTTCACTGCTCTGTTTCACTGTCCTGAATGTGTACCGTATCGACCCTGCCTGGAGGAGTCAGCTTGGTAGGTTACACTATAGCCGAAGGCCCACATAAATAAAGCAGCATCTACCAATACAGTATCTTTGGAAACTACATAAAACGGTGACTTGGGAATTCTTCGGAAATCGTTCGTCCCATCTTCACGTAAACCAGCGTGCAACACCTTAACAGTAGCTTCACTAGGATTTTCAGCACTTAGCATTTTCTGTTGAACAAAAGAGTGGGCCTTTTTTGCCAGCTCTTTTCCTCCGCATCAGCGTTGAGAGCATTTTCCTGTGACAGAGGCCCATGCGAGGTACTTTCCTCTCACAACAACAATATTTTCTTTGTGTGTGTTAGGGGTATATTAGCTTATATTAAGCTACTTAGTGGCTTCACTGTGGATGGGTTTTTTGCGTGTATACCTCTGCGGATTCAAGAACCTGTGTGTTCCTCCGGTGACACCACGTAGAAAGACCACCAGTTAGCTCTATATTGTGTAACATTGTGTGCTCACTTACTGTCAAACGATTCACCTTGTTTGTATAGTATATATTAACATTTTTACTGTTTAATTATAAATTATTCCATAACTCTAAATTAGTATGGATAGACATACTGGTGATACTAATAGATGGGATGAGACCGTGTGGTTCAATCTTGGCGGCATGGTCGCATGGCCCCACTGGAACATCAGTGTTCCACCGGCTCTAGAAGTCGGTCTTTGTATTTCTCGGAGCGATGTCATATGGGATCCGCAACCCCGAGATCCGCAGGTAACCAGCCATCCCGGTCATTGTGCACTTGCGGTGCGATGGGCGGAAATCTACTAGCAGACCAGTACGTACCTCCACGAGCTACAGTATGTATGTACATATCACAGTAACTACGAGTACAGTAATTACGTATGCAGGCCGAATATATGAGGTTTGATGAAGTTGCGGATAAGTTTATTAATGCACGTGCGGAGGTGGTGACGATGATGCTGGGTGTCCTGATTGCCGCTGGTTCCGAGATTGCTTTCATCACTGTGGTGGTTGCTGTGGTGGTGGTGGCGCTTGTGAGTGGTCTGCTAGATTCTGCCGTGGTGATGTGCGAAGGTGTTTACTATGGTGATTGCGGATAGTTTTTTTATTTTCGCGGCCTGAATAAGTCTACTTGCGGATGTTCTGGGTGCTGCTCGGATCTCAGGTTGGTGAGCTAAACGACGCTTTCCCGAGTCTGGCGTGGTAGCTTTTCGAATGGCAGGATCTATAGTTGCGATAGTGCTGTGTGTGGGTGTCGGATAGCTGGCACGTGGTGCGGAAGTGGTGATGGTGGTTTCCGTTAGACTTATCTCTTCATCGATAACTAAACTGGAAGGTGATATGGAACCGTCTGTAATGTCCTGCAATACTGGATCATGAATTTTCACCAGTGTGGTTATCACTACTGATATTGGCTGTCCGGTCATGGATTCGGATGCTGCTGCGGTGGGGTGCGCTGCCGGTCTGTTCACTGCTGGTGCTGCCTGTGCGGATACTGCAGTTGGTGTTGATGCCGATGCTGCAGGTGCTGCCAGTGCTGATTTTACAGGTGCTGCTGGTGTTGTGGTGATGGCTGCTGGTGTGCTGGTGATGGCTGACTGTGTTGCTGGTGCGGATGCGAAAGCTGTTTGCGGATGCGGTGAGCCATGTTGACGCCTTTTCATCCGTTTAGTTTTGGCCATCTTTCCGGTCGGATTTAATACAATAGGAAGTCTACTTTCTAAGCGAGGTGCGAGGATGTCTATGTCCTCATTTTATTCACCAGCTTTTAAAGTCATGACTAGCACATGATGCATGTAGGATAACAGATGTGTAACACCGTACCAAGTGGCGGAATATAAGTATCTGCAGTCTGAACAATATGCTCTTTGTAGTAGATGGTCGCGATTGATGTGGCATGTCTGATCCGAGTTTCTGGAAAATGCATGCTTGCACGGCTGTCCGTCGTATAAAGTTGAGGTACATGAATACTTCTTGCCAATGTTCACAGGTGCTGATTCTTCCGAGCTGTCAGATAATGCGAGATCTTCCGCAAGCGACATACTACTTCCGCATGGTTGTTATATGTGGGACCGCACACACCTAACTAAGCTTTTCCTAACTTTCCTAACTCTTCATAATACTTTCCTGGCCAATTATAACATGAAATTAATAATAAGTAAGAACAGCAGAAGTTGTTTTGTGACACGAAAACGGAAATAGTGTTGAGTTTGGGTAGCAATGGTGGTGTTATTGATGCTGGTGCAGTGTATTGTGAGTTGGTGTATACAGCAGTCTGGAGAGGTGGTCTGTGCTAGCCACTTCGGACAATGCACCATAGGATGTTTAGTGGATGGGCAAAAGAAGCAGTGCCATCACTGTGGATTGCCGTTCTTTGGATGATGCTTTTTCTTGTGGATCCATGATGCGGTGTGCTGTCTGTTATCCATGTCACTGTTACTGCTGCTGGATGTGGTTGGTGATGCTGTTAGGACTTGTGAGTAGTTTACCACCAAGGGGCACGGTGCGTCGTGGTGCTTGTATACACGTTGTTTCAGTGGAGGTGCTACAACCAACTACTGCCATTTTACAACGGAAAGAGGGTTTGTGAGATGCGGTTATTGTGGCGGTCACAACTTTTCGCAGAAGGAGATGTTGGTGGTGCTGTGGATGCAGTGTTCATCGTTGGCACCGACTTATGTGAAGCCAGGTGTGTATTGTTGCATACTGTCATGGAGATAGTATTTTGAGTTGTAGCGGTGGCCACCTGACGGTGCGGGTGTGTGAGAGTGGGCATCGAAGTGACTCTATAATCGGTGCCCTTTCTAGTTTAGCGAGGACTCAGACTGTGTTGTGCATTGGTCAGCTGTCGGAGTTGTAGATGGAGGTCTGTTAGGACATCGTTCCTTCCAATGGCCCAGCTAACCACATCAAAAACATGCATTTGATGGCTGTGTGTGTGTGCTATCGTACTTGATGCTGGTCATGTAGTCGACTGTGTTGCTGTTCTAAACTGTGTGGTGGCGAGGTTAGTGCTGAGTGTGGTTACCAAATTGGTGAGTGCGGAGATCTGTTTATTAATCTCATCTATCTGCTCTCTCATGTTGCCATTGTTGTTGTTGTTGCGCTGGTTTCTGCGCCCCGGGGCTCCACTGTACCCTACTCTGCGGGCACGGGATCTACCTCCAGGCGCTTGATTCTGACTGGTCTTCTGCGTTTCTGATGGTGGTGGTGTCTGTGCTGTTGGTGTTGCTGGCCTGGGGGAGCACTACTGGCCGGGGCGATAGCTGCACCCTCTATCTCATTGATAGGATGGAGTTGGCGCCGGTTATGTTTCTCCTGCTCTAGAAAGTTTTCGATATGAACTGCGGTTGCCGTTATTTTGGCCAAACTTCTGTGTTTTTCCTTTAGAGCGGGTTCACCGCTTAATGCATCAATGAAGGTATCGAGATGCAAGTGAAGTACGCCCTCCGTATTGGTGCTCGGATATGTGTGGGTGACTAGCCTTCGAATTCGGCTAGCTAACTCGGGAAGAGTTTCTCCCGCGTGTCGTCGAAGATTTTTCAGTTGCAGATGACTAGTTTCTCCGCTCCGTGAGTGCTCATTCCAGTTGGGTGTAGGTAGGTGCACAATCCATTCCCAGATCTGCAAGAACTTGCAGGACTTTTCCCGAAAGTTTTGCTGCAAGATACTCACCCATCTGTCTATCATCCCAGCGGTTAGTCCGACTTATTATTTCGAACTGGATTTTATAGTTGGTCCAGTCATTCTCCCCGCTACATTCGGGAGGGAGGATGACTCGGCCAACACCACAGGAAGAGTGACATGGCTGAAATCTGGGTGGTGCGGGTATCTGAGAAAGTGAGGATTTTACTGTAGTCGATCGTGGTGCCGGTGGTGGTGGTGGTGTTGGTGTCTCCCGTCGATGCCAATGCCAAGGAGCTAGGACATGCATACTCCAATTTACTGAGTCCGCCCCGTTGGTTGAGCCATAGACCGGCATGGGTCTATGAACGGAAGGCGGATATCGGTGGAGAGTGCGCAGTCGTTCCTCCCATGGTGAGGGCTGTTGTTCCTCATATGGCGGTGGCGCAAGTGGCTGACAGTTATGATATATGGTATGACTAATATACCGGCGAAAAAGTAGTGCCAATTCCTCCCGATGACTCCTCGGTATTCCCCTTGATTATAGCGTTTCGCTAGAAGGGGTGGTGCGGGAGGTTGTCTGTGTGGTGGATTATCACCTGGCCATACTGTCTCCATAGTCTGAAGGGCAGTATATATGCCCGTAGTCGGGTCTTTGTCGGAGTCGTCCACGATTCGGCCCTGTTGGAGTTGGCCTGTCGCGGACATCCGAAATGGTTCTAAATTCTGTTCCTGCCTGTGAGGCATCTCGAAAGGTGCCATCGCTAACAGGCGAAAATGGGTTCTAGTGCGAAGTTGTTGATCCCGTAGAATTTCTGGCATAGTCGGTGAACATGCTGAAAGTCTGTCGTATGAGGCTACCTCTTGATCAAGGGAGTCGTCACTGAATGGAGATGGTATTGAACTAAGCTCACTATATGGTGTGGTCGTGAATTCGCTGTGTGTTATTACTCTTCGAGCCCCACATCGGGCGCCACTTGTAGCTCGCCGGGTGGTGTCAGGCCGTTCCGATGTCTCATGTCGACTCGCAGCGCCGTAAGTGCACGACAAGTGACAATGCTGGTTATCATCCGGTCTCGGGGTGACAGACCTTGAACGAGACGGCCCTGCGGGAAACAAAAACCGGCTCCTAAAGTCAGTGGAACTCAATCGTTCGGTGGAGCCGTGTGACCATTGTCGCGAACATTAAACACAACGGTCTCATCCCAAGAGTTTGTGTCACCGGTATGCCTGTCTATAGCAATTTCGTGATCTATGGACTTACAAGATTTGATTTGGTGACCTAAAAATATAAGTCTATACAATGAGTTTGCCTAACTAATTGAAAAATATGCCAGATAAAACTACAATAAGAGCATACGAAAATACAAGACATAGAGGCAGGTAGATGAACTTTTAAACATGGGGCTCCCGGAGGTACCACACAGACTTGTACGTCCGCAGAGGTATCCCCGCAAGGGAGGCTCCCGTACATGAGACATAGCTTTTAACTTAATATAAGTTATTATACCTCTAAGCCGAAAGGAAGAAGGCTATCTCAGATGAAAAAGTGATGTGCCTCACATGGGCACTACTCCTAGTGCTAGTTTGGGTGAGGAGTATTATCCTGGTGTGGACCGTCGTCGCTGAATCCTTGCGAGAGGCAAGTGCCTCGCGTGGGCCTCCGTCTTGGGAAGGTGTCGCCACGGCTTAAAGCAGGAGAAGAATAGTAGGCAAAAATGGGCCCACTCTCATATTTCAAACAAAATTGCTGTAGAAAGAAAAGACCATACCTAGTGATATTATGTCTATAGGGGTGCGTACTGTTTTACGTGAAGATGGAACGGAAGATTCCCGATGGATTTCTTCATTACCATCTTATGTGATTGCTAATATCCTGAATTAGTAGTTGCCGCTTTATTTCTGCGGGCCTTCTGCTTTGCTTAATTCTGTTTAGTTGTTCTCAGAACAAGAATCAGTTTAGGTCGCAACTGGCCAATATCTACCTAGCTATTAGACATGGCTGTCACGGAGAGCATCAATAATGTAGACAGCGCTCATACATGTTACTTAGCGGGATCTCCGAACTGGGTGAGAATCTGGACATTCCGCTTTGCAACCACATGAAACATTACAGGAGATCGTTTACATTTCACCGAAGCATTATTAGGTCATATCTTGTATCGTTATTGTGGGGGTAAGAGAGACGAATGCACACCATAAATGTCCTTCCCGTAAGGGCGTGGCAGATTTGAATATCATGCCCAGACATGTTAACAGAATTCGGTGAGAATACGTATCTCGCCCGTCACCTGGTCCTATGGAACTAACCGTTTAACCTGTCGTTAGGTTCATATACAAGTTGCCAGTTTTGCACTGCGGTGTGGGAGGGTTGTCAGTAAATAAAATAAGAATTAATACATGTGTTTTCACTGTGCTTTCCTACATTGGCTTAAAGTACTATCTACTAAGTATCCGAAGATACACAGGAATATGTATGTGATACCGCACCCTAGCCATTATCGCTCGGAAACCCCAATAGTTTCCCAGAGTCGGATCAGCCCATGGTGCGGATAGGGACGTCCAAACAATTAAGAAGCCACAAGGCTAAGAGGAATATGAAGAGAGACAAAATCTTGGAGTTATGAGTCTTACCAGAGTACGGGGCTAGATTATCGCACTGCCGGAAGAGAAGAATATATTACAGTATGTAATGAAGAAAGTGTCAATCATTTTGAACCTATCCTATCGAGCTGAATAGAAAAGGTTTTAGTCGGTAGCATGCCGGGATAAACAGAGTTATAGCATGGACAGCGACCTCAGTGAAAAATTGTTGGTGGCGGGGGAAAATCTGCATATATAAATGTTGCTGTATAGTGTTTCCTACGCGCACTGCATTCCTGTATTTCCTATAACTTACGCAAAACAATTTAACGGATGGCCACTGGCCATATACCTATGTAATGTAACCAGAACAAACAATATGGTGGCAATGATTAAGATATATATAGTAATACAGGTTGACGAACAAATACAGACATTATAACTATTGGTCCTAAGACCGTTATGGTTCCTTTTAGTCATTGGAACCGTTAGTACGGATACGAGATAATTAACAAAACCTATACAGAGAAATAATTAAACGGTGAAGTATAGTTACTTGAATACTCGGTAGTCATTCCCAAGTTAGGCTACCGTGTTACTGAAATTGAGACGTAGATCTGTAGTCGACGTGAGGTGATGCGGTCTCCGGAAGCTGGAAAGTTCCCGCAGGGTGGTTCCCGCAAGCTGTTTTCCGCAAGCAAGAGTTCCGCACGAACACTCATGGGGGGAGTGCATCGCTTAGTGCTGTAGACCTAATAGAATGTCTAACAAGCAGTCAGTAAAAGATACGATAGTACTATGTAGTGAAGAAAGTTCCCGTACACCGATGGCATGGATGGAGGGTGTAAACAACCCGTCACAAGCGGGGGTTGCCAGAGGCAAATGAAGATACAAAGCAAAGCTTCACGGTGCTGGGTACGTCAACCAGCTCTGAAGACGCACCGGGCAGAGTTTACTTGCTGCAGTCGAAAGTCGAAAGAACCGACACGATGTGTGTGGCGGCGATTGAAATACCACTTTTAGGCATGGCCGGCAGATCCGGCGAGTCATCCATCAAAGAACATCCTGCCTCTACATATGTAGACTCACATATTCAGGCCGCAAAGGCCTCATCGCAAGTTTGTGTTCTGAATGTAGATGTAGTATTCGTGAACGATTATCGAAAGTTCCAAATTACTCCCGCAGATGGGGAGTTACAAAATTGGTTTTACTGCGTTGGGTTGGTTACTGGTAGCTACGGAAATGCGACGGAAACTGAAGTCATATGCGTAATATGTTTCGATCGCAGCTAATACAGGTCCAACCTGTTTGGCCCCTGGCCGAGGATGCTCTCGATCACTGGATCGCTTCTCCTTTTATACTCTCCATGACGTCACAGGCGCAGGCTTCATCCAATCATCGTTCGAGCAACAGCCAATCAGCACACATCTAATAATAGCGTTGTCGAACGTTCTAGAACTTTCTAGAAGCTTTATGTCCACGTTATGACGTCAGGGCAATATTTTGAAGATAATCAAGAAGAGTTTTCCTGGATAACTCAGCCATTTCTCAACCGATTTTGAAATGGTTTACAGATTTAGAAAGCCGTCGAATTCTGGTCCTGGATAATGCCAGATTTAACTGGAACAGACAATCAATAAGAATTACAGAGTACCAGCTCGGTACACTATAAGTGCCATCCTATCTAGGTCACAACTACCCGCTCCATAGAAACAGCGTCCTGGCGCGCGCATGCGCATAATGCGTTTTAGCGAACTTAGTCGTTTTTCGACACGCTCTCTCTCCCATCGGCCTATATACACTTATAGATCTACCCCGGGGGGCGTGTTCAGAAAACGAATCCTAGACGGGTGGCACGTACCCAGCTTAGCTGGTACGGCCGGTACCTGACCGGTCGATCCGAACTACATTATATATCCACGAGGTAGAATCCTAGGGAGAATCCTAACGAGGCTACTTATGTAGTTTAATATAAACCATTACACCCGTAACAAAATATTATTATTGCGAGAGGAAAGTGCCTCGCATGGGCCTCTGTTACAGGAAAATGCCTGCAATGCCGAAGCAGAGGAAGCGAGTTGGCAAAAAGGACCACTCTCTTGTTCAAGCATATACTAAGTGTGTAGTGTGAGTCAACCTAGTGAAATTATAATTAATGTTATGCAGGCTGTATTACATGAAGGTAGGGTGGATGATTTCCGTAGAATTCAACACGACATCATATGTAGGTCCAAGATACTGTTTTTGTAGTTGCCGCTTTATTTATGCGGTCCTTCTGCTATATCCTAACCTGTCATTTAGTTGTTAGGTCCATGTCCAGGCTTTTGGCCGCAAGTAGCAGGGATTTCTACCTATCTTTACTACATGAGCATGACTGCCGAAGATGCTCGGTTTCCGTATGGTCACTTTACGGAGCATCTCCCTCAGAAAGGCAGCATGCAGACATGTTACGGAGTGACAGCTTCAGAATCATATAACGATCCTGTTACATATCACACCGCAACCACATACAACATCACTAGGACAAGTCATTATTACATAAGCAATTGAAAAGCGCATAAAAGTTTATGGTGGGGAGTAAGAGACAGATATCTAACTACAGTGGCCTTCCAGTGAGGGCGTGGTGGGTTCCAAGACTGCACCCAGTCAATATACAGAGTTAGATGAAGATCTGCATCCTATCCGTCACCTGGTGCATTGGGGGCGGACCACGTGAGATCCGATCCTGGGACTAACATTTGCCTGTCATTAGGGTTAAGTTCAGAATGCCCAGAGATGCACTGCTGTCCAGTCTTTCTTCTTCTTCTTCTTCTTTTCGTTCGCTGATCATACCGACAGTCCTAAGTGACTATCAACATGATCACTGCTGTCCAGTTAAAATAAATATAATGTTTTCGCAGTGCTTCCTACTTTGGTGGGGTTATCTGCGCAAACTAGTATCCGAAGATACTAATGTATGCGAAATCGACACTTTGGCTTTCATCGCTCAGAAACCCCATTAGTTTCCAAAGTCGGATCATGCCAACATGGTGATGGGAGTTCCAGACAATTAATAAGCCTTGTGCCTGGAGGAGCATAGGAAGAGACACTCATGCACAGGGTTGGCAAGTTTTGGACACTAGTGGTTTAAACCGCGGTTTAAACCATGGTTTAAACCATCCGCCCAAAATAGGTTTTGGACACCTTAAATTGTCCAAAACTGTCCAAAACCTAAAATATTGGTATAAAAAATATTTTTCTGAAATGTAATTTTCTTAAAACAACTATATAGCATTTTAGACACATACAGGTACATGTACATATTGATGGATGGTTATCTACATGTATTTTTGGATACTTTATTGCTATATAATAATAGTAATAATAATCTAAAAGGACACATATGATTTCAATAAATTAGGAGTCTTATTTGCTTCTTTCTATAATCCATGGGTTAATTTTTTCCAACTTTTGTTTGTCTTAAATGTTTTAACTCTGTATATTTCGACCAGTTGTGTTAAACCCACAGAAACCCTATTTAATCAATAATGTAAACATATTAGACTACCTATGTACAGCTAGATGTGTATATTATTGAGAACTGTCTCTGTGTCTAAATCTATTTCTTGCAAAAATGTTCATGGCCTATGGAAGAATCTTAAACTCATAGAGAAAATATAGTCTGCTAAGATGTTGTTTCAACAATTAACTGATGACCCTTGCTCTCTAAGGCTATTTTAGAATGCACTACTCAGTACACACATTAGCTATGTTTACATAAGATCTTATGCAAATTTGGGATTAAGGCATTAAGCTGATAGAATATAAATTAGATTCTTCATGTTTTCATCTATCCTCAGTTAATGCTAGATATCAATTAGACAATTAGTAAAAAGATATCCTTGTGCTACATTAATCTTTGAATTCTTCTGTTGTCCTGAATATTTATGTGTTGATGGTATTTGAAATAGTTAATATGTATTTCAAAGGTGGTAGGCCTAAGGATTCAATTTGGAAGCACTCTTTGGAAGTTAAGATTAATGGCAAACAAATGGCTAAGTGTAGAGAGTGTGAGTACACAGTTGTCAACAAGGTAGCAAGGATGAAAATACACTATGAGAAGCATGAGAAGTCTACTGAAAGTCCTGTTGAACAGGCTGATACAGACAGTGCAGACACACATATCAGCAAAGACATCAAGATTTTGAAGGTAAATAAAATTAATGCTTAACCCCTTGCCCTCTAATGTCAATAATTAAAAATTCTATATTTTATTGTGACTATACCAAGGAAACTGGTTTTCATTTTTCAACAATTTTGTTGGGCGATGACAAATTTGTTGAAAATAAAAAAACAGTTTATCTTTTAATTTTATTTGAAAAATGTTTTTTGTTGACATTGGAGTGCTAGGAGTCCAATATATCTAATACATGCCTTAACCCTTTCACCGATGAATTCCTCAGCTATCATTTTCAAGGAGACTATGCGGGAAAACTGCAGAATATTTTGAAACTAATTTGACTGGAAAACAAATTTACTCGTGAAATGACTGCCGCTTTTACTAAGCCAGTCATTTCAGTGAAAAATTTTCAAAAAATGTGTGCTAAGTTGTGTTTAAAAGTCATAATGTACAATGTAGGTAAGGTTACTATTCACTGTAATTGTCTTGGCCGCATAGGGGTTATCAACAGGATGTCTCACCTTTAGTTCAGATACCTGAGTTAATTATTCTCTTTGCCATGGTAGTAATAGAGCCAGGTCTGATAATCTCTGATAACCACAATCACATGCTGAGCCTCTTTACAATTCAATGGCATAGGTGTGATAATTGGCCTGTGAGGACGCTGGCTTAAGATTAGAAATAACACACAATGATCTGCTTAACCCTATACTTTCTGCAACCCAGGGTTTTCAGAAATACTCTTGCCTGAATACCTTTACTACAGTAACATTATGAAAACAATTTGGCATAGCACACTAACACCCTTCAGATAGACTGATGCAAACAGTCAAACTAATATTCAGCAAGTTCCAAAGTTTAGAAAATAAATAAAAACATGCATTTATTTGACAGAAGGGTGGTCTATCTTTAACTCTATCCATTCCAAATTTTTAGGAATGACTGATTTTGTTGCAATGCCAGTCATTTCAATGTAAATTTTTAAAAAGATTATCATATCTTGTCCCCAAATGGCTTGGACCAGGTAGGGTGTATATCTACATTTGGCTTATATAGAACATGTAATATCCCTTTTCTTTGTTTCAGCTGGACAAACCATCAGCTGCACCATGCACAAAGCGACTAAGAGAAGAATTGCCATCACAATCAGCACCACCCTCACCAACCTGTCCAGTTCAATTCTCAATTCAACCCCATCTGAGCCGACATTGTATCACTACCACCTCAGCGATGAAGTCAGCAATAGATTTAGAAGTCACGAGGTTGTTTTATGCTTGTAACCTTCCATTTTCAATGGCTGAACATCCGCAGTTCATAAAAGTTGTTAGTATGCTACGCCCAGGATATAAACCCCCTTCACGTAAACTGATTGGTGGAAAGCTTCTAGATGCTGTGCATGATCAGGTGACAGAGGATATGAAGGTGATTCTTGATGGCAAGACAGCAACATTAGTGGAGGATGGGTGGAGTAACATTCACAATGCACCTATCATAGCATCCTGCTTGCAAGTAGAAGGAAAGAGCTTCTTCCTAAACAGCTTTGACACTGGTTCTATGACTAAAAGTGCTGAAAACCGTAAGGTGAAGTGTCAAGAGACAATACAATATGCTAAGACAAAATACAACTGTATAGTTAAGAGCATTGTCACAGATAGTGCAAAGAACATGGAAAAAATGCGTGATGGTTTGAAGGCTGATGACAATGATCTTATTGTCTATGGCTGTTCTGCACACTGGCTAAACTTACTAGGGCATGCTAATTAAGCATGTAGTTGAGATTCAAAAATATTTCAGGAATCACCACAAGCCACTATCCTGGCTCTCGGAATGTATTGGTAGTGTTAAGCCACAGCTTCCTTGTGACACTAGATGGAAGAGTCAACTCGTGTGGATTGACTCCTTCATTCACAACCGTCCACATTTCATGAAAATTGTACAAGACCATGAAGGAGAAATAGATAAGAAGATAATGGACTTTAACCTGTTTAAAAATGCAAGAGACTTAGCCGAACAACTTCGGCCAATTTCAATAGCAATTGACACATGTCAGAGTGACACATCAACACTAGCCGATGCATGCCATGTTTGGCTTGAATTACTAAACAACACTCTGCTAGAACCACACAAGAAAACTCTGTTAGCACGTTTCAGCAAGGCAATCCTGCCAGAGCATCTTATCGCATACACATTACACCCAAAGTTTCAGGGCGAGATGCTGGTAGCAAAACAGTTTGAAGAAGTGAACAATTGGATAATAGCTAAGAACCCTAGCTTTATAGCAACATTTATTGTATACCAGGCTAAAAGCATCCCATTTCCTGCATCATATTTCTGTGATGCTGCAGTTCAAGTGCCTTCAGTGACATGGTGGAAGGCCTTGAAAACACTAGGTGTGCCAGGTGATTTTATTGATATGGCTATTCAGCTGCTTGAAGCACCAGCATCATCAGCATCGATGGAGAGAATTTTTAGCAATTTTAGCCATATCCACACTAAAATCCGTAATAGGCTTGGAGTAGAGAAAGCGTCAAAGCTAATGTTTTGCTACAGGATGTTGAGAGGGCTGTCTGATTTGGACTACTAATTAAACCTAAGTTTTAATTGTATGTATTTGATAAAAATGTAATAATAACTCATATAATAAATGGATTTGTTTAATATAGTGCTTTTGATGCAATCTCTGATTTCTTGTTATTTTTTAATAGGATTATGATGCATAAGAGTATGGTGATATGTCCAACATAGTTTTGGACAGTTTTGGACAGTTTTGGACTGGTTTAAACCATTTAAGACAGGTTTTAGACAGGTTTTGGACAATGCTCAAAGTTAGTTTTGGACTGTCCAAAACCCAACCCTGAGTCACGCATATAATAATAAGAGGCCCTAAGGTAACTGGACAATTTTACACAATCTAGCCGGTGTGTGGTGTTACATATCCACTACATCCGGAAAAGAGGCTTACACAAAAGATGCCTAAGGAGCGGTTGTCCCTAACTACTTTTAAACCTATCGTATCGAGCTAGAATAGCCAGGTTTAGTCGATCACATGTCAGGTTCGTACAATGAGAACATGGGAAGTGACCTCAGTGTAAAATTGATGCTGGGGGAGAAGTGGTGTGGATTTATTGCTGCTGTATAGTATAGCCTAGCATACTGCGGTCCTCGTATTTTTATATAAAAGAAACAAAACAAGTAACTATGATGACTGCTGCCATATATATATATATATATATATATAAAACCATCTATCACAGTATTGACAATAAATCAGGTCATAGGATCTTGCGGTGCTCATTAGTCATAAGCACAAAAATAAGGATAATATAAACATTAAGGATATAAATTATAAAATGTGGTCTCTGACGACCGGTCACCACCTATTAGTCATCCGTACCTGTAAAGAAACAAATGAATACAATGATACAAATATTTAGCTAAATGAGTACCTATTAGTCATCGGTACAGAAAAAGTTCATAATTCACTGTAGATGCTGCCTCACAGATTAGGAATGCGAGGTGGCACGATTCTGGAGCTGCTGGGAAATCTCCGCAGGTGAACTGTTGATGCAGCTCACTCTCAAAGGTGGTGAAGAAGAACAATTGTAGTTGCGGATGTCCACTAGATAGTCATAATAGCTTATACAAATAATTTAAGTAGATTGTTAAAAAGTTCTGTACTGTATCGGAGGTTTGAAAGCTGCCCGTAACATGAAGGGCTACAGTTGAAAGTTATAATTACAAAATGCCTGTGCAACTTCTGTGTACACAATACACGATGCACTGCATAGCTCTTGTGGCACACCAGGCAATGTCCCACTAGACTGTGGCCTAAAAGTTAATTATCACACACGACATGCTGTGCAGAAATTTGATTACCACTATTCAGCATGGTTCAGCAGATCTGACGAGTTGTCCACCAAGATTCACCACTTGTTCTACATACTGGATAGGTTACATCTGTTGATATGGATATGAGGATATGAGGGACTCTTCTGCTATTCAATTAGTTGCCCCTGGATGGCCGTCCGAGGGCTTACAAAACTGAGATGCGGATGCTGCGATTGCAGGCCAGAGACTCAAGAACTGAAATCCGAGAGGCATTACTGTGGTTGTAGGTAACCAACAGTCAATAAGCAGTTGCCCACGTCTTGCACTGCTTTGGCCACATAACCTACCACTTGCTCTCTCTCACGTCGAAGTGTTGTCTCGATTCTTGGTTCTGATCTCCTTTTATACTATTCGTGACGTCATAGGCAGGTCGCTCAGCCAAGCAGAGGGCGATCTGCAGCTAGAAAGAGCTAGGACTCCATCACATGATGGACATCTTCCCCATTCATTTAGTACATACACGCGTTAATGACGTTTTCACTATTTTGAAAATAATTTCCGAGGAGCTAACATGGATAACTCGGCCATTTCTGGGACAATTTTAAAAAGGTTAACAGTTTTAGATTCCTCGTTTCATTCCGGTCCTGATAGCTATCAAGACAATAGTGTGATTTAAAGAAATTACGTGCATCAACCCGGTACACTTTAGTATGCATTCCCTCCCAACGCTAACCCATGTGTTGTCAGCGAAGCTCTAACGAGCGTGCATGCGTGCTACGCGATCTCACGGACTTAGTCATTTTACAGAAACCTCTCTTATATGGCTTTATACATATATACTATACTACTCAAGGGGGGGGGGCTGTGGCGTGCTTGAAACATACCCGGGGCGGTCGTCCAGTGCTGAACTGGGACGGTCCATACCCATACGACCAATCCACGCTACATTCGCTTATGGAATCTTAACATTTCTATAACATGCAGTTAGAAAATTTGATTGTTAGCTACCCTAGCAACATGTAAACAACATCCCCGAAAATAGATTACATGGCTAAGAACAATTACTTTTTTCTTAGAATTATATGGTAGATCTTACACACATATTCTTTATGGATGAATATGTGTGAAACACATTGAGAATTAATAACAAGCTAACAAGGGTTAAACTAGAAATTGCAAAATCGAGTCTAAACATGACATGTCCTGTCAATCATCGTCTACTGTCTGTTTCGTCCTGAATTTCTTTATAAATCTTTGTGTCATCTGCAAATAAGTAGATTTTAGAACTGACATTATCCGGTAGGTCAAATAACAACCATCTAGATAGAGTCTATAACACTACCTTGTGGTACCCCACTGGACATATCTTGCCAGGCAGAAAATTTGTTATTAATCCGGACTCTCTGTTTACGTTTCTTTAAGAATTCCCTTATCCATTGGCACATTTTATCACTAAATCCATATGCCCTCAATTTAATCATGAATCGTTCATGTGAGGCCCTATCGAATGCCTTCATTAGGTCCATAAATATTACGTAAAGTCGTACTTAATTTGGTACTCGTAATCATATCCAACTTATTTATTGCTTGATCGCATATACTTTCATTGTACTTGTACAGACTGTAAAGACGCGATGACTAAGTATATATGGTCAAGAAAATATAGGCGAATATTTTGAAGATAGCCGTGAAAATGTGACGCCAACACATGGCTAAACGGGGCCTATGTTCGCAGCCTTGTACATATATTAAAGGCTACAATATGCATATTTGCAGCCTAGAGTCGAGCATATGCCTGCATGTCGATCTGCACTTATGTTACACCCCCCCCCCCCCCCCCCAACACACACACCACCCCCAAACCCTCCACACAACACACACACACACCCCACCCTGTACTTCTTGAATAAGGCAGCAACCATTGAAAACCAACTCCTTTCTTTTGGTTGAGTCATGATGAGCTGACGATATGCTAGTTTTGCAATAGTAGTCTCGTTGATGCGCTATTAGCTCCAAATAGAGTTAACCGCCTAGCATCAATTTCTGGTTCTATTGGTCTAGCTCCTAGTAAAACATATATGGCTGCTTTCACACGGGTTTTCGGGAGTTGCTGTATATATCTGAGAGTGCTCCTGTGGAATAGTTCTAGTGCATCCATCTCCTTCTGCTTTATCCATATTGATTCGAGCCATGCATATAGCAAGGTAGGATATAAGTGGTGTACAGTTTGTAGGCTACTGTTGGTGGAAGACCTTTAAGTCAGTGTATCCCGATTCCCATGAGCATATATAGTGTACGTCGTCCTTTACTAATTCTATCACTGATGAATGATGACAGCTGAGATGAAAGATTGATATTTCTGGTCAGATCTAAATGTGTGAAATCTTCGCAGACAGTACCTGAGTTTCCATTAAGATGCCAGTAGTGAAGGCTGCTCCAAGTATCTGATGGTGTTGAAGACAGAAATAATCGTTTTAGTAGGATGAAGCTTATATCTTTCGTAATTAGCATATGACTGGACTATAGATAGACTGAGTTGAAGATCATTGGTCATGTCAGACATAAGCACCAGGTCGTCAGCACAGGCCACTCTGTCAATGTATATTGTGCCTATCTTTAGGCCTGAGTTTTGCTTGCCAAGATCTAATAGCCGGTCATTGATGTAGATTTGTAGTCATAGGCACTGGTCACGCCTCCCTGTCTAATGCCCTGATAGATCGCAAAGGGACTACTTATAAGATCCTCATGTTTAATCTTTGCAGTTAGGTTCTTGTATGATAGCATTTTCAGTTGTAGCCAATATCCGCAAAGGCCGTAGTTATGATATTTTCTATTTAACGAGTCATGGTTCACGACATCGAACGCTTTTTGTGCATCAACACTTGCCACATAGAGCACTGAATGTCGATTCTTGGTGTTGCGGATTGCTTCGGTGATGATAACTGCTGCCATACCTGGTGATGCATTTGCAGTGAGCCCAAACTGAAGATCATCTTGTACCCTGTCTATAAGGCTTTTCGAATATGCAAGAGTCATGTGATCAACGGCTCATTGACATGCGTAACCGGTCAATAAATAATCAATACATGGTAGAGCAAGATGGGTATACGCCCTTTGTGGTGTTGTATAATTAATTGTTTGTTTGTTGGTTAGCCTCACTTACTCCTTATTTTTATTCTTTAATTCATTTAATAATGTTTGTTTAATCATTAACCCATTCATCCTATAAATAAGTTATGTTTCAGACGGATCATAAAACACTGCAACTGCCATTGCGATGATAAGCTGATGTTTGCTTAATCATTTACCAATTAACACTTTGAATGAGGATTTAATACGAGGATTTATTAACGCCATGAAACAATTTCAAAACAATTCAACACATCTAGAATGTTAAATATTTTAAAAACGTATTTGATGGGAAGCCGTTGCAACCATTGACAGCAACAACTTCCAATCAAATTAGATGCGAAATATTCAACAAAATATTTATCAAATTGAAAACTGTTTTTGGTATTTCAGTATTTAGGATTCAAAGGGTTATGGGAGCTTTAATTTCGGCAGAAAAACAACTGATATATTTCCTGAGTTTCTAAACACAACAAGCTTACTATAAATTGAAACAATTAAAATATTAGAACAACACCCTCTGCCCAAAACATCTATATAACCCACATGAAAAAGTAAAATGTCAATAAAGTGCTTTACATCGTAATTCTTGCAGCTGAAGAATGAAGTTTCGTTATTAATTTTAAAATAGTATACGTTTGTAAAATTGGATAGTGTCAGAGAGATAAATTTCAAGTGTTAGGCATAGATTAGCAATGAAGTTTCCATGTCTAGTTTGCAGTAGCGAAGTAAGAGCTAGGCAACAAGCAGTGCAATGTGATATGTGTGAGCAGTGGTTATCAGCCAAGAACGGCTCCTGTAGTGATCTTGGGAAATGTCCATTTACAGACCAAAGAAAAGCTTTTTTTTTAACAATTTACCACTGTAACGACTGGTTCGATAACCGAACCAGTCATTCCAGTTGTAAGTTTTCAAAATATCTTCTCCTGGACAGCTGACGCTTAAAATTTATAAAATCCATACAATGAAAACCTGATCGTCACTCAAGTATATAACATCATAAACAATTACTTCACTGGTTTACTGATACCACAATCGTTTTGATGTATAGTCCCATCATGAAAATGAAAAGGTCCGTCATTAGTGTACGAATTGGATGTCTTTGATGAATTTATGATTTAATCAGCATTCTGTTGAATATATATAGTCCCTGCAATCTCTGAATCACATTTCCAGAAAACTATATAGGTAAGATGTTGAATATTTTGAAACTAATTTGACAGCAACAGCGCCCAGTCAACTTAGTTTCAAAATATCCAATAGCATGTCTATTAAATAGTTGACTAGTTGATTAAGCCTTGCAGACGGCCTAAATCGAGCTGAACCAGGAAATACGCCATACACATGGTGTATATATAGTAACTGGGAGGAACTGCATGCCCCTCTATATAGGGGCGAACCGTCCCAGTAATGACACGAATCGACCCATTTAGAAATCGTCTCTGGCAGGAAACGTCACGGCGACGAATCGTCCTAGGTACGAAACATCCCGATACCCTTAATTTCCTGTCTTGTCTATGTTAAATCTGTTTGGTATGGTTCAATGCGATTTTAATGGATAATGATCAGAAACATTGCTGTGTAAGTTAGCAATAATTGGCTTCCTACTATATGACCTTTGTGGAGATCAACTTCAACTTTAACTATGATGTAGTCTCCCTGGTTATCAGGGTAATGCTAAACTGGTTAGCCGCACCGACACCAAAATTAGTAGTTTTTGCTTTTGCTATGTACAGTTCTGTTAGTAGACTTAGCATAAAGGTTCATTTGTACATCTCTATTCACACTACTCTGCAATGACTATTTTCGTCTTTTGTGGAGGTAGTTAAGTTCACAGACTCTGTGTTGATGGGCTCTGTAACAGAGCCAGCGAGACATTACTTCTATCGTTTCCGAAATTGATGAACTGATGTTGTAGGTACTTCCTTCAGGGGTTGTTAGTGCATTTAGGTTCTGAGAATCGAGGGGCAGTGTTAGAAGCTGCTGTTCACTAAGTGTTGATTGGAGAAGGCTGTCCATATATCTCGTATAGCAGACTGAGCTTGGGTAGGCATTTTTGCACCGAAAGAGAAAGTGAGCTAAGATCGTATTTGACCGTTCCGCGGTTCCGCGCGTTCCGCGTTTTAGAGTCGTTCCTAACTGTTGACAAAAATGGCTGAACTTTGGAGAAATTTTTGTTCTTACTTTTGGAGCGAAAATTTTTGGTTTCCAGGGAACGTGACATGGAATTGTCTTAGGAATAAAGAAACTGGCATTACTTATCCTCACACCGAAGATCTATGGATGTCTGTATGGGGCATTGTAGTTATATTGATATTGCGCTTTGTCGTGGAAAGGTAAAATGTGCACTCACTGACTGACTCAGTCAACAGCAAATTTGTATTTATAATGTCCTACAATATCGCAGTGGTGGCGTGGGTGGGTGGGGTTGGGGCTAGGGTGCCTGCCCCTAAAATAATTTGGGGTTGCTAATAATGTCTTTACCCCCCCCCCCCCCCTCCCCCCCCCCCCCCCCCTTTAGTCGTCCTAGTGTATATTTTTTAACCCCGAATTATCACCCAAAATGCATTAGATTGACTTCTAATTCATATCTGTGTGTGTGTGCGCGCGCTGTGCTTTGACATTCTTGTGACAATTATTTATATATGCAGTTTGTTATTGTCCTCGGGTCTTCCACTACTGCGGTTGCTTCAGTTCCACAGGCAAAAGTGTGCACGCTGTGTTTTGATATTCTTGTTTTATAAAGTTTATATATGTTTTTTGTCTGATTGAAAGTCCCAAAATGAGGTCTGGAAAATTTGAAATTGAGTCTGGAAAAAGTCTGGAAAAGGTATGGAATTTAATTCTGCTGAAGGTGTATGAATATGTATGTCTATGGTACTGTCATTGTCCTCTGACCACGTATTGCTATTGCTCATAAATCTTATAGTAAAGTTTATTTGCTTTTTATGCCAATTGGCTGATAAGCATACATTTACAGTCAGGTAGGTATACAATGTCAACAGAATAGAAATATACAGACATACGCATTATTAAAATCAATCAATATCACTGATGCCATTACGTTAACTGTATTCATCATGTTGTTCAGTTCTGCATGGTCATGTGACTTTTGTACTTTAAATTAATTCAATGGTGCAGAGAACACATTTAATAGTCTACCCACCAAGTTTACACAGGCCACAGGAGTCTGCCGTTTTAGACACGAAAACGCGAAATCAAAAACACGAAAACACAGCACGTGCTATATACACATATACACACATATTTACTCATATACATATATACATACATATACACATATACATATATATATATATATGGTTGCTGATGCTATGCAGAGTTGCAGTATGGCGGTTCGATCCCCGACCGGGGAGATGGTGATCAACAAATTAAACTAATGGGTGCATGACTGTCGGCTGGATAGCATGTGAAAATTGAAGCTGCACGTTGCCAGTGCGTCAATAAAATAAAATACATATACTGCCAGAGCCGTGATGGAGTCAGAGTACAATAGGCTTAAATGCCAAGGATTGAATCGTGGCAGGTGCATCCACAGATAGTCCCATATGAATCGTCAGTGTGTCAGTATATCAGATATGTGAAAGCTGGTCGGCCAAACCTAGACTTTTAGTCTTGGCGCGGTGGTCCAGTGGAAAGATGTCTGGTTGCTGATGCTATGCAGAGTTGCAGTATGGCGGTTCGATCCCCCGACCGGGAGATGGTGATCAACAAATCAAACTAATGGGTGCATGACTATCGGCTGGATAGCATGTGGAAATTGAAGCTGCACGTTGCCAGTGTGTCAATAAAATAAAATACATACTGCCAGAGCCGTGATGGAGTCGGAGTACAATAGGCTTAAATGCCAAGGATTGAATCGTGGCAGGTGCATCCACAGATAGTCCCATATGAGTCGTCAGTGTGTCAGTATATCGGACATGTGAAAGCTGGTTGGCCAAACCTAGACTTTTGTCTTGACGCGGTGGTCCAGTGGAAAGATGTCTGGTTGCTGATGCTATGTGGAGTTGCAGTATGGCGGTTCGATCCCCTGACCGGGAGATGGTGATCAACAAATCAAACTAATGGGTGCATGACTGTCGGCTGGATAGCATGTGGAAATTGAAGCCGCACGCTGCCAGTGCGTCAATAAAATAAAAATACATACATACATACACATATACAACGCTACCGTGCCTTCGCAATCCCGACCGCGCGCAACCCCGACCACGCACAATTACATTGTATATTAAGATATATAAAGTTATTACAAATATTATGCATGTTAACAGATTAAGATTACAGGCATGAAAATTCAGTTTTATGAAATGTGTAAGAGGTATGACATGTTGCTTATGCTCATTTAACCTTCAGTAATCTAAATCAGACAGTCCTTGAAATTAATTTGAGTGAAAGCTGTTGTTGCCAAAGGCAGCAAGAGCTTACAGTCAAATTATTTTCCAAATATTCAACATATTTCTTGCATGTTTGATTTGAAAGGAAAATAATGGGATTAATGGATGAAAGGGTTAAACTACCCTTCCCTCTGTTTAAACAGTGACTATAACTACTACATTTGTCCAAAAAAGTACACAAAGATATTCTGTTGAATATTTTGAAAATAATTTGACTGGAAGCTGTTGCTGCCATAGGCAGCAACACCTTCAGGTTAACTTATTATCAAAACATTCAACATATTTATGGTTCAGTCCGTTTAAATGTAGCGTAGAGTAATTTCAGCGGTGAAAGGGTTAGCTGTACTTGGATTAGTTAACTATAATAGCAATTAAAGGCTCATTCACTTGTAGGTGTTACAACATAACATCTACTGAAGTGACTGCTGGTCATGCAGGTTATCTGAACTTAGATCTGATTCCCCACACAAAGCCTATTCTTAATACCTCCAGCCATCTTCCACACTCAAAGGCATAGACATCATAGTTGAATAATTACAGCCTGTAGTTAACTCTTTCAATAATAATGAATGACCAGAAATGGCAAATTCCTTACAAGTTAACAGATTTTCTGTTGAATATTTAGACAGTAATTTGCCTGGAAGATGTTGCTGCCTGAGGCAGCAACAGCTTCTAGTCAAGTTATTTTCTAAATATTCAACAGTTTTCCTATTATACAATCTGACTGAAATTAGTTGCTATCTTATTAAAGGATTTTACTGCAGTTACATGCTCTATGATAGCAATTACTTTCAGTCAAATTGTTTTCAAACGAATCTTGTATATATGTTAAGTGATATAGAAGTTACCTCTTCACTGATGATGGGTTCTGGAGTCAGTGTCTCATGCTTCTGATAGTGGGCTTTCATTCTTGCTACTTTATTTACAAGTTTGTAATCACATTCTCTACACTTAGCAAATGATTTTCCATTACTCTGTACTTCTAAGAAATGCTTCCAAATTGGATCCTTAGGCGTACCACTCTTAAAATACATCTTTGATCAAATATTTCAAATAACATCAAAAGTTAATATTATACTGAGAGAACATTCAGACAGGAACTAAACAGATGAACTTAATTAAGAAGATTTACTTGATAACTGATTTCTAATAGAAAGTGGAGTAGAATTATATAGTGATGAAATAAGCTGATAATTGTATTAATTGTCAGACTAGAGGTTAGTCACTGTATGCTAGTTGTGTAAACATGTATCAGAGGAATATTGTAGTATAAACATAGCGATGATAGCTATCAAAAAGCAATGAGAAAACTTAACTAGCAGGGTTAAGTCAGCTAATAGTAGTAAAAACATCTTAACAGACTTACTGTCACTTACATGTATGAGCTGTGATCTTATGATCAGTGTATATATGTGTTGGCAATTTTAAAGCAGTTAGACAGGCACTTAATGTTTAGACAAATACATGCACTATCAGTAGATTCAGTTGTATGTCTTCCAGGTTTTAATCCCTGAATCACAGTCTAGTCTCAATTATAAGGAAAACACCCTGCTGAATATTTTTGAAACTAATTTGACTGGTAGTAACAGGTTTTAATCAACGTAAAATATAATTTAAGCTTATGGAGAAATATCTTTGACCAGGATTTTAGGTTTTGGACAGTTTTGGACACTTCAGGTGTCCAAAACCGATATTGAGCGGATGGTTTAAACCATGGTTTAAACCACTAGTGTCCAAAAACTTACCAACCCTGTTTTATCATAACATTTGTGCCAAAAACGGTTGATATAGACATTAATAAATTCGACATGACAATGTTCCTGGATAATAGCAATTCTCATATCCCCCTCTAGGACAAAATGAACCAGAAGTTTCAATTCGTCGGGAACATTGGGAGTGTATATGTTCCTCTGCAAAATCTGTCATTAGTATACTTGTTTAATTATTAAATGTAGAGTGTACAGATATTCACGTTGGTTTAATCGGTATACTATATTATATGTAGTTTCCAAGCCAGATATGTCAGTATCGGTCAAAACCAATTTTATGAATTCTACATAATTACTGATCAATCCATAAGCCATGCAACTCGACTACGAGGCAATGAGCAATTCTTGTATCCCTCTAGGCTGAATTGACCAAGTAATTCATTTTACGATGTCAGCACTTTTGCACACATTAAGCGATTTCGCAATTCGGTTGTTTTCAGATCTTTTGTCCTATCATATAGAAACCGAAAAAAGCCGAGCGTGAATTAAATGCAAACACTCCGGAATGGTTGCCGACTGTGAACAGGCACTGCTATCATAGATTTTAACATATATAGCTTCTGTGGTAATTTTAAGCCGGTAAGCTTGCGTGTTGGCAAGAAACCTATGCATTAGTTTTCTTAACGTCATGGAATACTTTGTTTTTGCGAGTCTAATGGATAATTTCGACAGAAATGTTGTACTAGTCCACCAGACTTGTGGCCAACAGACTATAAGTAGTCTGTATGAGAATTAGGTAGTCTCGGACTTGCGGACATAACTAGAGATCGAACCCTGGTATGTACAGATTATATCTTAGGATGTTGTTGTGGACTTAGGGCTTGTTCAGCCCGTATGTCCACCTCTTCATTTTCCTCTAACTTATATGACAGATGCATGTGACTTCCAGGCATTTTGTAGTCCGCAGAAAGTTATACTTTATTTCTTGATCTTGCCAGAATCAATCCAGTCCTACCTCAAATTTAAACACTGAATCGATGGGTACTAATGCATTGGGTAGACTCTTCCATACATTGTTGACTCGGCTTAGATCTAGTTTGGCCCTTTCCTTTCTTACTCTCAGGCTATGGCCTCTTGTGTAGCTGCTTTCTATTACCACAAACATGTTGTCTGTCACCTCCATGTCATACACTCCATTCAGGATTTTGTAAACTTCAATCATGTCCCCTCTCAGTCATCTATATTTGAGCGTTGGCAGGCCAAGCTTCCTTAGTCTGGCTGGGTAATCTAACTCTTTCAGCATGGGGGACAAGCTTTGTTGCCCGCTTCTGTACATTTTCAACCACCAGGGTTTCCGTCTTACTCTGTTGTTCCCACAACTGACTGCATATTCAAGATGTGGCCTCACCAATGCGTTGAATAGGTAAGTGAATATTTCCTCATCAAGATATGTAAACGTTCTTATTATCCCCATAACGCTGTTTGCTTTGTTTACTTGCGCTTGCTTGTGTGCCTTAAATGATAGGTTGTTGCCGATGATCACACCAATATCTTTTTCTTTATCCACAAACTCAAGTGTCACACGCTTTCCATTTTGTTTATATAAATGATAATCTCTCTTTATTTGCTCCTGTGTTTTTGGATCTGTATTGTCATTACTTTACATTTGTCTGGATGAAACCTCAATAGCCATTTATTTGTCCAGTTCTGAAGAGCATCTAAATCTTTTTGCATCTTCTCATCATCTGCACCTTTTATTTCATTGTATATCTTGGTATCATCTGCATAGAGATATGTTGCTGCCTTCACTATATCTAATCAATCGTTTATGTAAAGGACGAACAATACCGGGCCCAATACACTAGCCTTGTCACAAGCCTGCTTTCAGACGAAACACCATTGACAACAAATTTTTGTTGTCTGTTTGACAAGAAGTTTTCAATCCACGAGATTAGCTGTTGACTTACACCATAACTTCTTAGCTTTCCTAGTAAACATTGGTGTGAAACAGTGTCAAAGGCTTTCATGAAGTCCATGTCGCAAGTCAGAAGTTGGTACCCAAAAAATGGTGGACTCGTTACACTTTATACATTATTCTTTCGTTCAAATTCTATTAGCTTTTGAAGTATTGCACCTAGAAAAGAAAGTAAGGCATCATAACACTGCTTAATGTCTTGCCCTTCAGATGAGGCCATTCTCCATCGATCAATACTCACCATTCTGTTACTTCTGATATACAGCTGGCCCTGACAGCTGGCTGTAGGACTATAGACTTAGAAAGCTTTACCGACTCCTTGGAACCGGGTACTCGGCTCCCAACTTCCGAGTACCCGTCTACGATAGAGCTCATTCTTGTTTGCATAGCAACAAGAGCATACATGCTTTTCGCAGTGGAGAGATTCAGGATTAATATCTAAGTCTTTTGTCTGTGATTGTGATAGCTAGTGATTCTCTTGCAAAGATAATTGGATAATATGGATACCGCCGATGATAACCAGGTTGTATAATTCCTTATTATCCATAGTTAAAAGACTTAGGTCTCTAAATTTCGTTGTGTCGCATGTTCCAATTTCTGACCCCAAAGAATCTGGGACGTGTGTTAACAACGAGATATGCCGGATGATCGCCTTCTTTAAACCCCAACAGGCGATCGGCAGATATGAAAATGGGTGTTTGCTACAGTATTTCTAACACGAATATCGGCTGACGTCGTTCTCCGTAGGATCCGAGCGGGTGACGTCACACCCGTGATGCTCGGATGTTTATGTGAAGAAAAATTTGTTCATTAATTTTCGCATCTTGTTCTGGGTGCTGCGTACTAAAAATGGTACCGGAAACTTTGGAATGTTCAAGTTTACGTGTTATCACGATCGGTTTGCAATGATCGGTGGTTTCAAAATTCTTGATTAGATGTGCGGTCTGCGGTTTTACCGTGTGGTACAGCAGTTTGTTTACATTTTGTTGTTTCTTCACATATTGTTTCGGCTTTCGTTAGGAGTATAATTTATATTGATTGGTAAATATACCCCCGAATGCTATGCGATATGATTCATGGTTCCTTTATACATCCTGGAGGATCAATTATGGGTGTATTTATGCCCGCGTTGTTCTTGTCATCATAATCAATTCGATCTTTGCTGTAACGTTGCGGGGTGTGGTGCGGGAGGGTTACAGTTAATTTATGGTCAAATTATTTGAAAATTAATTGTCTACCTTCCATCTGTGTCTCGTTCCGCTTGCTTATTGTAGGTTTGTGCTTATTTATAGGCCAAGCCAGCCCTGCCATCATGTGACGAGTGCCACAAATTCGTACGGGTCCTGTTTAAGGACCATGTCTGTTTTAGGTGTACTCCATGTAACCTTGATAGTAGGTGTAATGTGTGTGCAGTGTGGTCCGCGGATATGACCTTGCCCAGAAGGATGTGGCTGGGTCTGACGCGGGGTCAGTTCCGCTTGCTTATTGTAGGTTTGTGCTTATTTATAGGCCAAGCCAGCCCTGCCATCATGTGACGAGTGCCACAAATTCGTACGGGTCCTGTTTAAGGACCATGTCTGTTTTAGGTGTACTCCATGTAACCTTGATAGTAGGTGTAATGTGTGTGCAGTGTGGTCCGCGGATATGACCTTGCCCAGAAGGATGTGGCTGGGTCTGACGCGGGGTCAGGCGGTGCGAAGGTAAATCGTGGAGGGTCCGGTTCGGCCGGTGGGGGCGCTCCACATCCCCAGCTGGAGGTGGCGGAGATGGCACCGCCGTCGTGGTTCGGTCCGGCTATGCAGGGTTTTCTGCATAGCGTTCTGCCCACGCTGGTGTCGTCACTGCTGCCGAAGGTTGGGGGGCAGTTTCTCCCCATGCCTGGTACGGACCCTGTCCTAGGACAGGGTTCTGGACTGGTCACCGAGGGAGCCGTCTCGTACGGCCACCTGGCAGTCCCGTCTGGCTCCGGCCTGACGGGTTCTGTCTGCGGCCACCTCCGGGTGGTCCAGTAGCGGTGGCCGGTCCGTCAGGTGTGGGAGCCGTCCGCGGTTTCCTCGTCTAGTGACGACTCTTCGGAGTCTGAAGACGAGGAGGAGAGGTTGCTGCGGCCTGTGATGCCACGGGTGGAGAATATGGAGGTCGATTCCGTCCTGGACGAAACCGTCCTCCATCTGTCTGGCTTGGCGCAAGCCAGGGCAGCGGCTCCGCCCGTGGTTGAGGCCAATCTGGTACCAGGCACCGGTCCCGTGACGGTTGGTTTGATGCCAGCCGACACGGTGACCAGTGTGCCGGGACGGGCGTGGTACTCACCTATCTGGCCTGGTTCGGCGGTCAGACATGGGGTGCCGTTGGCGCCCGTGTCTGGCCACGGTTCCGCGTCTGCTACGGGTCCGCACAGTTTTCCGGGCGGACCTACCCCATGGACTGGTGTGTTTCATGGGGTGGCGGCGGCGGAACTGTTTGGTACCGGAGTGCCTGGCGTGTCAGCCGTGGCTCCTTGCCGGGAGGCCGTGGCTGGCAGGCCCGTGAACGCGTCAACGGGTGACGTGTTCACGGGTGTGTCCTCGGAAGTAGACTGGTCGGAGGCTCTGGCTTGGCTAGCCAGGGTTGACCCGTCTGTGGTTGCGGCCACGGCCGAGGAGGATGCGCCCCGTCCGTCGGTGGCATCGATTAGGATGGGGATCTTGCCCGCAGCCCGGATCCAGTCGGTTGGACTGGATCCACGGTTCATAGAGTTGCTGGATGCTATTTATAGCAAGCAGCTCATGACCATGGGCCAGCTCCCTGCGGCCTCCAGGGAGGTGCAGGCAAGGTGTCGTATTTCGCGGGGGGAATACGACAGATATCGTTCAAAACGATGGTGTGGTACCGTCGGTCACCGAGGATGAACGATGGGTTCTGGGTGTTCAGAGTGCTGGAGCGGGTGGCCCCGGTCCGGCACTTGTGGACAAGTCCCAGGCACACTAGGAGGAAGTCCTGTCCCTATGCGATGAGGGTGTGAGGGCAGCTATGAGTGCTGTCAACCATTCGTATCGCCTTCTTCAGTCGGTGTGGGGGACTAGGACGGGGATTTTGCCCGCGGCCCGGATCCAGTCTGTGGACTGGATCCACGGTTCATAGAATTGTTGGAGACTATTTATAGCAAGCAACTTATGACCGAGGGTCAGCTCCCTGCGGCCTCCAGGGAGGTGCGGGCAAGATGTCGTATTCCGCGGGGGGAATACGACAGATATGGTGTAGTCCCGTCGGTCACCGAGGATGACCGATGTGTACTGGGCGTTCAGAGTGCCGGGGCGGGTGGCCCCGGTCCGGCACTTGTGGACACGGCTCAGGTACACCAAGAGGAAGTCCTGTCCCTATGCGATGAGGGTGTGAGGGCAGCTATGAGCGCTTTCAACCACTCGTATCATCTCCTTCAGTCGGTGTGGGCTGAAGCAGGGGCAGACCACCCTGTGCCACCTGTGGCGCTTTCGTGCGTCAATGACGGCTTGGTGCTGCCTATGGACGCACTGGCAAGGGTGCAAGCGTGTGTGACAAAGTCCAGGAGGCCAATGGTTCTTGACCATATGCGTCCGGCTACGGCAGTCAGGGAGCGTCTTCTTGGGACACCCCTGACAGGGCCTAGCATCTTCGGTGGCCAGGCGCGGGCCATCCTAGAGGTCACTGCCAGCATTGCGCAGAATCGGTTGGCGGTAAACCTACAGTTGGAGCTAGTGCGGCAAGCGCACGCACTAGGGGCTGTAGGGAAACCATTAGCTGTCCAACCTTCGAAGAAGCAGAAAGGCAAGGCCAAAACTAAGCCTACTGCGACTTCTGCTTCGTCTGGATTTTCTCAGCCGCCGCCGGCTAAGAAAGCCAGGCAGGTTGTGGAGGCCCCTACCCTCCCCAATGTTGCTCCTGATCGCCCTAGAGGCGGGAAGGGCAAGGGGAAGGGTAAGGGTAAGTCCTCCAAGGGCGGAAAGAAGGGAGCGGATCGTACCTGAGGGTACGAGAGCTCCCTTCATATCCGCCTGGACCGCACCTGTGCGACAGGAACAGCGGTGCCAGTTATACCTGCCGAGCCAAGACGGAAATGGTTCTCTCTCTCTCTCGTTAAGAAAGGGGGGGGGAGCGGACCGCGAGCCGGACAACCCCGTTAAACGTCGAGGCGTCTATGGTGGGTGGAAGGCTCATGCGTTTCGTCGAGGCCTGGCGAGGTGTGACGTCAGACAGTCTGGTCCTGGGATGGTTATCCCAGGGCCAGACGGTGTGACGTCAGACAGTCTGGTCCTGGGATGGTTATCCCAGGGGTACATGCCGGAGTGGTGGGACTTTCCGCCGCAGAATCTGTCTTTGGCACCTGTCTGGACACCCGTACCACGGGAACCAGACAAGTTAGAAGCCGTTCAAAACGAAGTGTCGGGTTTGCTTCTGAAGGGAGCAATAAAACCAGCGAACCAGAACACTCCAGGCTTCTATTCCAATATGTTCCTTGTCCCCAAGAGCACAGGGGGATGGAGACCCATACTCAATCTCAGGCCATTAAATTGGTTTATCCATACGCCTCGGTTCCAGATGGAAATGCCAAGGTCGGTAATGGCAGGATTGAGGAAGGGAATGTGGTGTGTATCGATCGATCTGAAAGATGCATATTTCCACATTCCGATGATCAGGAGTTGTCACAGGTTTCTGAGATTTGCGTTTCAGAATCAAGTATGGGAGTTTATGATCTCCCATTTGGCCTGTCGACAGCTCCGAGGGTTTTCACAAGAGTGGTCCTTGCGGTGACAGCGTTTCTCAGAAAAGAGAACGTGGCGCTACACACCTACATAGACGACTGGCTGATCAAGGCAGACTCGGCAGCCAGGTTGAACGTGGATACTGCTCTGACTCTGAGGTTACTTTCAGATCTAGGCTGGATAGTCAATGAGGAGAAATCCGAGTTGACGCCCACTCAAGATTTCGTTTATTTGGGGATGCGATTCGATCTCGAGGATAGCAGGGTGTACCCGTCAGAGCCCAGAGTGGTGTCTCTGTTAGCCACCCTCAAGAGTTTTCGAGTGGGAAACCACATTCAGGCGAGGCGGTTCCTTCAGATGCTGGGCATGATGGTCTCCATGGAGGAGGTTATCCTGTACGCTGCTCTAATGCGAAGGCCTATCCAGTTGTATCTGATGTCTCTGTGGAAACAGAGAACAGAACCCCTGTCAAAACTGGTACCAGTTTTGGAGCCGATAATCTTGTATGGTGGAAGGAGCATCAGAATCTCCTAGATGGGGTTTCGCTGCACCTACCCCACCCCCAGCTGTCCGTGTACACGGATGCATCGCTGGAGGGGTGGGGTGCCTGCCTGGGAGAACACCAGGTCTCGGGCACATGGACTCTCCCGGAGAGTCAGCTGCATATCAATCTGTTGGAAATGATGGCAGTGGAACTGGCGTTGGAAGAGTTCCTTCCGATGATCAGGGGCAAGGTGATATTGATACGGTCGGACAATTCGACAGTAGTATCATATATAAATCGCCAAGGCGGGACCAGGTCGCCCACTCTCTGTATCAGAGTGTGGCACTTGATTCAATGGTGCAAGAATTACTCGGTTGTTTTGAAAGCAGCTCATATTCCTGGCCGATTGAACATTCTGGCGGATGCTTTGTCTCGCAGACAGAGAATTCTGCCAACAGAATGGTCCCTCAACCCTCCAGTTCTGCGACGGATCTTCGAGCATTGGGGCAAACCCAACGTCGACTTGTTCGCCACAAAGGAAAATGCTCAAATCATGACGTATGTCTCGCCGATTCCAGATCCAAATGCCGTCGATACAGACGCTCTGGCGATAAGCTGGAGAGGGATGCACGCTTACGCGTACCCACCCACCATTCTTCTACCGAATGTATTGGTGATGGTCAGGGAGGAACCGTGTCTGGTCCTGCTAATAGCGCCGTATTGGCCGAGCAGGGCGTGGTTCACGGATCTTCTAGATCTGTTGGTGGAAAATCCTGTGCAGTTGCCCGAGATTCCGAACATAATCTCCCAGGCCAAGGGACGCTTCCTACACGAGCGTCCCGAAATGTTCAAATTGACTGCGTGGATGTTATCAAACAACGTTCCACGTCGGAAGGTTTTTCTCGACAGGCTGCTGATTTCATCGCGGCTGCGAGAAGGAGGTCAACCTTCAAGTCATATAACAACAAGGTTAACAGATTTGCAGACTGGTGTGAAGAAAAGGGTATTGATACCTTTCAATCCACTATTAAGCAAATATCAGACTTTCTCTGTGAGCTGTTCTTTTCAGGACTAGCTCCCATCACAGTTGCTGGATACAAGTCAGCTTTGGCATCAGTTATCCCTTGTCTAGCCAACAGGGATAGTCCAGAGGTGGCCCAGTTAAATGTGATGTTGAAGGGAATGAGCAATCTCCGACTGAGACAACCGGTAGTCATTCCAGCCTGGAGTCTATCTTTAGTGCTTAATGTACTGGCCAAGCACCCTCTCGAACCGTTGCGTTCGGCTAGTCTAAAGCATTTGACTCTAAAGGCGGTCTTTCTATTGGCAGCTTCCTCAGCTAGAAGGCGCAGTGTGATCCATGCGCTTTCGGCAGAGAGGGACCGATTTATTGTTTCTGGAGAAGGTCTGCGTCTTCTGCCAAGAGCAGAGTTTATGTCAAAGAACCAATCTGAGATATCCCGGCAAACCGATCATTATACCGAAGTTAACTAGGTTTGATCGTGATGCCAGTGTCTGGTGCCCGGTCCGTGCTTTGACTAAGTACAAGAAACGGACTGACTCGTTACGGTCGAACGATAGACATCTGTGGATCTGCCATAAAAAGCCTTATGGCGCCGCATCCATGGATACTATCTCTCGTTGGGTAGTCGAATGCATTCAGACTACTCATGAGATGGCGACTGGGCACCAGGCGCAAGGGCACACAATGTTAGAGGAATAGCCGCCTCGACTGCCCTTTACGGTGGTGTTCCGTTAGAGGACATCATGGCCGTTGCACAATGGCATTGTGAGTCCTCATTTACGGATTACTATATAAGGGATGTGTCAGACTCAGCCAATCCACTCGCTTTAGCTGTTTTGAGACGATAGTTAAGTGACCACACTGCTCTTCACCCTTTTTTCACTTTGGTAAGAAAAGAACCTAAAGCAGGCATGGTCGAGCGTGAGGATGACAACCAGATTGTGTCACTGATGGCCGGACCAGTGAATGGTTGGAGGCGGTACGTCTGAAGTCCAATTATCATAAGGTAATTCAATAGTGAGAGTTTTTTGTATTATGTCTATATATCATGTTCATTCATCATATATATTCATGCTCATTCCCAGGCTAATACATGTGAATATGCAAGGAGCAGTTAACCCTCTTGGCATATTTGTGTTTCAGGCGAGATACATGTTCGTGAGTTCTCTCCCTTTTCTTAGGAGAAAAAAGGGGGTGGGGCAGTGACGCGAATGTGATTCCGTTCCGTTAACTTGACGGTCCTTTTAGGTCTCCGTTAGTCAAGTTTTTAAGTCTAAATCTTTCTCCAAGGGGCAAAAGTAGCATTTATGGCTTTCCCCTTCCCACCAGGTTACTGATCAAATCTGGTGTATATCAGAAGTAACAGAATGGTGAGTATTGATCGATGGAGAATGCAGGAAATGTCGATTTCCCTTTCTCCGAGATCTAACAATACTCACCATTCTGTTACGGACCCAGCCTCCCAGCCCCACGGAGGCAAGCCATGGATTTCTCTTGTTTGGTGGCTATGCAAACAATATGAGCTGTATGGTAGACGGGTACTCGGCAGTTGGGAGCCGAGTACCCGGTTCCAAGGAGTCGGTAAAGCTTTCTAAGTCTATAGTCATAGAGCCAGCTGTCAGGGCCAGCTTGTATATCAGAAGTAACAGAATGGTGAGTATTGTTAGATCTCGGAGAAAGGGAAATCGACATTTCCTGCATTCCCATGTCATTTGACTTGATAATAAGAGTTGTGCTCCAATATGGGTCATTCCATACCAAATCACCCAGAATATAAAAATCTTCCCGGGTGACCATCTCTGAGTTTTATTAAATTTCAACGAGATGCACATATATTGAAATGATGCGTGCATGCAAAATTTCATTGCAAAATTCCAATTAGTTTTGAAGTTATGGTTGATTGATTTTAGGGGGTGTGGCACTTTTTTAGCACTCGCGAATCCAGTGAGTGGTTTGGAAGGATCTTTAAACGCTGATAACTTTCTTAATATTGAAGATATTAAGCTGACATTTGCTGTGCCACCTAATTGATGCATGTGGAGTCTGGAACTGAACGCATTTCCTGGATATCTCTGCCAGTTCCTGAGGAGGAGGACTCTAAAGTTTGGCGTTTATCCATTCAAAAACAATTTTGATCAGATTTCAGTGAACCAATACTACTTGACTCTTTATCACAAATACTAAATGTAAGTTGTTTTGAAGTATACATGTACATATAGGTGTTGCTGTAGAAGAAAGCTTATATGAATCAGGTACAATATTAAAGTGTGGCAGGTGTCCACATAACAGATGAGAACAAAAAATCCGAAAATGTGGCCTTCATATTAGGGATAGTTTACCCATGTGGGCAATTACCTATCATCAGGAGCTTTGAATATGATTAACATACATATATTAGCTCTATATGTACCAAGTTATAACTTTCTGGCTCAATTCCTTCAACCTTAAATAAAGTTCGATATCTACCCTATTTTCCAGAAATCGAATCAACCAAAATGAAGTGTTAATTACCGTATCAACACTTTCAAACCAAAAATACATTGATTTATACATTGCACTATCAATTATCAATGCCTCAATCACAGGCATTCACATCTACATACCACATGCAATGTAACTTACTAAGAATATAAATAAATGCTTAGAAAAAAAAAAGGTCGTGAATGCAAATATTACAAAAATGCTGGTAATTTCTGTTGAATCTGCATGTAATCCTGCAGTGAAAGTTTATAATATCGAGCACTGAGTCCTTGTAGTTCCAGAGCACCTATCAAGCAAATGATATGTTGAAATGGCACCCAGCATTGATCCTTTCGTGAAACTGAAGGCCAGGAGAGAAATCCTTTACTGGAGCGTTTCATACAGTCAACAAGTACAGCACTCTGTTCATCAGACCGCTCAACAATACTTCCAACATACCATTCCTTGTCATACATACATGTACATGCTACATATTTTCCAGGTTGCAACTGATCATGATGTTGAGAATCAGGCAGGATACTATGAAGTGATAATGGCTGTTTCTCACCAAGGGTGCCCATAGTAAAATCACTATAAGCTGAGATCCGTTTCATCTTCAATTCGACTTCGGATACAGGAATAAAGCAATGATGCGACCGGGTGCCTGAAAGAGTCTTTACTGAATCAAATCGTGAAGTTAATTCAAACCTGGCTGCATTATCTGCAACATCGTTATCAGAAACAAAGAAAAATTTAACCCCAGGAGTGTGTTCTGAAGCGAAGTTGTACATTTGAGTTGCAGTCAAAATGTGATCCTTTACTGTTGCCTGCAAGCTGGCTTGAGCGACTAGGTGTTTCACAGTTCCCCCAATGCCATCACAGGGGCTTTTCCCATGGCTAGTTTCAATACTTTTTGGCAACAAATTTGTGGGTTATAGCTGAATGTGTGGGCAAACTATACGAGCGCTCCAAAAACTTACAAGTGTCCATTATAGAAAGGCTTATAAGATACTAAACTTACTTGTAATGCGCTTCTTATGGAAGGTTAATGTGTCAGAGCAATACTTCTGTAAGCTTTCATAGCGAGACAAATATATTATTTCATGGTGGAGACAAATTTCATCCTGGTCAGTAAAATATATTCCGCATCTCCATTGTAGTAATTGTCTATCTTCTTGTTTGAACTCAGACAGAGGAATAAGTCCTGTTTCTCTACAGTATGTCAATTTGTGACAGTCTTCATTCAAGCACATTCCTATTTTACAGAGTGATGAACTAGTCGACACCATTTTGATGCTTTCACAACAAATAATAATCTCTGAATGGCAGATATCACTGGCTTAACCAAGTTCACTGTCTAAATACAGAAATTACGCAACACATCCGCTCCCTAAATAGTCATGATGCAATACTCAGAGCCGGCCTTAGGGCTAGGCAAGCAAGGCGGTCGCCTAGGGCCCCGCTCAAGAGGGGCCCCTTACAGAGGCCCCCGCAAAATGTGGTGGTGGTGGTTTAATGCATACACATAGGCATAGCACTGTATAATTAAACTAGGCCTGCTACACATACATTGAAGCTGTGCGTATGCGGTATTAGTAGGCATATATGTGCTAGCTATTATAACCTAAGTTTATCGTTTTTGTTTAAATGTCTATAATATTGCACAGATTATACAGATGCACCCACTGACATCGCCCGCTCCCCCCCCCCCCCCCCCCCCCCCCCCCCCCCCCCCCCCCCCCCCCCCCCCCCCCCCCCCCCCCCCCGCGCCACAATAGTTGACAATGCGTTCAAATCTAGGCCATGGTGCATGATGACGTAATGTCTAGACTGCTGAGAGTTTCTGACTTCTTGAGCTTGCTGAATCAATGTGCACGCAGCGCGCTCATTAACAGTTAGTCAGTCAGCAGGAAAGCTAAAGTGGTGAAGTTTATGAGGCGATTATGCCAACAGTGACGTGTATCAGTGTCAATATGTCATCGTATATAATATTATTATAGACCTAATAGTTATTATCTCTTAGGCAGTTTGTTTATTTATTGGTTTACAGACCATACAGATCCACCATTTCTCCGAAAAATTGGCAAATTTGGAAGAAAATTAATTTCCACTCTTTTTAGTACCGTACATCATATTCATAGGCCTACCTATTTTGCATAAAATGAAAAGAAATTACACATCTACCTAACCTGTCATTTTCTTTCCATTCTTTGCTATGTTTTGCCATATCATATAGGCTATTCTAGGACTAGCTCACTAGTTTATCTAATATATGCTGCATTGTAGTGACTCACTAAAATCACTACAATGCAGCATATATTATATAATTGTATTTAGCCTATATTTGGTTCTACGTGAAATTCTTTAAATATAAAATTGTGCTTTTGCACAGTTTAAATAGTGACGATTATTTTCGCTTCCGATTATAGATTTTCCACACAGAAAAATATAGAAGGAAATGGCGATTTTATTTTTTTCCCGCCACGTACCCTAGCTTTGAGGGAGAAAATCTGTAAACCAATAAACAAAAAGTGTCCTTATGGAAGTTAGGGTACTGTGGGAGTCTCACTGCCTTTTGTGCTGACAGTTTTTCGGTGTCTACGTGTCTATCTTCAGTTATGCATTTTGAATTATGATAGATAGCTTGGTGTGCCAGTTTTAATAAAATAAGCAGCAATTAACCATTTCTCCGATGAAATATCAGAATCAAAATTTCAGGGCAGCCTTACACAAAACAAGTTAAATATTTTGAAAATAATTTGACTGTATGCTATAGCTACCTCAGACAGCAACAGCTTTCAGGCAAATTAATTTCAAAACATTCTGCACAATGTTAGTTGCTATTATAAATAAGGAATTCTTGATCTGGGATAACACTTAACACTCTGATGTCAACATTTCTGTATAAAATTCGTGTACAAATTTATACAATTATATATTGTGGAGAAAATTTTGAATGAAGATATTGTTGGCTTTAAGGCAGCAACATCAGCAAACAAAATTGTGTCCAAAATGTATGCTGGCATCTGTTTGCTAAAGATAGAATGTTGTTGATGTTGAGATTAGAGTGGTTAATAACTTAATTGTTTTACCGTAGTGGTTATTCGGTTATTCCTGTAAAAATGTCCAAAAGAATCCGAGACATTGGTAGAAAATATACTAGTGGCAGCAAGAAACGTGCCATTGAAATCGCCAAGGAAACAGATGCTAAAAAGCAAAGTGGGGCTATTGAAAAGTTTGTTTTTAAATCTCCGTTAGAGCAACCACATGCCGCAGAATCGGACGAAAGTACGCACAATGAGAGATACGTTTCACGTTCTGCTAGTGGCGACGAGGAGCAAAATGAACCACTCAATGATATAATTGTTGAAGATAAGTGTAGAGCAACAGAAGAGACAGATTGCCATATTAATGTAGCCGAAAATATAGTTTTAGACACAGAACTTTGTGATCATGAAGAAATGCCACTTTTAAATTCTAGCACCCAAGTTCCTTCCTCTACTCAAGAAATTAGCGATGTCATTTCGAATTTTGCAGATCCGTCATTGTGGCCGAAATATATAAGTACAGCTAATCGTGAGTTCATAGTAAGAAAAGGGCCACAGCAAAAAACCCCTGAAAGTTATGACTATCCAAAGGATAGCACAGGACGGAGGTTTTCACATAACCATTATGAAAGAAAGCTACCAAATGGAGAAATTGTCAATCGCCAGTGGCTTGTGTACTCCACAGGAAATGACTGCATTCTGTTTTTGCTGCAAGCTTTTTGGGAACTGTAATATGGCTTTAGGATCTGATGGATACTGTGACTGGAAAAATGCCACTGTACATCTATCTGAGCACGAGAGGTCACGTGTACACATACAAGCTACACTGAAATGGATTGACTTGGAACAAAGACTAGAAAGTGAATGTACTGTTGATAAACTAAACCAACAAATAATCAATGATGAAAGAAGCCGATGGCGAAATGTTTTTGAACGCCTTCTAGCAATTGTACAATTTCTCTCCGAGCACAACACGGCTTTTCGAGGTTCTGTTGACAAATTGTACCAGCCACACAATGGAAACTTTTTGGGTCTCGTACATTTGATTGCGAAATTTGACCCGGTTATGAAAGAACATTTGGGAAGAGTGAAAGATGGAGAAATTCATGACCACTACTTAGGAAAACGGATACAAAATGAACTGATTTCTCTTATGGGCAATAAGGTGCGAACAACCATCGTCTCAAGAATAAAGGCTGCTAAATACTATTCTGTCATATTAGACTGCACACCTGATCTCAGTCATAGCGAACAGATGTCATTAACAATTCGCTATGTGTCAGATGGTTCATCAATTTCAAACGTTTCTCCTGGAATTTATGAACATTTCATAAAGTTTATTGAGGTATATGAAAGTACAGGTAAAAACCTTCTTGACGTCTTGCTGTATGAGTTGAATGAGCTGGGACTGGAAGCCATCGATATTCGTGGTCAAGGACGGTGCAAACATGAAAGGTCACAAATCAGGTGTACAAGCGCGTCTTCGAGAATTAAACCCAAGAGCATTTTTCACCCCATGCGCATGTCACAGCTATAATCTGCTGCTTGGTGATTTGGCAGAGACGTCTCCTGAAGCAATGACATTTTTTGGCATAGTACAACGTTTGTATGTGTTGTTTTCAGCATCGATGCAGAGGTGGACTATATTCCGGGAGTTTGTTAAGGATTTATCTGTCAAGCCCCTGAGTGACACTCGATGGGAGTGTCGCGTCCAAAGTGTAAAATCAGTCCGATATCAAACTGTGGAGTTCTACGATGCGTTAGCCAAAATTTCAGAAACAGCAAACGATCCTATGGCTCGTAGTGAAGCAGCATCGCTCTGTAATGAACTGAAAAATTTCAAGTTCCTTGTTGCTATCGTATTTTGGTATGACATTTTGTTTCAAATCAGTCATGTCAGCAAAGAGCTACAATGTGACTCTATAGCATTAACAAGTGCATTACAAAGTTTTGAGAACACATGCAAGTGGATAAAGAAATACCGGGGAAATGGCTTTGAAAGTGCAATTGCGACAGCAAGTGAAATAGCAGATAATCTTCAGACAGAGCCGATTTTCAAGGACACTAGAATTCGTAGGAAGAAGAAAATGTTTAACTATGAAGGTAACGATGAACCTGTCACAGATGCACGGAATGCTTTCCGTATAAACTGCTTCAATAAAGTAATAGACGCAGCTATTTCATCACTTGACACAAGATTTGAACAGTTGAAAAATCACCAGAAGATATTTGGATTTCTGTATGAGTTTCAGCTATTACCAAAATCTGAGTTGAACACGTGTGCCTTAGAACTAGAAAAAGTACTTACCATAGTCAAATCGGACACAGCAGCCAAAGATTGTGATATTGATGGAGGCATGCTTGCTGAAGAGATGTGTGCTTTGAAATCAATCCTACCTGATTCAGTCCATGGAGACCCTCTTAAGATATTGAACTTCGTTTCGATCAAGACACGTTCAGCAGACTTTCCTAATTTTTGGATTGCACTTAGGATTCTACTTACAATCCCAGTAACTGTTGCGTCTGGTGAAAGAAGTTTCTCTAAGTTAAAGCTGATAAAAACATACCTCAGGACCACAATGTCACAAGAACGGCTAAATGATTTGGCCGTTTTGTCAATAGAAAATGACATTGCCAAAGACTTGGACATGAATGATCTCATAAATGACTGCTTCTGTGAAAGCTCGTAAAGTATTACTTTAAGTTAAAGTAATACTTTACGAGCTTTCACAGAAGCAAAGTCATTATCTTTAAGGATGTTTGCAAATTGTAGCCAACCTCAGAATTACAGTCAAACCTGCCTAACCTGGGGTGAATTTCACAAACGTTAGAAATTGGCATAAGCTAAGAAATTGGCTAACATTTTATGGCATCTGTAGACTGTAATCTGATTGACCGGCGCCATCGGAAATTAGCCACTTTCATGGCTTAAGCCAATTTCTAACCTTTGAGAAATCCACCCAGTCCATAGCGGACACCTGCTTTTGGAGTCACAAGCTGGTGGTTTTTTCTAACCCTACCACTATTAAGTTGGCCGATCAGTCAGTTAGTTACATCATATGTGGCTAGTAACTATGAAGCAAAATAACCCACAATTATGAAACTTGATGGACACAAACTAGAATAATACAGTATGTTACATTACATAGTGTTAGTGACTTAATGTACTATTCTAGAAATTAGGTTCATGCGAATAATACATTAAAGTGCAAACGACGTTAGCTGTACAACTTTGCATAAATAGATCAGGCATTCATCAACATTTAAAAAATAAGCACTGATTTCCTTGAAAAGTTCTCAGTAATTAACTCAAAAGAGATATTGGTCAATATCTGACAACCTTTCACAAACGGGCTGAGCGAGTTCCACCTTAAAATACACTACCATTATGGGACGTAATCAACCTGATTTATTCACACGAACGACGCTTATAAGGTAGCGATTGACCTCCCTTCCACTGTAGTTTTGAGCGAAATTTGTGGTATTTTATACGCACGGGTTGACAATGATTAGTGTCAGATCGGTCGGTTGAATAACAAATTAAAATGCACTAGCGTGTTCAGCAGGAAAAACAGCATTAGAACGAAGTATAAATATCGCTTTTACTGCAGGTAATTTCAGCGGCGGCGCCTTCGATATATGCCGTTTTCACTATGCGTTCTTATGCAGGGCTATGTTTGCCGTCCCGCTAGTGACGTAGAACGAGTTGGCTTATCGATTGCCGGAGTTGAACAAGTTGAAATCAGAAGTCCTTGTTTGCGTATTTTTAAATTCGCGTTTCTCGCTTATTTCTTATGGTATGCTCGTACTGCTTATATGTGCGAGACGGATTTTGATTGTACTTCAACCACACGGTGTGAATATTATGGTGTCATCCGGCCTTCAAGTTAAGCGTCTGCAAAATGGTACATGATTTTCTAGTATTCATATGGGAAGTATCGGCACAGTTTTGGCCCAGCATTGGCGCATTAAGCTGTGACTACTGTGTTATCTTGGTGCCATTTACAGAAACTTATGACCCACCCTTTTCCATGGCCATACCCCTATTACAAACATTTTTCATGAATACGCTTAACAGAAATCATGATTTCTGTCAAATATCTGTTAAGCTGCCTAACAGAAATCATGAATCATAAGTTAAGCGTATTCATGAAAAATGTTTGTAATAGGGGTATGGAAAAGGGTGGGTCATACGTTTCTGTAAATGGCACCAAGATAACACAGCAGTCACAGCTTACTGGGCCAATGCTGGGCCAAAACTGTGCCGATACTTCCCGTATCAGCTCGGTATCGACCTGGCATTGGCCCAGTAAGCTGTGTTATCTGGTTACCATTTACAGCACATTAGCCCATTCTGGCCCTATGTGCCTGCCAAATTTCGCAACTGTTGCCCTTACACTTCATAATAGGGGAAAACTTAAAACTTATTGACATCATCTCGTATTTGTTGAATTCTAGCTAAGTTTCAACAAATTATTGAAAACAGAACTATGGACAAAAATGCTTATGTAAATGGTTCTTCTCATGTTCCTATAAATATTTGATCTCCGTATGATAAATAACTTGAATATAACAGTCACAAATGTGCTAAAAGCAATGCAACTACAAGTCATGTGTTAGTATTACTAGTAATTTGATGGCAGTAAGTTTTTTGGTGTAAGTACAGTAGGCTTCATGGACCATAATCATGATAATGTTGAGGTTGCTCTAAGCCTGGTGTGGTGGCCAGGTTCTTTAAAAAATTGAAATCTGGACTGGACACGCTCAGGGCATCTCATACGCTTCCAGAGGTAAATATGAAACAACATTTGGCTGTTCAATTATTGGATAAAAACATAATTTATCAACTGAATAATGTCCCATACTTACCTCTGGAAATGCAGGAGAGGCCATCTCAGAGCATCTAGATTTCAAAATTTTCTGGGGGACGACCCCCAGACCCCCCGTCTAGGGCCCCGCATCACATAGGGCCGGCTCTTGCAATACTGCAAGATATTACACTGTGCACAGGTGCTGGTGCTATATGTGCTGAGAGTTGCAAAATCTGGTATTATTTCTCTAAATGATCACATGCACTTTCATTCACTGTTCAAAGTGACTACAAAATTCATGAACTCAAAATATGAGACAATATATAGCTATGCAATACATATATATTTATAAATTAAACTATTTTATAAGCAGCTGGCTCCTAACCTTTAAATCCTTTATTTAGTGAATAAATTTCACCTAAGAGTCAAGATAAACAACTAATGCTTGTTCGGTAACCTTGTCGCAAACCCTGAAAATGGGGTTAAAACATGAAATTATTTAAGGTTGAAGGAATTGAGCCACAAAGTTATAACTTGGTACGTATACAGCTAATATATGTATGTTAATCATATTCAAAGCTCCTGATGATAGATAATTGCCCACATGGATAAACCATCCCTAATATGAAGGCCAAATCTTTGGATTTTTTGTTCTCATCTGTTATGTGGACACCTGCCACACTTTAATATTGTACCTGATTCACATAAGCTTTCTTCTACAGCAACACCTATATGCACATACTTCAAAACAACTTACAGTTAGTGTTTGTGATAAAGAGTCGGGTAGTACTGGTTCACTGAATTCTGATAAAAAATAGTTTTTGAATGGAGTCCTCCACCTCTGGAACTGGCAGAGATATCCAGGAAATGCACTGGATTCGCGAGTGCAAAAAAAAAGTGCCACACCCCCTAAAATCAATCAACCATAACTTCAAAACTAATTGGAATTTTGCAATGAAATTGTGCATGCATGCATGCATCATTTCCATATTTGTGCATCTGGGTGAAATTTAATAAAAATCAGAGATGGTCACCTGGGGACCTCTAGGTAATTTGGAATGGAATGACCCATATGTCCACCTATGTAAGAGGTGGCCTATGTGGCGGAGGAGACGGTGGCGGAGTAATTATTGAAACTTAGTTGAACATTGGAGTACAACTCTCTTATTATCAATTCAAATGACATATGAATGGTCTTATCTGAAGGGGAAGATAATAAGCAGAGAAATAAGGGTGATGATTTTCTGCTCCATAAAAATGTAAATTCTGCTTTAGAAAATAGCAAATTCTGCTTCATCACTGGTTTCACTGTTTTCAGCTTTCGAACAATAATCTGCATAATTGATAGTCATAGGTCCATGAAAATTAGACAATTCATGCCTATATCGAGAGGATACAAAATATTCATAACTAGATTCACACTCTGCCTTGCAATTTGGAATACCGGTAAGAAGACTATCTCTGGCACATAGATGTACATGTATTGCTCTTCTTCAATTTGGTGGATGAATTTTCATAATTTCTGGTACAGATAGAATTTCATTTAGAAGAAAATGTTAATTTTTGTTGATTTCTGCGTCAAATGGCAGATTCTGCTTCAGTATGTCAATTCTGCTTACAAAGCGGAATTTCAGCCAAAGAAGAAAATCATCACCCCTAGAGTAATGATACCTTGCTTTGTTTTCTAGGTGTAACACTTCAAAAGATAATCAAGTTTGAAATCATGAAAAATGTATGCAAAGGGTAACGAGTCCACAATTTTTTACTTACGATAATGACCAGGTATCACTCAGACAAATCAGATATCAATTCAGATCTGGAACGTGAACAATTGTTCACCATGAGAGGAATACAAAAATACATTCTGTGACATCAGCATATACCATGGGAAAATTGTACATTAGATTACTTTCCTGCTAATGTTCACTTGCATACAGGGAAATTATTCGGAATGCGAGAACACCAATCATGTTGAACCGTTTAGTCTAGTTTCATTCTTGGACCATACTGGTGATGGTGGTAATAACTCACGACACAAAGACATTAAAAACAAACACAAACTGAGGCTGTGTACAACTCAATGTATGATACGATTTGTAAGGACAGTGTAGTGGCTGTAAGACCTAATTTTGAATTGATGAGTGACTATTTTCTGTTTCACATTATGTCTGATGGTGTAGGTTGTGTTCAAGAAAACGTTACTAGTTCAGGATACTTGTATTCAGAAGGAACCAAAGTTGTTCATGTTTACTATAATCTCATTAAATCAAGCAGGAAAGGTTCTATCTTTAAACAGATGAGAGAGGATGATGTGGTTATTCAGTTGGCCATATTATTTATGTCAGGATAGATTTTATTTTGATTGAGGACAATGACACCTTTGTGTAAGGGTTCATGGCCATGAGGATATCATGTGCTTTATAGCTACTCTTGTGAAGCATTTTTTGTACAGCAAAGTGTTATATATAATTTTTGTATATCTTCAGTTACATAATTAGAGTATTTTGCATTAAGGTTCTCTACTTTTGAAAAATAATATTAACTCCTAGCATTCTGACATCAAAATCTTATTTTTTTTTATTGTTTTCAAAGACAAACAGATGCATATTTTGGAAACAATTGTGGTGGAAGATGTTGCTTCCAAAATCTATGTGCCAGTTTGATGTTCGCTTGTGTCTCAGTAAAAATTAAGAATTTTAACATCAGAGTGGTAAGAGTTAAGATTATATATGTCTTATTTCTGACATTTCTTTATTTTGTAGATGTAATAGAAAATACAATCTTATGATCATTTTGCAAAAAACCACATTCAATTTGGATGGAAAACAAAAAAGTTATACATTTTTTATCACACAAGGGGTTTTATTGAGAAAACGACAAACACGTTAAAGCTTTTCAATGCATTCCCAATGTAAGACACATGTTCACATCCACATATCTTCGCAGTTATAATTGATAAACACGTTTAGTTTGCATTTTTTGGAAGGGAATCATGTCTTTGTCACAAAGATTATTTAAAAATTGACCATTTTGACCATGAAACACTTTTAGGACCTGTTTATGACATGCGACCATGTACACTGTATCTATCTTTCGGCCTTTATCTGTAATACAGGTCCAGTCCTCCATGACCGTCAATAATTGTAAAGTAGTTGATCTTCCAGGCAGGAATCCAAATTGGGGTTTTACTAAACAGTTTATTTCTGGTCATGTGGTCCATAATCTTCGCTCTAACTAACTTCTCCATCAGCTTACATAAAACACTAGTCAAGCTAACCGGTCTGTAATTCCCAGGTTCTGATTTATTTCCCTTTATGAAAAGTGCCGTTACATTAGCTGTTTTCCATGTTTCTGGTACTACTCCCTCTATCAGTGATTTGTTAAAGATCAGTGTCAGAGGTATACAGAGCACCTCTCTCAGCTCCTTGATTACATTTGGATGGACTCCATCTGGGCCCGGGTGCTTTGTTCTTCACAATCTCTCAATATTTTCATCACTTCCTCCGTTGTGAATCTTGCATCGTGGAAATCTTCACCCAACTGCTTAATTTCGAGCTCATGTATTTCTGTATCTGGCTTCTTCGTAAAACCACTTGTGAAGCCGGCCAGGACATTGCTTTCTCTTTATCTGTGCTAGCAGTCTTTATTCCCTCATTTCCAGCTACTTTTAGTTCTGCAATTCCTGGTGTACCTAGCTTTTTGGAATTGACATATTTCCAAAATATCTTAGGGTTCCTCTTTGCATTCTTAGCTATATCTTTTTCCTGATTTCTTTGGTCTTTTCTCACTAATCCTTTGACTTGGTTTCTAATTTTAGCATATTCTTTGTGTTTATTTTCATCTCTTGTCTCCATAAAGCGCTGCAAACTGCCGTGTTTCTTTCTGATCTTTTTCATTAATGCCTCATTTAAACCGTTCAACTTTTGCTCATTATTCTTACTGTTGTTATTCGATTTTGGGATGTATTTCTCTTGTGCTTGGTTGTGCTTTAACATAAGAATATCCAGTGCATTTGTAGTATTTAATCCAATCAGCTCTGTTTCCCAGTCAATATCCAGATCCTTTCTCATCATCTCATAATCTCCTTTAAAAAAGTTTCTTCTTGCTTCCTTACCAGACCTCAAAATTTGGCGTAACCAAACCAATAGTTCGTGTGTTGGTTAGCAAAATCGCAACGTGCAGACCGAAAATTAGGTTACGTGAAAAAGAGCTCTTGATTTATTTTCAAGTGGAAAAATAGTCAAACTCATGTTCAGTTTGCATCATAGCCTAACAAGGCATAAAATAACCTGGAAAATCATTTTGCTGTATATATTAGTCTCTGAACGTAAATATTAAGTAGCCCATCAATGAGTTTATGCAAATGACTGGCACCTATCTGAACTATTGGTTACGTGAAAGAAATACCCGTAACCTATTAATAGGTTACGCAGATTTTCCATATTTCATGGCCTGCTTACTATGTGTACCTTCTATATGCTGGTGATATACATATGTTAAAACACTGTGATCACTAGATCCAATAGGACTGAAATGTTTCAGAAAGGATTCCCACCACACATATTCAATGGCGGATTATTTTTATACGGTTTTCCTAGCATTGTTAGCTCACCTGGCCTGAAAGGTCAAGTGAGTTTATGCCGTGGCGACCATCTGTCGTGTGTCCATCCTAGCATTGTTAGCTCACCTGGCCTGAAAGGCCAAGTGAGCTTATGCCGTGGCGACCATCTGTCGTGTGTCCATCCTAGCATTGTTAGCTCACCTGGTCGGAAAGGCCAAGTGAGCTTATGCCGTGGCGACCGTCTTTTGTGTGTCCATCCGTCGTCCGTCCGTCAACTTTTCCTTTAAACGACTTCTCAAGAACCGCTGGGTCGATTTCAATTATATTTGGTGGGAAGCATCCTTAGGGCATAGGGATTCAAGTTTGTTCAAATGAAGCCGATCGACCAATTTGGCCGGTGGCCATCTTGGATTTCGGCCGATTTTAGGAAACATCTTTAAAAATCTTCTCCGAAACCGATTGGGGGATTGATGCAAAACTCATGAAATATGATCTAGGGCAAGAGCTGAACAAAGTTTGTTCAAGGGAACTTGATTGGTCAAATGGTTCGGCGGCCATCTTGGTTGACCTAGTTTTAGCGAAAACGACTTCTCCAGAACCGCTGAACGGATCGGGTCGAAATTTGACAGATATGATTAGGGATTAAGCACCAATAAAATTTGTTCAAGGGAAGTTGATCCGTCAAAAAAAAAGCATAGCCGTCGTGGGCCAATCAATATATAGCGTGTTTGGTGGCCATATTCAATTTTTTTATTTGATGGATTTTGCGGCCGAAATTGGTTTTATATATGTTTTTGCGTATTGTGATTTCAAATTTGCCATATTCGAGAGTGTTGGATAAACGGTTTAGCGGCCATCTTGGATCATTTACCCGCCAAAATCTCCCATACTAAAGCAATGGGAAATTTAAAATCTATTCTTCTTGCGGCATCTTGGATTTTGGTCGATTTTTAGAAATGTCTTTAAAAATCTTCTTCAAAGCCGCTTGGGGGATCAATTCAAAATGCATTAAAGTTTTTTCAAGGAAAGGAGGTACATCAGAAATATGGCCGCAGTGGACCAATCAAAATGTAGCGTGTTTGGCGGCCATATTGGACTTGCAAAAATGTCCATACACTCCTTTAAAAGACTACTCCTAAACCACCCACCAACAATTTTGACAAAAATGCATAGTGCTCCAGGTGAGCGACACAGGCCCTTTGGGCCGCTTGTTTGAGTATCGTAGTGTCTGTACTGTCCAATAATGCCATCTATGTAAGGTGTCCATCACATTATAGGCCCAGCCTTCGATGGATATCCTGTTTTGATTGTATGTATTGCAAAGGTTATCTTGAAATAAAATTACTGTGACTTAACAATACTTAGTTCTATTGTCATCGATACACGCCAGCATAGCTTCATCTTTTACATGCAGCATTTATTTGCACCAGTACAACACGGTTGAGGGTTAGAAATAAATGAAAAGATGTAGCTGCCTGCAGGGCAACCTATGATGCAATTTCATACATTTTCAGGTTGCCCACCGCAGATTAAGTAAATTCCGAAAAATAGCCACAATTATTCAGAAATGGCATTACATACTGGTTACTCTTTCTAATAATTAAATAAATAAATGCCTTAAAACAAGGAGTTAGTCAGTAGGTATCAAAAACACAGTATAGTACTAGGGTTGCACGATTATTCACTCTTCATAATCGCGATCATTAAAAAAAAAAAATCGCAATCATACGATTAATCATGAACTATATTAACTACGTCAATGCTGCTTAGAGGATGTTAGTATGCTACTGCAGATTGTAAGATTATGGGTTAGGCACATGGGTATACATACATGGACAGAATACGCCAGTTGCTGATTGCAAACAAAGGAATGTATCAAGATTTTTCTAAACGGAAAACGGAAGGTACCGTATTTCGCTTAATTGTAGCCTATGCTCTAATAGAAGCCCACCCCCTAACTTTGACATATGAGCTCCAATGATTTCTTAGCAGTTTCAAAATGGCAAAATTGTATTAGAAGCCCAGCCCCAAACTCAGCAGATTTTATAGGAAAATTTGTAAGAATAACGTGTATAATAATAACAATCGTGTCACAGGGTGTGTCTACTTCAGACTGATCTCTGCCCTGATACATTTCTGGTCCCTATAGAAGTCAATACAGGCGTCGGATTTGTAAATCTCGACCACCTATTAGATTAATACTAATAGTAGGCCACATATGTTCAAGATATAATAAGGTTTATTCCATACTTTTGTAGTCAAAATGCGCTTAAAACAGTCTTGGCGTGATTAAATAGCTTCCTTATAAATATATTGTAAGACATCAATTTTGTAACGCCGATCAACATTAAATGATCCAAATTGAATTATTACGAACGACAATATAGCCGGCTTCTTAAGTTGGCGAGCCAGCGGGTCTTTTGCAATGGGAGGCGGCGTGTTCTCGCGAGATATACGCTAGCGGGAGTTTATCAAATGGGTACCCGTTATTCAGATCAGTATAATACTCAGTTCCTATCGTGCAATAATAATATATAGAAATTCCCGAGTTCCGAGTCCCCGATTCCAGAATATTTATATCCGAGTACTCGCTCTAAAATAACCTTCAATTGGAGGCGAATCACGAGAGTTGTATTTTTTTTGCGACACCATTTTATATCAAATTGTGGATTAATTTTGATGCAATAAACGACCTTTATTAAAGGATACGCAATATTTAGCCGCTCAAATCAAATAATTTCACTTCCCCGGCGATGTTTTGAGGTATATATTAAACATAGGCGTAGGCAGTGAGAATTTTTACGGGAGAAAATGCGTTGAATTTCCATGGTATCAGTTTTAGAACTTTTTTTGGAAAACCGTTAGCGCATAACTATTCAGAGAATGGGGAATGCGGGATAAGCATGTGTGATTACAACAACAATGACAAATAGCGACCAAGTGAACACTCTTTATTCATCTAAAACTAATCATGAGTCATTACAAACAAATCAGTTATTTATTTAGTTTATTTAATCATTCACACATTCGGCTGATAGCCGGATGTTTGTTTCGATGATTGGTAACGCGAGCAGAGTTTCACAAGCGTAAAAGTGTTTTACAAAAATTTCAACATGGCGATTATACGATTATTTCATTTTATAATCGTCCACGATCATTTTGAATTATATAATCACGATTAATCGAAAAATCATGCAACCCTATGTAGTACTATTAGTCTGAATGTTTGTCATGGTTTCCCTGTGTACCATTAACAGCCACAGTTTAGTTGCCCTTTTGAAAATCTAGTTGCCCAGGGCAACATGGCAATTGGACATTTCGATCCTTGTACAATGATGTTATAAAATGTGTAGCAACATATTGTGGTACTCCTCGTCTATGGGGGCTTCTGCTTCTGCCATTTAGTAATCGCCATCAACAGGATGATTATTATGCTACTGTAGAGAGCGCACGGCAACGTTAAAAACAATCTTTTTTGTGGTTTTGAATTTTCTTTAAAAACAAGGTTCCATGCGCTTACTGTGTGAGAAGAGACTTGAATATGTCAAGGCTCTCAGCTTGTACCATAGTTGCTGGTAAGGTGTATCAGTCCCTGATGGTGCGTGGGAAGAACGGATCTTTACGGTACTCATTTCTATAGGAGGTGACTTGGTATGACTGATGGTGCATATTTCTCGAGAAGCATTTTGGTGGAATGAGTCGGTTCTCATTGTTGACGTGTACTTGATTGTTGGCGATTTTATACATCATTGCAAGCTTTGCAGATTTATGCCTGTCTTCGAGCGGTGGCCATTGGAGATGTTTCAGCATGTTGCTTACACTCGCTCTGTTGTGAAATCTGCTGAGCACGTATCGAGCAGCTCATCTTTAGACCATATTCAGCCGATGAATTTCATTTTGGTGGTAGGGATTCCAAACCGTGCTAGCATATTCTAGGGTGGGTTGAACTAGACTTTTGTAGGCATTGGTTTTGATGCTTGTTGACGCTATATTGAGATTTCTCCTTAGGAAACCGAGTGTCTTGTTGGCTTTGTTGCAGATGTTGCTGATGTGTTCATTCCACTGTAGATAAGATGTTATAGCGTCACCAAGATATTTGGCAGATTTTACAGCCTCTAGTGGATGATCGTGCAATATGTACTGGTGCCTAAATGGATGGTGTTTTCTGCTGATATTTAACACATTGCATTTGTCAGGATGGAATTTCATCAGCCAGTCTTCTTCCCATTTTGCTAGCTTGTTGAGATCTGCTTGGAGCTCTCTTGCATCTGAGTCTGAGGATTTTCTCAGGTATACGATTGTGTCATCAGCAAACAGTCGCACCTTGGATTGTAGGCCTTCTGGTATGTCATTGATGTGGAAGAGGAAGAGATTTGGTCCTAGGACTGACCCTTGTGGGACTCCAGAATCAACAGCTATGTAGCTTGATTTTTCCCTGTCAACAATGACTGGCTGCGATCATCCAGAAAGGGAGCTGTGTATCCACCTGTTTGTTTTACCTCGGATACCATAGTGATCAAGATTGTGGACGAGGAGGCTGTGGCTAACCTTGTCGAATGCTTTGGAGAAGTCCATTATGATACAATCTCTCTGTTTGCCATTGTCCATGTTTTTGTGACATATCAATGAATTCGATGAGTGAAATCCATGTTGTAGCGTGTATTGGATGTTATGTGAGTCTGCATGTTTCATTATATGACTAATTACAATATGTTCCATAAGCTTGCAATAAACACAGGTCAGAGATATTGGTCTGTAGTTTTCTGCTTTGTATCTTTAGCCATTCCTGTTAGTTTGGCTCACATTTGCAGTACGCCACTCATTTGGTAGCTCTCCGGAGATAAATGATTTTTTGAAGATGATTGTCAATATCGGTGCTATCTCGTGGACTAATTCCTTGAGGATGCATGGTCTTATGTTGTCTGGCCCTGCTGCTTTGTTGGCATTTAGGTTTCTGAGCAGCTTCGAAATTCCATTCTGAGTGATTTCCACTTCACTTATGGTTGGGTACGTTCCCTTCATACTGCAGCGTGACTGGAATTCCTCTTTGCTGAAGTGATCGTTGCTTGAGAAGGCTGATTGGAACTGTCTGTTTAGGATATCAGCTTTGTCGATAGGTTCTTGATATAACAAGCCATCATGCTTAAGGGGTGAAATGCCACTGTTGTCAGATTTTTTTGTGTTTACAAACAACAACATTCATACATGTAGTAACAATGACGTCAAATGAGAAATATTGTTGGCTAGAATTTTCAAATCATGTTTATAAATAAATACGCTACAAAAAAAGTGAATTAATGCATGTCAACGAGTAAATGCATGAATGCACATTCCACCTGTCTGCAAATGGCATGGTATCAAGCCTTAATTTTCATGTTAGAGCGCTAAATCCATATGATATTGAGAACCACGACTTTCCACGGCAATGGGTGTGTGTCTTGCTGTGAAAAATAATGAGACAGTGAACGATACTGCATGCATGCAATTACGTATACATAAATACAGTAGGAATACATATCGCTTTTAACTGGCCTGTTTCGCACCATTTAATCTTTTTACATTCTGAAATAAATGTGCGCTATTCCGTAATAGCAATATAACACAGGGTCATTCCATGCCAAATCACCCAGAGGCCCCTGGATGACCACCTCTGATTTCCACGAAATTTCACACAAATGTTGAAAATGCCCAGACGGGCACCCCTAACTAGAAATTATTTCAATAGAAGGAGCTGAGACAAGTCAGAACTTGGTACACATATACATGTAGCTAATATATGTATGTTAAACTTATCAAAAGCTCAGAATGCTGGGTAGCTGCCCACATGGCCAAACCACCCCTGGTATGAGGGCCCAAATTCCAAATTTTTCATCACATGTTTGACCCATAGCTGCACATTAATATTTGAGTTAATTTAGATGGATTTTTCTTGAAGAAGTACCTATGGGTATATAATCCAGGTAACATCAAATGAAGTCTGTATGATGAATGACTAGCTAGTAATCCTATGACAAAATCTGCTAAAATACGTTCAGAATTGCATAAACACCCATATTTAGACATCAATACTACAGTAAATATAAGAAATTTCTTAAAATTGACTTGATATTCTGATTCCCCTTGCTACATTCCCCTTGCTACAGTAATTGTTTAGTATAGCAATTTACAGATAAATCTCTTCAAAATTAAGAAAGTTATTAGCATTTTAAAATGCTCTATCACAACGTACAGGATTCACGAGTGCCAAAAAGTGCCATGCCCCACCCCCCACCCCCATAAATGAACATTTGTGTGAAATTTTGTGGAAATCGGAGTTGGTCAACCGGGAATATTTATGAATTTTGAGTGAGTTGGCGTGGAATGAGCCCACAAATTTTGGACATTTTGGGCCGATAATGGCAGACGAGGTCAAAATAACGCAACAAACGACACAAGATTTTCATAGATTTTGACTGTCTCCATACGCTTACGACGTTATGTCTACATAGTCATCTTTGTTAATTAATGGACTATTCCCACTTGAATAATGCTCACCAAGACTATCGAACTGATTCGACTCATGCTCACGTGGCGAACTAGCCAGTGGGTCGAGTATCTCAAATGTTTTTATTGTTGGGTCAATATCAGAAAATCTAGAATTTAAATTCACCAGGAGACTCTAAAAATAAATGTTTTACCTTGAAAAAAGTGTCCACATTTCTATTTAATTGCAATTGAGTCACTGCTAAAACTGAACTTTGTGTGTGGTTTAGGTTCCTTCCAGTTTTCAGGCAGCATTGTCTGGAATTCTGTCCAGTGATTTCCATTATTAGCTCACCTGGCCTGAAAGGCCAACTGAGATTATGCCGTGGCGACCGTTCGTCATCCGTCCGTCATATGTCAACTTTTCCTTTAAACGACTTCTTCTCAGGAACCACTAGGCCAATTTCAATTATATTTGGCAGGAAGCATCCTTAGGGCATCGGGATCCAAGTCTGTTCAAATGAACCCGATCGGCCAAATTGGCCGGCGGCCATCTTGGATTTAGGCCAATTTTAGGAAACGTCTTTAAAAATCTCCGAAACCGCTTAGGGGATTGTTGCAAATATTAAATATGATCTAGAGCAAGAGCTGAACCAATTTTGTTCAAGGGAACTTAATTAGTCAAATGGTTCAGCGGCCATCTTGGTTGATGTAGTTGTAGCGAAAATGACTTCTTCTCCAGAACCACTGAAGGGATCGGGCCGAAATTTGGCAGATATGATTAGGGACTAAGGGCCAGTAAAGTTTGTTCAAGAGAAGTTGATCCATCAAAAAACATGGCCGCCGTGAGCCAATCAAAATATAGCGTGTTTGGCGGCCATATTGGATTTTTTTATTTGATGGATTTTGAGGCCGAAATTGGGTTTATATAGGTTTTTGGGTATTCTGATCTCAAATTTGCTATCGGATAAACGGTTTGGTGGCTATCTTGGATCATTTTCCTGCCATAAGCTCCCATACTATGGCAATGGGAAATTAAAAATATCTTCTCGAGAACTTCTGTGCCGATTTCAATTATATTTGGCATGAAGCATCCTTAGGGCATAGAGATTCAAGTTTGTTCAAGCGAACCCGATCGGCCAATTTGGCTGGCGACCATCTTGGATTTTGGCCGATTTTTAGAAATGTCTTTAAAAATCTTCTCACAAGCCATTGGAGGGATCGATTCAAAACTCACGAAATATGATCTAGGGTAAGCGCTGAATCAACTTTGTTCAAGGGAACTTGATTGACCAAATGGTTCAGCGGACATCTTGGATGACCTAGTTTTCACAAAAACGACTTCTTCCCCAGAACCGCTGAAGCAATCAGGCCGAAATTTGTGATATATAATTAGCAACTAAGGGCGATTAATGTTTGTTTAAGAGAAGTTGATTCGTAAAAAAACATGGCCGCGGTGGACCAATCAAAATATAGTGTGTTTGGCAGCCATATTGGATATTTTTATTTGATGGATTTTGAGGCCAAAATTCGTTTTATATAGGTTTTTGGGTATTCTGATCCCAAATTTGCAATTTTCGAAACTGTCGGATAAACGGTTTAGAAGCCATCTTGGATCATTTTCCCGCCAAAAGCTCCCATACTAAACCAATGGGAAATTTAAAATGTCTTCTCGAGAACTACTGGGCCGATTTGAATTATATTTGGCAGGAAGCATCCTTATGGCATCGAGATTTCATTTTGTTCAAACGAAGCCGATTGGCCAATTTGGTCGGTGGCCATCTTGGATTTCGTCCGATTTTTAGAAATGTCTAAAAATCTCGTTCTCCGAAATGGCTTGGGGAATCGATTCAAAACTTATGAAACCTCATCTAGGCAAAGAGGTAAGCCAAGTTTGTTCAAGACGACTTGATTGACCGAATGGTTCGGCAGCCATCTTGGATGACTTAGTTTTCCCGAAAACGACTTCTCCAGAACCGCTGAATGGATCAGGCCAAAGTTTGGGAGATATGATTAGGGACTAAGGGCCATTAAAGTTTGTTCAAGAGAAGTTGCTCCGTCAAAAAACATGGCCGCCATTGGCCAATCAAAATGTAGCGTGTTTGGCGGACATATTGGATTTTTTTTATTTGATGGATTTTGAGGTAAAATTGGTTCTATATATGTTTTTGGGTATTCTAAGCTCAAATTAGCAATTTTCGAAACTGTCGGATAAAAAGTTTGTGGCCATCTTGGATAATTTTCTCGTCAAAAGCTCCCATGCTAAAGCAATGGGAAATTTAAAATGTCTTCTCGAGAACTACCAGGCCGATTTAAATTATATTTGGCAGGAAGCATCCTTACGGCATAAGGATCCAAGTTTGTTCAAATGAACCCGATCGGCCAAATTGCCCAGCGGCCATTTTGGATTTCGGCCAATTTCAGGAAATGTCTTTAAAAATCTCCGAAACCACTTGGGGAATCTTCATCTCGGCCAAGAGGTAAACCAAGTTTGTTCAAGAGGACTTGATTGACCAAATGGTTTAGCGACCATCTTGGATGACTGGGTTGTCACGAAAATGACTCCTCCAGAACCGCTGAAGGGATCGGGCCGTAATTTTAAAATTTGTTCAAGGGAAGTTTATCCATCAAAAAAGCATGGGCGCCGTAGGACAATCAAAATGTGTTTGGCGGCCAGATTGCACTTGCAAAAATGTCCACAAACTCATTTAAATGACTGCTAAATCACCCACCAACAATTTTGACTAAAATTGATGGTGCTCCAGGTGAGCGACACAGGCCCCTTGGGCCTCTTGTTAGCTCACCTGGCCTGAACGGCCAAGTGAGTTTATGCCATGGCGGTCGTCTGTCCGTCTGTCCATCAAATCACGTCTTCTCCTTAACGTTTTGACTGATTTCAACCAAATTTTGCTGGAATGATTCTTAGCTGGTACCCTCCAGACATTTTTTTAGAATTTTGATTGCTCAATTTTTTGGGTGAAAATCTTAGATTTTATGAAAAATCTACCGGAAATGGTCAAGATGCTACTACTCCTTAGCTACTGGACATATTTCAACCAAATTTGACTAGATGCATTCTATAGTGGTAGGCTCTAGAAAATCTTTTCAGAATTTTGATTTATCAATTTTTTATTTGAAAATCAGATTTTAGGAAAAATCTACCAGAAATGGTCAAAATGCTACTCCTCCTTAGCTACATGACATATTTCAACCAAATTTAACTAGATGCATTCTATGGTGGTAGGCTCTAGAACATGTTTTCAGAATTTTGATTGATCATTTTTTTGGGCGAAAATCTGAGATTTTATGAAAAATCTACCGGAAAGGTCAAAATGTTACCCCCCCCACCCTTTAGCTACTTGACATATTTCATCCAAATTTGACTAGATACATTCTATGGTGGTATGCTCTAAAACTTCTTTTCAGAATTTTGATTGATCAATTTTTTATTTGAAAATCAGATTTTAGGAAAAATCTACCAGAAATGGTCAAAATGCTACTCCTCCTTAGCTACATGACATATTTCAACCAAATTTAACTAGATGCATTCTATGGTGGTATGCTCTAAAACTTCTTTTCAGAATTTTGATTGATCAATTTTTTGGGTGAAAATCTGAGATTTTATGAAAAATCTACCGGAAATAGTAAAAATGCTACTACAACTTAGCTGCTTGACATATTTCAACCAAATATAACTTGATCGATTCTATGGTGGTAGGGTCTATATCCTCTTTTCAGAATTTTGATTGATCAATTTTTTTGTGTGAAAATCATAGATTTTATGAAAAATTTACCAGAAATTGTCAAAACGCTTGTCATCCTTAACCACTTCATGGATTTCCACCTAATTTCTTTGGAATAACTAATGGTAGGCTCCAGAACTTCCATTCAGAATTTTGTTTGCAATTTTTCCAGTCGCCACCTTGTTTAATGTAAAAAAACATGTATAGATCTTTAAATGCAAATGTTTCAAATGCTAATGGTCCAGGTGAGCGTCACAGGCCCTTGGGCCTCTTGTTATGAACATTCAACTCTGTTAAGCTAATGGCTCCTTACATGTACATCTCTAGCATAGCCTTTTGGAAATTGAGATTCAGAGAGTGCAGGGATCAATTGATCCCAACACAGGCAAAGCATGGGTGGAGGCTAGCTAGAGTTTGGTGGAACATACATGTGGTTAAAACAGAATTCCTCCACTTCCTTTTGTGAACACTGCTATACAATCTTCATGTTGCATTGGTTTATTGCATGGTGGTGGTGGTGGTGGTGGTGGTGGTGGTGGTGGTGGTGGTGGTGGTAGTGGTGGTGGTGGTGGTGGTGGTGGTGGTGGTGGTGGTGGTAGTGGTGGTGGTGGTGGTGGTGGTGGTGGTGGTGGTGTCATAGATTTCCGCAATGTCTAATTCACATTCGTGTTACTACTATTACAGGTACATCGCCAGTCCACTGGGCATTTCTTTTGGTTTGCCTCCACCAACGACACGCAAAGCAGCAGAAAATCCTACACTAGAAAAGGTGTACAAGTCAAATAGAAAACCTACGGAAAAGGATATAGAGGTTTGTAGCAGAGAGGAGGGTGGTGGGTTTGGGGTGTTGGGTTTGGAGTGCGTGTGGGGGGGGGGGGGAGAAGGGGGGGGGGGTCCATTTGAACTACTTTGAACTTGATGCTTAACCCTTTAAGTCTTGAATTTGTAGAGGAAATTTTTAATTTTTTCTAAGAAAATGTCAATTTGCAGACCAAGAGAAGACTATTTTTGAAAATTTATCACTGGAATGACTGGCATTAAAGGGTTAAGACTCATATCAGCTAAAAACAGCTTCTGCAGTGGTCTTGAGAAATGTCCATTTGCAGACACAGAGAGTACTATACAATAACCGAGCCAGTCAATCCTATGGTAAATTTTTAAAAATAGGGTTCTCTTGGTCTGCAAATGGACATTTTCTCTGATGAACAAATTTGATGGTTAAAGGGTTAAATCATAGAGAATTTGTTGCTTCTGATCTTTAGTGATTAAGGGTTTAATTATATAGTGTTCTAACCAATAACTGGATTCAAAGATCTTGTTCACTTTTAGCACTTCTCCTGAATTCCCCATATCTCATCTTCAACCAACAAAACTGTTGAATATTTCAAAACGAATTTAACTTGTAGCTGGTGCGCAACAGCTCTTCGAATTCATTTCAAAATATTCAACAGAATGAGTTTTATGTCCTAAAGAGTTTACATTTTTCATTGATTTGTCAGTAAAAGGGTTAACTCCCAAATTTGGTCGTGAAAATCTTAAGTTTTTCATAGAAAATGTTTAATGCTCTTTAAAAATTTATAATTAGATTTCAAAAGTCTTCTCTTTATCTACAAATGGACGTTTCTCAAGATGAAAACAGAATTTTAACCCTTAAACTTGCATGATCAAAAGCGAAACCATCTTTTACAATTCATGAAATGTGACATGTGTTGAATATTTCGAAACTACTTTGACAGAAATGTGTTGCTGTCAAATTAGTTTTGAAAAACATGTATTTGACAGTTTACAATGTACCTGTGTTGTTTTCTCAAAGGGTGGATGATATTTAGTGTTTAATGGAATTAAATCTTCAGAAGCAATTTTTAATAGTCATATTTAACCCTTTAACACTCATATCAGCCAAAAATGGCTTCTGCAGTGGTCTTTAGAAATGTCCATTTGCAGACCAACAGATTATTTTTGAATATTTACCACTGGTAAATATTTAAAAATTCTCTTCTCTTCGTCTGCAAATGAACATTTTCAATGCGAAAATTGAAAATTTTTGAATGTCCATTTGCAGACCAAGAGATTATTTTTGAAAATTTACCGCTGGAATGACTGGCTCGATAAGCGAGCCACTCATTCCAGTGGTAAATTGTCAAAATAGTCTTCTCTTGGTCTGCAAATAGACAGTTTCTCGAGCAAATTCCTTGAACAGGTTCGAGGGTTAAAGGGTTAATATGTGTTTGTGAGGTTTTTTAATGGCCAAATACAGCTTAAGCAGTGGTCTTGAGAAATGTCCATATTCAAACCAAGAGAAGACCATATTTGAAAATTTATCACTGGAATTACTGCCTCGACAACCGAACCAGTCAATTCAGTGGTAAATTTTCAAAAATTAATATAATGGGTATTTTCTATGAGACAATATAAATTTTCTTGAACAAATTTGAGGATTAAATGGTTAATTAAATCATTATTTTTCCTGTTTTTATAGGCTGTGTCCAAACAAACTGACTTGACAGTTCGACAGATCGAGAGATGGTTTCGACTACGAAGGAAGCAAAATACTTACTCATTGCGGAAAAGGTTTAACGAAAGCTTGTAAGTTTTTGTACTGCTAGTGCCTATTACATTATTAACGCTTTAACCCTCATATCAGCCAGTGGTCTTGAGAAATGTCTGTTTGCAGACCAAGAGAAGACTATTTTTGAAAATTTATCACTGGAATAACTGGCTCGATAACCGAGCCAATCATTCCAGTGGTAAATTAAAAAAAAATAGCCTCTTGTTATGCAAATGCACATTTTCTATAAGAAATTTTCTTGAACAAATTTAAAGGGTTAATAGCCCGGTTTTATTCAGAATTGTAATGCTAACTAATTAACTACATGTAGTTCCTCTTATGACACTAATAGTTCGTTTTTACTCCAAAATATCAATGACAGTCATTTATTAAATATATGTATGAAATAATAGACGTTATAATGATGTCTGAGATTCCTTGAAAATTGGTATGTTTTCTCACATATCATAGAAAATTACGTAATGTATAAGTCTTACTTTTGAAGCTATGTGGAGCGCAAATCTCACATTGCATATCAGCAGGGGTCGAAATAAGGCCCTTTTACAAGCACAATGCAGGTAAAAAATGTCTGTTGCAGGTAAATTTGTAATACTGGGTGCACAGGGTACATGCACATTTCTGGCTGATAAACTATAATGTTAACCCTCTCACCGACAAATCCCTGAAAAAAGCAAATTCTTTATAATATAAAACTTAAAAGTAATGGCTCCAGTCAAACTAATTTCAAAATATTCAACAGTTTTCCTGTGTGGTTGTGTTGAAACAGATATAGAGAATTTATACATGTGAAAGGATTAATTTAGGTGCATGTAGATTTTTTGCTCTGCAGGCAAAATCCTAATTTTAGGTGCATGTAGAACTAAATTCCTATTTCTACCCATGCATATCGGTAGCATTTCTCTCTGAAATTTGCTCGCAGTAAATGCTCTGCTCTATACAGGGATTGGAAATCATGGAAAGTCATGGAATTTGAAAATTGTATTGGAAGACATTGCTACTATTATGTTCAAAATATTCAACTATCCATACAGAACATTTTTTAACATAATAGTATTGGAAGACATTGCTGGGGGAGAAAGATGGCACCTCCACGTCGGTCTCCTCCGTAAGTACCAACTTTGTTGGGAAACTAAGTCATCAAGGATTGCGGGCTGACATCCGCATACAGAGGCAACTCTGACTATGTCTAACCTTCTAACAAGAAACTGTGCTCGACATCCTCGGACAACGCAATCTTCCCAGGAGCTTACCATAGCTACGTGGAATGTACATGGTCTGACTTCAACATCAAAGAGGCAAACCTTAGGTGCAGACGGTGAACACTATAGAATCGATATCACATGCATTCAAGAGACTAAATTAGCCAAACACTCACAGCAGCAACTTCAGACAGGCCATAAGCTAGTACTCATGGAACAAAAAAAGGCCACTTACCTTGGATTAGGCTTCGTAATCGGACCAAGGGTATTGGACGATGTCATTAGTTTTGGATACGTCAGTGATCACGTTGCATTTATCGACCTTGCTATACCAACCTGAAAGCGCACCACCACTAAGTGTCGCATAGTCAACGCATATGGGCCAACTACCGAAAGGGCCAAAGAGAATCCAGCTATCCCAGCTAGATGGCAACTGTTCGCGTGTGTGGTGATTTAAACTCCAAGCTGGGTAAACTCGGCATTGTTGACAAAAGTTCAGGACTTGGCTCATGCATGTGATCGTATGGAGAGGGCACAGGCAACAGCAATGGAAATGCACTGGTGGCATTCCTTAGTTCCAATGGCCTATTTGCCACAAATACGGCTTTCAAACACCCACGCCGCCACCTGACAACATGGACTGGACACATTGCTGATCGCAAAGCCCCAAAAGGGTCTAAGGCTACAAAAGCTGTCTTGAACCAAATAGATTTCATACTATGCATGACAGCAGCAAAACCTCTACTTCGGGATGCTCGTTCCTATGGAGGCACAGACCTCAATTCTGACCATAAGCCGGTCATTACATGCCTCCATATGAACCAGCTCTACCTAATGTATAAACACCATACCAGGCAAGAGGGTAGAGTCACCTACAACTTACCCACGCTCATCAGCAACACTGACACTCAAATGTCATACAAAAAGGCCCTCGGGGAGCAGATAGCTAACATCGATGTCAGCTCCGATCCAAACGAAGCCCTAACCAAAAAACTGATATCTATCGAATCATCAGCTACTAGCACCATAGGTGTTCTAAAAAACAACAGAACTAGGTATACTGACAACCCTCTCATAATAAAACTCTCGCAGAACAGAAAGCGTTACGTCTGCGCATTTATCAAAGTGGCCAAAGTGAAGTCCGCACCAAACTACGCCAGGATCGCAATTACATGTACATTCTGCGCCACATTAGCGAACGCTTAAAAGATCTTGCTATCCAACAAGCAGATCCCCTAGCAGATGAAATCACTGTCGCGGATGACTGCCACAAAATGTTTCGGGCAGCTCGAGCCCTGAGAGTTGCTGACTACACACCACCACTAACTGTACACAACTCTGAAGGACATTTTATCGGGGCTGACCAGGGCAAAGCCGAGGCAATTTGAGAATGGTTCAAGGAACAGTTCACTGACCACGATGATGAGCCCTTTCACCCATTCTCAAGAGACCCCAGGCCATTACTAACACCAATTAATACAGCAGAGGTTGAGAGGGCACTTAAAGCCCTGAAAAATGGATGTGCATCTGGACCTGATGGCATGAGCAATGAACTATTCAAATATGCAAGTGACATTATCTCAAAACCGATCACGCACATAATCAATTCAGCTTTTATCCACCACCTTCCCATCGACGCTGTAGGCCACGGCATCCTTATCGCGCTACGCAAGCCCAAGAAGCCACCAGGCCCCCCCCAGCCAATCTGCAGCCCAATGTGCTCCTTAACAGCATACGGAAAATCCTATCCAATGTTAGTCTAGGCTGCATCAGAGACAAGATCGACGACTTCACCGGATCATGTCAAAGTGGCTTCAAACATGGACGCAGCTGCGCAGACATTGTATGGGCTCAACGCATGCTTGTGTCGTTAGTCATGTCCAAACACTGGTATTTCCACAAAATGGGCATTGGCATGTCACGAGCCTTCGACACAATTAAGCGCTCAAAGATCCTAGATGTACTACGCCAGGCCAGTTGCAATGAAGATGAGCTATGACTACTGCTTCTAGACATCAAGCTGAGACTACGAGTCAAGTCAATGAAGTCTGTAGAGTTTGAGACATCAATCGGCTCCCCACAGGGAGATGGTCTATCCCCTGTGCTCTTCACCTGTTACCTGGCTGCTGCACTGAAATCCATGCAGGAAAATTCCACAAGACCAAACCCCCTGGTGTCAATACTGGGCATGCCATTAGAGATGGAAGATGCCGACGATGTGGACTTTATAGATGAGGAAAAGAAACCCCTTGACGAACTTCTCCCAATAGCTGCAAGCAAACTAAAAATTGAGAATCTCTTTATGAATGAATCCAAAACAGAGTTCACCCACATATACCTATCTACAAAGCATGAAACTAAAGAAAATGACGCTCCACTCCATGGCGGCGAACCATGGAGGAAAAGTAAAATCCTGGGCTCACTGCTTTGCAGTACTGCTGACATTGTTGCACACTGCATCATGGGGAAAAAGACTATGTTTATACAATGCAACCTGAGTATCCTTGATGATGTATAACTGTAACCCCTGGACAGCTCCAAAGGCATCTCTAGACAAACTTGACGCCTTCCACCGCAAACACCTACGCACCATCACTGGACACTGATGGCCAGAGAGCATAATTTCCAACAATGCACTATACAAGATGTGTAATACACCGCTGCTGTCTGTAAAAGTCGCCCAGCAAAAATGGTCCATGTTTGGCCATGTGCTAAGGATGCCAGAAGACATACTAGCACAGAGAGCCTTGGAATTCGCCCTACTCGGAGCCAGCAAATACAGAGCCAGGAGAGGACGTCATTGCATAAATCTGCTAAGTGTGCTACGAGGTGACCTCAAGAAGAAGGTACACTCAAGTCAAGAATGGACCTGAGGAAGCTAAGGATTTTGGCTGAGGACAAGACACAGTGGGCAAAAGCGAAGAAGGACTGATTGCAGCTGTAGGATGTTTCTACTACTACAGCCGCAGAACACAGTAATCATACATACATAAGACATTGCTGTCTTAGGCAGCTTGAAGGCAGCAATGTCTACCAATCCAAGTTATTTCTGAGTTTTACTAAATTTCCAAATTGCTCTTGTCTTGTCCTGCAAATGAACATTTCTCAAAACCACTGCAAAGATGGCTTTTGACCGTCTTGGCCATTTATCTCTTTAACCCTCATATCAGCCAAAACCAGCTTCTACAATGGTCTTGAGAAATGTCCATTTGCAGACCAAGAGAAGACTATTTTTTTTTAATGTACCACTTGAATGACGGGCTCGATAACCGAGCCAGTCATTCCAGTGCTAAATTTTCAAAAACAGTACTCTTGGTCTGTAAATGGACATTTTCTATGAGAATTTGCTTGAGCACATTATGGTGTTAAAGGGTTAAGAGTAAATCTGATAATACTGTGTTGTCAGTCTGCCACTACTAGATGCTATATGACCACTTTGTTTTTTAGCTGGAAGTGGATGTTCTATTCAGTGATGTTTATCTATGGGGTGATCATTCTCTGGGATGTGAGTAGAATAATAAGAGTTGTAATTAGACTGGTGCGATTACATGATTAAATAACAAATCGTGATTATCTTTAAAATTATGAATTTATGTGATTAAAGTTTAATATAATCGAATAATCGTGATTAATTTCTACTGCATAAAATAAATTCAAATACTACCTTTTGAATACTTTTAATGCGATCGGTCATGAAAATTAACATTTTTAGCTCACCTGGCCAGAACGGCCAAGTGAGCTTATGCCATGCCGACCGTCCGTCATTCGTCTGTCTGTCCGTCAACTTTTCCTTTAAAATGTATCTCCTCCTTAACGGCTTGCCGGATTTCAACCAAATGTGGCTAGAATGATCCTATGGGGGTAGGCTCTAGAACATCTATTCAGGTTTTTGATATTTCAAATTTTGGGGTAAAAAACTTAGATTTTGTTTAAAATTTACCGAAAAGTGTCAAAACGCATCTCCTTAGTTTCTTGACAGATTTCAACCAAATTTGGCTAGAAGGGTCGTACCGACATAGGCTCTAGAACCTCTATTCAAATTTTTGATATTTCAATTTTTTGGGTAAAAAAACTTAGATTTTGTTGCAAATTTACTAGAACGTGTCAAAATTCATCTCCTTAGTTTCTTTGCAGATTTCAATCAAATCTGGCTAGAACAATCATACGGAGATTGGCTCTAGAGCTTCTATTCAGATTCTTTATATTTCAATTTTTTGTGTGAAAAACTTGGATTCTATTTAAAATTTGCCTGAAATTGTCAAATTGCTTTAAAACCAAATCTGGCTAGAACGATCATATGAAGGTAGACTCTAGAACTTCTCTTCAGATTTTTTATGTTTAAAATTTTGTGGTAAAAAACTCAAAACGCATCTCCTTAGTTTCTTGACAGATTTCAACCACATTTGGCTAGAAGTGTCATACCGAGGTATGCCCTAGAAAACTTATTCAGATTTTTGACATTTCAATTTTTTGGGTAAAAAACTTAGATTTTGTGAAAATCTTACCGAAAATGTCATAACGCATCTCCTTAGTTTACTGGCAGATTTTAACACAAATTTGGCTAGAAGGATCCTATGGTGGTGTAGGCTCTTGAAAATCTATTCTGATTTTTTATATTTCAATTTTTTGGGGTAAAATACGTAGATTTCGTGAAAATCTTAGCGAAAACTGTCAAAATGCATCTCTTCCTTAGTTTACTGACAGATTTCAACCAAATTTGGCTAGAAGGATCCTATGGAGGTACGCTTTAGAACATCTATTCAGATGTTGGTTTTTTTGGATTTTTTTGTGTAAAAAAACTTAGATTTTGTGCATAATTTACCGAAAACTGTCAAAACACATCTTCTTGGTTTCTTGATAGACTTCAACCAAATTTGGTTAGAAAGATCCTCTGAAGGTCGGCTCTAGTTTAAAATGTCTTTAAAAATCTCCGAAAGCGTTAGGGGAATTGATTCAAAACTCATGAAATATCATCTAGTTCCAGTAGTCATCTCATTTTGTTCGGATATGTCAGTGGCCAATAAGTCCAGGTGAGCGATACAGGCCCCTTGGGCCGCTTGTGCTCAGTGAAAGTATGTCCATTTGCAGGCCAAGCCAAAAATATTTTTTGATAATACAGAGGTGCCAACCAATACGATTTTATCGGAAAACTATATTGTATGCTTGTATGATGTATTGTTGCTTTCTTACGAATTTCGGCAAAACGTGACATACACATTTTATTTCCTGTGGTTTCCCGGTTTTTACCGATCTTTTGAGCGAGATGCAACGACTTCTAATGAGAGTATGTCCCGGTGATATTCGGATGTAATTTCCATCACGCGACCGCTTATTACGCATAATCTCATTGGTTAGAATTCAAGACACTAACGAGCGAGCCGATCATTTGCGACCAATCATTCGTGACATAACAGATAGTGAGAATGCAATCACAAGCATGTGTAATTTCCATCATGCGCGACATCAGTTGGTACGCATACTCTCATTGGTTAGAATTCAGACCATAACGCACAAGCCGATCATTTGTGACCAATCGATAGCGATCTAACAAATTGCTTTGATGATTCATATTGTTTACCTGAGTTGAAAATTGCTCCGAAAAGTTAGTTATTTGTGAATTGTTGTTGTGTTTTTAACGGTGATTTATCAAATGTATCAGTTCAATTTGTTACACAGCGAATTAATAATAATTATTTATACTATGGAAGTATAAATATTTATTATTAATTCACTAGTTCGCGGGATTTCGACGTTGAAGTTTAAGTTAAAGCTGACATCGCATGTTATTTATTTAAGAATCCAATGACCAAGGCAGCCAAAAACTGCTTCTTTATGCCGAAATTAGTCTTCAGACAAATATTTTAGAAGCCTATTTCCTGGAAATAATTTGATAGCAAGTATTCTAAATTATTTTTCGGTAATACGAGAAAATAATTTAGAATATTGATGTCAAATAAATCTAGGATTGCCAGTACATGTACATGTAGTTAACCATCTAACTTCTAAAATTCCAGTTTCTCAATTTGATGACCACTATAGTAAACAACTGTTGGACAATTAGAAAAAATAGTTTGACTGGAACCAGTTGCTGTGGCAGCAGCTTCCGGTCAATTAATTTAAAAATATTCAACAGAATATGCTTTAGAATTCCATTGTAAAACAATTGTTGCTTCTGGTATGTAAGGCGTAAATGGTAAACTACATGTCCTTAGCACTGGAGTCACTGGCTAGTATGGCTTATAGAATATTTTAGAAAATATACGTCTGGAATGTACATGTAGGTTTCCTGGACAATTCTACATTTGGTCTTTGTCATTGGGAGAATCATTTTCGTGATTAATTTTTAGCTCACTTGGCCTGAAAGACAGTCCGTTGTGTGTTCATCGTCTGTCCATCCGTCAACTTTTCCTTTAAACAATTCTCAAGAACCACTGGGCCGATTTCAATTATCTTTGGCAGGAAGCATCCTTAGGGCATAGGGATCCAAGTTTGTTCAAACGAAGCCGATCGGCTAAGTATGATTTAGGGCAAGAGCTGAACCAAGTTTGTTGAAGGGAACTTGATTGGTCAAATGGTTCGGCAGCCATCTTGGTTGACCTAGTTTTAGCGAAAACGACCTCCAGAACCGCTGTACGCCTCGGGTCAAAATTTGGCAGATATGATTATGGACTAAGGGCCATTAAAGTTTGTTAAAGGGAATTTGAACCATAAAAAAACATGGCCGCAGTGGGCCAATCAAAATGTAGCGTGTTTGGCAGCCATATTGGATTTTATTATTTGATGGATTGTTTTATGTGTTTTTGAGTATTCTGATCTCAAATTTGCAATTTTTGAAATGGTCAGATAAATGGTTTGGTGGCCGTCTTGGATCATTTTTCTGCCAAAAGCTCCCATATTAAAGCGATGCGAAATTTAAAATGGCTTCTTGATAACTATTGGAACAATTTCAATTATATTTGGCAGGAAGCATCCTTAGGGCATAGAGAATCATGTTTGTTCAAACGAAGCCGATTGGCCAATTGGGCCGGTGGCCATCTTGGATTTTTGCCGATTTTAGGAAACATCTTTAAAAATCTTCTCCGAAACCGTTTGAGGGATCGATTCAGAACTCATGAAATACTATCTAGGGCAAGCCTTGAACCAAATTTGTTCACTTGTAAACTTGATTGGCCTAGTTTTCGAGGAAACGACTTCTCGACCATCTGTCGTGTGTCCATCCTAGCATTGTTAGCTCACCTGGTCTGAAAGGCCAAGTGAGCTTATGCCGTGGCGACCATCTGTCGTGTGTCCATCCGTCGTCCATCCGTCAACTTTTCCTTTAAATAACTTCTCAAGAACCACTGGGCCGATTTCAATTATCTTTAGCAGGAAACATCCTTAGGGCATAGGGATTCAAGTTTGTTCAAATGAAGCCGATCGACCAATTTGGCTGGTGGCCATCTTGGATTTCGGCCGATTTTAGGAAACATCTTTAAAAATCTTCTCCGAAACCGTTTGAGGGATCGATTCAGAACTCATGAAATACCATCTAGGGCAAGCCTTGAACCAAATTTGTTCACTTGTAAACTTGATTGGCCTAGTTTTCGAGGAAACGACTTCTCTAGAACTGCTGAAGTGATCGGACCGAAATTTGGGAGATGATATTGATGACTGTGGGCCATTAAAGTTTGTTCAAGAGAAGTTGATACGTAAAGAAACATGGCCTCTGTTTTCTTGTTACAAGTCTGCTCAACTCATTAAGAGTTCTACTTATTGTTAATGACCATTCTAGTTGAGATACCTATGGTCCAGGTGAGCGATACAGGCCCGTTGGGCCTCTTGTTACTAGTAACGTGATAGTCATACCTAAACGAGAACAGCCTCCAGGGGCTGGCGACGAAAGGCTACCGCGAAAGAAAATTAAAAACTTAAGCATTTCTGTTATACCTCAGAGGGGCCTTGTTTTCAGCCGTCAGTGAAAGGTGATACATTCGCTTTATGTACAACATGCAACAAACACATTTCTGTTAAATGTGGTGAACGAGATGACTGCAGAAAACACGTAAACACTAAGCAACATACAGATATATCAAAATCGGTAACAACTACATATTCTATTGCTTCCTTTATCACCATTGATAAAGATACTGATGTTACAAAGGCAGAAATGTTGTTCACTCATTTTCTTGTCGCACATAACATCCTCTTATCAGTCTCAGATCATGCCTGCCCGCTGTTCAAAGCTATGTTTTCCAATTCTAAAGTAGCATCCAAATACGGTTGTGGACGAACACAAACTAAAGCAATCATGAGGTGCTTAGCCGCGAATACGCAAGTTACAGAATTTCTTAAAAGTGGGCCCTATTCTTTAGCAACAGATGGGAGTAATGATCGCAACTCGGATACGTCGCTCTACCCTATTGTTGTTCGATACTTTAGTTCGGACATTGGAAAGGTTGTTCCCATGTTGCTGAGTTTGGGGACCTGTACATAGGGATCTATTGGCGTTAATATTTTCAGCTTGTTGAATGCAGAGCTAAAGAAATGTGAAATTACTTGGAAAAATTGCATGAGTTTCTGCTCGAATAATGCGTCAGTTATGATGGGAATTCATAAAGGTGTTGTGTCCTAACTAAACAGTCTCCATCTGTTGTGATTATTGGCTGCCCTTGCCATCTCGTTCATTTCGCAGTCCAAAAAGCTGCGGCAGAGCTTCCTATTGATCTCGAGGAGTTATTAGTTGACATATTAATATTATTTAGAGAAAAGCACCAAAAGAGATCAAGAACTAAAAAAATGTCAGATCCTTTATGATATTGATACTCATAACATCTTAAAGCATGTAAGCACCAGATGGCTGTCACTTGGGATGTGTATCGATAGACTTCTCAAACAATGGCCTGCTTTAGACGCATTTGTCAGTAAGCAACAGCCTAAGTCAAAGCAAAGTAATGTTCAATCTAGCAGAACATCACATCCAAGACTAGCAGTGAACTGAAACAGAATGATGGTAAATCTACTACAGTTTCCAAAACCAGCAGTGAGCAGAAACATGAGAGCAACTCTACTACAGCTCCCAAAACCAGCAGTGGACAGAAACAGAAGATCGCAAGTCAGTCAAAACCAGCAGTGACCAGAAACGGACGGATAGCAAGTCAGTCAAAACCAGCAGTGAACTGAAACAGATTGATAGCTAGTCAGTCAAAACCAGCAGTGAACAGAAACAGAAGGATCGCAAGTCAGTCAAAACCAGCAGTGAACAGAAACAGGCGGATAGCAAGTCAGTCAAAACCAGCAGTGAACAGAAACACACGGATAGCAACTCAGTCAAAGCCAGCAGTGAACAGAAACAGACGGATAGCAAGTCAGTCAAAACCAGCAGTGAACAGAAACAGGTGGATAGCAACTCAGTCAAAGCCAGCAGTGAACAGAACAGACGGATAGCAAGTCAGTCGAAACCAGCAATGAACAGAAACGGACGGATAGCAACTCAGTCAAAACCAGCAGTGAACAGAAACAGATGGATAGCAAGTCAGTCGAAACCAGCAGTGAACAGAAACAGACGGATAGCAAGTCAGTCAAAACCAGCAGTGAACAGAAACAGACGGATAGCAACTCAGTCAAAGCCAGCAGTGAACAGAAACAGACGGATAGCAAGTCAGTCGAAACCAGCAATGAGAAGAAACGGAAGGATAGCAACTCAGTCAACATCAGCAGTGAACAGAAACAGACGGATAGCAAGTCAGTCAAAATCAGCAGTGAACAGAAACAGACGGATAGCAATTCAGTCAAAACCAGCAGTGAACAGAAACAGAAGGATCGCAAGTCAGTCAAAACCAGCAGTGAACAGAAACAGGCGGATAGCAAGTCAGTCAAAACCAGCAGTGAACAGAAACACACGGATAGCAACTCAGTCAAAGCCAGCAGTGAACAGAAACAGATGGATAGCAAGTCAGTCAAAACCAGCAGTGAACAGAAACAGGCGGATAGCAACTCAGTCAAAACCAGCAGTGAACAGAAACAGAAGGATCGCAAGTCAGTCAAAACCAGCAGTGAACAGAAACAGGCGGATAGCAAGTCAGTCAAAACCAGCAGTGAACAGAAACACACGGATAGCAACTCAGTCAAAGCCAGCAGTGAACAGAAACAGACGGATAGCAAGTCAGTCAAAACCAGCAGTGAACAGAAACAGGTGGATAGCAACTCAGTCAAAGCCAGCAGTGAACAGAAACAGACGGATAGCAAGTCAGTCGAAACCAGCAATGAACAGAAACGGACGGATAGCAACTCAGTCAAAACCAGCAGTGAACAGAAACAGATGGATAGCAAGTCAGTCGAAACCAGCAGTGAACAGAAACAGACGGATAGCAAGTCAGTCAAAACCAGCAGTGAACAGAAACAGACGGATAGCAACTCAGTCAAAGCCAGCAGTGAACAGAAACAGACGGATAGCAAGTCAGTCGAAACCAGCAATGAGAAGAAACGGAAGGATAGCAACTCAGTCAACATCAGCAGTGAACAGAAACAGACGGATAGCAAGTCAGTCAAAATCAGCAGTGAACAGAAACAGGCGGATAGCAACTCAGTCAAAACCAGCAGTGAACAGAAACAGGCGGATAGCAACTCAGTCAAAACCAGCAGTGAACAGAAACAGACGGATAGCAAGTCAGTCAAAACCAGCAGTGAACAGAAACAGACGGATAGCAACTCAGTCAAAACCAGCAGTGAACAGAAACAGGCGGATAGCAACTCAGTCAAAACCAGCAGTGAACAGAAACAGACGGATAGCAACTCAGTCAAAACCAGCAGTGAACAGAAACAGACGGATAGCAAGTCAGTCAAAAACAGCAGTGAACAGAAACAGGCAGATAGCAAGTCAGTCGAAACCAGCAGTGAACAGAAACAGACGGATAGCAACTCAGTCAAAACCAGCAGTGAACAGAAACAGATGGATAGCAAGTCAGTCAAAATCAGCAGTGAACAGAAACAGACAGATAGCAAGTCAGTCAAAACCAGCAGTGAACAGAAATAGGCGGATAGCAAGTCAGTCAAAACCAGCAGTGAACAGAAACCGGCGGATAGCAACTCAGTCAAAATCAGCAGTGAACAGAAACAGGCGGATAGCAAGTCAGTCGAAACCAGCAATGAGAAGAAACGGAAGGATAACAGATCCACTAAAAAACAGAGAATAGAATGGATTAACGATGCACTTTCAGACCCAGATACCAAACTGTACTGTATGTTTCTGAAGGCTACAATTCCTGTCTTCAATAAAGTGAATGTTTTACTTCAGAGGGATGAACCCTGTATACACATTCTCAAGGATGAATTAATGACATTGCTTACAGAGTTATTCATAAGGTTTATCAAACCAGCTGCTATAGCATCATGCGAGAATCTGCTGAGCATTGATATCAAAGATCGGAAGAACCAGAAACACGGGCATGACCTTGTGATTGGTGCAGTCACAAAACAGTACTTGAAGGACCAATCACTTTCTGAGGTTGAGGTAGATAAGTTTTACAGGTCGGTGAGGCAGTACTTCATCGCAGCCTGTGTCTACATCATCTCAAAATTCCCATTGAAATCTGATGTTTAGGAACATGCGAAAATTGGCAATATCCTCAAAAGAAGTGAGTGCAAATTTAATTCAGTTCAGTTCTTTATCGACAGATTCCCATCTCTTCAAGTCAATGATGTGAATTCTGTACAATTGGAATTTCTACGGTATCAAGTGGAACCCCTTTCTGATTCTATTCTATCATGTGAATGACATGACATGGCATGGCATCTGATTAGCCACCCGAAAGACAATGATGGGAAGCTTAAGTTTCTTGAGTTAGCTAGTATAGTGAAAGGAGTACTGGTTATTCCACATAGCAACGCAAATAGTGAGAGAGTCTTCAGTTGTGTAAGAAAGACCGTAACTGAGTTTAGACCAACATTGTCTGAGGAGACATTAGAGTCGCTACTTATTGAAAAAACTAGCATGTTTGCCTCGGCCAAAGTGTGTCACAACCAGGAATATTGTACCAAGTTGATAAGGAAAGCAAAAAGTGCAACTTATGTTAATCTAACAACAAAGTCTGAAGCAAGTGGATCATCGCATAGCAGTGCTACCAACTAAAATACAGCAACTAATATGGGAGGAAGAGGGTGGGGAAACTATATGAGACACTTCCTACATGTACAGATAAGGCTGCATTTACAGAATACTGTTTATCCCTTTCACTGATGAATTACCCATATCACATTTCCAAGGCAACCCTACAGGAAAACTTTTGAATGAATATTTTGAAATTAATTTGACTGGAAGCCGTTGCTGCCATAATTTTAAAATATTCAACAGAATGAGTTTTATATCGTCAAGAATATAGTTTTTCGGGGATTTGTCAGTGAAAGGGTTAAACCCTCTAGCACCTAAAACAGGATCTCAATTTATAGGTAAACAATACAAGAAACATCTTGAATATTTTGAAATTTATTTGGTTGTGCATGAAGCAGAAGTCAAATTCATTTTAAATCAAATATTCAAAAGGATATTTCTTGAATTGTAAATAATTTGTCGAAAGAATAAAATTTTACGTCCTGGAAATCATCTTTCATATGACAAAGTATTTTTCCAAGATAATCATGGAACTTTCTGTCATAGTAAAGTCATGGGAGATCAAAGCCTTGAACCATGAACCTCAAGAATCTCATTTTCAAGATAATCATACAAGTATATGTAAGCTGTTTAGTATTCTAAAATTAATTTGACTGAAAACTGTTGCTGTCCAAAGCTCAGATTAGTTTCAAAATATTCACAAGAATATTTAGTAAAGTGTAAATGATGCTGTACATTTAGTATTTCTTGTTCACAGGATTAACAACTTAAAACATTGGTAAATTTTCCAAAATTTCTTTTTGAAAATGAGCTGCCAATGAACATTAGGGTGAAATAGACTAACTTCGCAGCCACTGAGGGGGGGAATATTTGCCTCCCAAAATGCAGGAGAAGCTCTCTGAGAGCATCTAGATTTCAAGATTTTCCAGGGGAGGACCCCTCAGACCTGGCTTCGGATCTTCCTATTTTGGTCCAGCCAATGTTGGCACTGTTGCAGTTTTCATCATTGATATGCTTTTTGTTGTTATGTCTGGGTAATTTGTACCAAAACTCATTAATCCAGTAATCACGATTATTCCTAAATAATCGATTGTGATCACTCAAAGCAATAATCGCACAACTGTAGTGATAATTCTTCACATATTTAACGCCACACGTGACACATGTTTTGAAAAAATGGTGATGATATTTCAATCACCTCCATCCATCTGTCTGTCCATCCAGATATCTATTCCGAAACCATTTGGTGGAATACAATCAAATTTGTTATGTGGGTTACCCATATGATTGTGGACTGCGAGATGACATTTATATTAGGCGTGGTGGGATTAGGGGTAGTGGGGTGTGGGGGCCAAAAAAATCAAAGTTGGAGGAATTCAACCACATTTGATATATTAGATTATTAGTTACCCATATGATTGGGATTGTGAGGCCATGTTTACATCACGGTCGGGTTTGGTATGGGACGGGGGAGCGGGTGAGAGAAGGCAAAGTTGGGGATAGCATGGGTATTTGCGATGACGTGCCATCACCTGCACATTCTAGTTTATAATGTTCATATACATGTAGTTTGCAATGCATCAAATCTGTGTGTTTGTATTCCAGATATACCTGTCTTACAGATGATATCCCTGTGGTCAGAAAAATAATCAAATACACTGATGCTTAGGGCTTTATTTTTGCAAGATCTTCATTAACTGATACTCCCCAATCATGCCAATGTTCTCGCCATATGATCATCGGATATAAAAGAACTATAGCTTACCGACGTCACCATGTGGCATCATGGATTTTAGAAAAAATATTGCTTGTTCAGATGTGTCATAAAAAACGAATGCTAATGGTTGAATCTGATCTGTCAGTCAAGTATCTGATGTCATAATCAATTATGCCACATGTAGGCTGATGTCACAATAAAAATGTGTGAGGATTCTAATGAATGGTAGCAACTCAGTCTGTCAGGAACTTTGAATAGTCAGTCAGTTGTAGGAATTTTATGTCTTTACTATTTAATAAACATTCTGTTAAATATTTTGTAACTAATTTGACTGGGTGCTGCAACAGCTCCAGTCAAATTAGTTTCAACATATTCAACAGGTTAGCTGAAACCATGAAATAGGGATTCTGGGAGTTCAAGATGCAAAGTATTTAAATTGATCCCAACATGGGCAAAGCATGGGTGAAGCCTTAGCTAGAGATGGGCGAGGCATAGCTAAAAGTGGATTCATCCATTGTCAGATAAAGACAAATTTCACCAGTTTTTTCATGCATTGTGTTGGTGTTTACAGTTCCGCTCAATTTGTACATTATATGTATGTTGAAATGAATTTCCACCCAATTTGTAGACGTGTATATTGAAATTGATTTTAACACATTAATTCCAAATATTCAAAATTTCAAGGCAACTATGCAGGTAAGCGGTTGAATATTTTGAAAGTAATTTGACCGAAGGATATGGCTCCCAGTTAAATTATTTTCAAAATATTCAACATAATGTTTATTAACTTGTAAATTCATCAAAGACATACAATTTGTACACTTTCATGACAGGCCATTGCAACAGTCATGACAGACTTATAACATTTTGATTGTGACATCAGCCATGTCAGCTAACATTTGATGTATTTGATTATGACCTTGGATACTTGTGTGGCAGATTGGATCCCTCCCTCCCTACAAAATTCTGATCTTTAACATCTCATTATTACCTCACCTGGCCTGAAAGACCAAGTGAGCGTATGCCATGGCGTGTGTCCATCATCAAGTTTGTCCTGTAAGCAACTTCTCAAGAACCAACTAGATCAATTTCAACTAGATTTGTTAGAAAACATCATTATAGTATAGTGATCCAAGATTGTTCAAATGAAGCTGATTGGTCTATTTGTTTGGCAACCATTTTGGTATTTGGACTATTTATATAAACATCTTTAACCCTTTAATGGTCATACCGGCCAAAACGCTGTTATGTTCATGTGGAATGTCCATTCACACGCCAAGTGAATACAATTTTTGAAAATTTACCACTGGAATGACTGAGCTGAGCCAGTCATTTCAGTGATAAATTTTCACAAATTGTATACTCTCTTGGCCTGTAAATGAACATTCAATAGGCAGATGTTAAAATCTAATTTGACCATTAAATGGTTAAATACCATGACCAATACCGCTTGACAGATTGACGAGCAACTTCATGAAGAGCAAGAACGGAACCAGGCTTGTGCAAAAGAATCTTATTGTTCGATTTGGCTGGTGGACATTTTGATGATTTACTTGCCAAAAACGGAATTTTGTGATTTATATTCAATGTATTCTTCATTTTGCAATATCTGATATCAGGGCGGCTTATAGATTTTTAACAGACTACTGAATATTTGATATGTTTGCAAAGAAAATTTGGTTTCCAAGTCATGGATATTTTCAATATACATGTAAGTTTCATTTTCGGCTAGTGGCTTAGTCATGTTAGTGGGGAGGATCCTATCTGTGACTCGAGTATCTGACGTCATAATCAAATACATCACATGTTAGTCGATGTGACAATCAAAATGACATACCGTAACGAAACTCGAAAGGTCTGTCACGAGTGTATGACTTGTATGTCTTTAATGAGTTTACGGTTTAATAAACATTCTGTTGATTATTTTGAAACTGACTTGACCGGGAATGGGTGCTGTCATCGTCTCAAAATATTCAGCAGTTTACCTGTGTCTAGATACCCTGACATTTAGATACCGGTACTGGGAAGTCAGAATGTAAAGTTTATAATAGATTCAAAAATGTATAAACAGTCGTTCCAGTGGTACCTTTTCAAATATAGTCTTCTCTGGGACTGCAAATGGGTATTCCTCAAGACCACTGCAGAGGCCGGTTTTGGCCAGCTTACCCATTAAATGGTTAACAAGGACAAATTTGTCCAATAACATTGTTGTTGATATATTTTTATGCTCCCCGAAAGAAAATTTCGCGGGCACATATAGTTGCCGTTTTGTACGTCCGTCCGTCCGTCCGTCCGTTCACCATATATAAGTTTGTCCGGGGCATAGTTTCAAGACTATATGGTCACCAAACTTGGTATGTGGATGCATCGTAGGGAGGATGTGTGCGGGGTATGAAAAGTAGGTAAAAAGTAAGTCATGCTGACCTACTTTTCATGGTCGACTGAATATCACAGAAAATGTTTGTCTGTGCCATAGTTTCAAGACTTTTGCACATATAGTCACTAAACTTGGTATGTGGATGCATCTTTCATGGTCGACTGAATATCACAGAAAATGTTTGTCCGTGCCATAGTTTCAAGACTTTTGCACATGTGCTCACCAAACTTGGTATGTGGATACATCTTATGGAAAAGGTTGAGGAGTATCAAAAGTAGGTCATGCTGGCCTACTTTTCATGGTCAACTGAATATCACAGAAAATGTTTGTCCGGGCCATAGTTTCAAGACTTTTGTACATGTAGTCACTAAACTTGGTATGTGGATGCATCTTAGCGAGGTGTGCAGAGTATGAAAAGCAGGTCAAAAGTAGGTCATGCTGACCTACTTTTCATGGTCGACTGAATATCACAGAAAATGTTTGTCCGTGCCATAGTTTCAAGACTTTTGCACATGTGCTCACCAAATTTGGTATGTGGATACATCTTGTGGAAAAGGTTGCGGAGTATCAAAAGTATGTCATGCTGACCTACTTTTCATGGTCAATATCACAGAAAGTGTTTGTCCTGGCCATAGTTTCAAGACTTTTTCACATATGGTCACCAAACTTGGTATGTGGATGCATCTTAGGGAGAAGGTGTGCACAGTATGAAAGGTAGGTCATGCTGACCTACTTTTCATGGTCGACTTAATATCACAGAAAATGTTTCTCCGGGCCATAGTTTCAAGACTCACATATGGTCACCGAACTTTGTATTGATTATTACAGAAAATATCTCTGTTCATTTTGAACATAGTTTATATATGTATTTTTCATATGGTGCCAAGCAAAGTCTAAGTGTGTTTATTTAGAGCAACTTAGATTTTGCTTTTATTAAGCTATCCTTAACAAATTGTTCGTTAGGGTAAATCCCGCCAGACCAAAAGAATGATGGCCCACCGAATCATTCCTAATCCCCAAATTGTGGCTTTAACTTCATTACCCTAAACCAACAATATTTTAAGGATGGCCTAATATGGTGATATCTCATTGACAATTTCAAGTTCGTTTCTCTGTGTCTGAGCCACAGTTCCAAACCTTTCCCTGAAGCATATGACTTCGGGGTTATCCGTTCAGTTTCTCTGCGGAGTATGCCTTCGGGGAGCATACATCAATTTATTGATTTGCCTTGTTCAATCGGGTGACCATGAGGTAAAAAATGGTTATTTTGAAAGCAATGTTGCTGAGAGCTGTTACTGTTGTGTTTGAGCTTTTAACCCCAAAATTAGCACATCTGTTCGGGACCCCACGATACAAACATCCACCCAAGTTTAGAAAAGATTACTCCAGTAGAAACAGAGTATCGAACAATGCATCAAAAGTGTCCATTTTGAAAAGAATGTTACTGAAACCTGTTGTTGGTTACTGAAACCTGTTGTTGGTTGCTGAAACCTGTTGTTGTTGCATTTTAACTTTTGACGTCAAAGTTAGTCATATGTCATGGTGCTGCCCAGGATGAAATTAGTGCCAAACATTTTTGAGGTAGTGCAACCAGGGGTTTGTGAATTGCTCACGATTCCCATGAAATTATGAATATATATGATTCACTAAATAGACATCTGAAGCACTATCTGGCCTATTTCCATGTATATTTTAGACACTTCTTTGAAAAACCTTAATTTTAAAGAATTTCAAAACTTAATTTCATAAAATAGGTGAGAAAAGTGGTGGGTGGAAAAGATAGTTTTTCTAGTGCTGGTCAGAATTATTGATTGGTAACCAAACCCGTCCAGTGCCGCCCAGTGTGGGCAGAACCCTGTATGTCTTCGACACCCACGAGCAAGCTTCCACCCAGATGTGGAGATGATCGTTTCAGAAAAACCTGAGTTAATAAATATGTCGTGAGAACACGAAGACCAAGAACAAGAAGCATTCCATGTCTGCATTAAAAACTTTACTATGATACATGCATATCTGAGGATAGCAGGCTTGTGTATTTGGAGATCAGCTTTGTGAATCAGATCAGGTTATTTCCAGCTCTAGCTGATGGTATATATATGCACTACGCTGCTCTTTTATGTGCTTGACACTTAGTGATTTGCATGGCTGCTGTATAATAGAACATTGCATAATCAACTGTCTTCGCCCAATCTTCTAATTATTGTCTCTAGCGGTCATTAGCCTCTTCTTAATCTCCCGTGTTGAATTAATATGATATTTGAACACCCTGTACCCCTAAACATATTGTTGAAAATTTGACAAATGTAATGTTTAATATGGCAAATATTTGTTTTCTTTTCATGAAAAATAATACATATACTTCACTCTTCAAGTCTGTAAATCAAATCACAAAGATTTTAAGCCTTTGAGGTAATTAATTATAAAGGTTGCTTGGTATTTTGAAACCAATTCGACTGAAAGTTATTTTTGCGTATGTCTTTAACAACTGTCAGCCAAATCCTTTTCAAAATATGAAGCACATGTTTAGTTTTCATGCTAACTCTTACAGATCAGAAAGGACAAATTCTTTATCGTGTCCGTGATATTCTGCTGAATATTTTGAAACTAATTTGACTGGGAGCTGTTACTGCCTATGTCAAATTAGTTTCAAAATATAAAAGAGCTCTCCTGTATCATTATTGGAAATCGAGATACTGGAATTCCAAGGGTTAACCAACCCTTTCACTGAAAAAATCATGGCTTTCAGTTGAATCAATTTCAAAATATTCAACAAGTCTTATATCGTAAAAGAATATATATTTTCTTAGATTTTGGGATTTGTCAGTGAAACAGTTAAAGGATTGCATAAGGACATTCTGAAAGCATCATTATATTCCGCATTCTTACCCCCACCCCACTGTGCTGTTTTATTGTGGTACAGTTATATACTGTATTACATGTCACTGTGTATGCACTTGTTATTGAGGAGTAGCAGGTATTATAAGTTATATAATATTGTCAAGCCTCATGGGTTGAATGCCTCAAGTGAAAAACCACATGCTCATCAGTGCACGCTATCATATCACATACACTGCTTACATGTAGTCAGACACAGAAAATCATCAGCGTTTAAATTTCTCGTTCCGTAGTAAAGATTTTCATGTTTTATTTTATGAGGAGCAGAAATCCTGTGCCAATTATGTTTTTGTTCAGTCTGTACTCTGTATGTCTGTACGTACCATACATGTACATCCCGAAAATATTTTCACTGCACCTCCTACAGTTTTAGAGAGAGAATTGTTTGAAATGTTAAAGGATGATTGTAGACCACATAAAGATGTGCCTAATGTTAAAGGTTTTTTCATCGCTCATGCGCAACTGATGTGGGATGTGGGCAAAAAGCATGGAGTATCTGTATGCATGCCCCCAAAATCAGAGACCACATTAAACAGCAGTGACTATTAGGGTAATACACTGGTACACCAGATAGCCTGAAGTGCATGAAAGGTTAACCACCCGTACCGCTCTGGTGTCAAAAACTTTAAAATTTTCAAATTAAATAAAAAGATGAACTGGTGTTCAGTTTTCAATAAATTTGGTGGGAGATGGTGCTGTCATAGACTGCTACATCTTCCACCAAAATTTTTGAAAAATGTACACCAGTTTCTTTGATATTGACTCAGTAAAAAATAGAATATTGACAGCAGAGCGGTAAGGGTTAAGTGAGCGTATGCCGTGCCATTGTCTGTCTGTTCATCTATCAGATTTTTCTTTAAGTAACTTCTCAAGAACCACTGGGCCGATTTCAGCTATTTTTGTCAGGAGGTCTCCTTTGGGCATAGAGATCCAAGTTTGTTGATAAGGGGCTGATCGGTGAATGTCCCGAGTTTGCAGGGCAAGAGAAGACTAATTTTGAAGACTTACCATTGGAATGACTGGCTCAGTTCGAGCCAGGCACTCCATTGAGAAATCGTGAAAATTAGTCTAATCTTTCCCTGAAATGGACATTTCTTTACCCTTTACTGGTCAAGCTGACTAAAACCGGTCTTTGCAGTGGTTTTGAGGAATGTCCATTTGCAGGCCAAGAGAAGACTATTTTTTTTTAATTTACCACTGCAATGACTGGCTCGGTAACTGAGCCAGTTTTTCCAGTGGTAAACCTTTTAAAATAGTCCTCTCTTGACCTGCAAATGGACATTCAATAAGCAAATATATAGATTTTCTTGACCAAATTTGACCAGTAAAGGGTTAAAATTTTATATCAAGTGTTTGGTCAGAAAAGGATTAATTAAAGAGCTGAGGTGAATTCAGTGGGATGGTCATTTTTTTGGTGGCCATCTTATATTTCCTAAAAGGATTAGTAAATTCTGAAAATCTTTCAAAATATACCTGATTTTAACTTTACTTATCTTGAAGGATAATAGTAGTAGATTGCGGAACTTCTAGGCATTCACATTTTTTGGCAGCTATCTTAGATTTAGGTGTCTATAGGAACTAGTTATCAAGTGTCTCGCAGCAATGCAATGGAGGTAAGTCTATTAAGTTGAATCAAGATGCGACTTTATTTCTGTTTTTGGAATAAATAAGTCAGAAAATTAAATTTAAATTTAAATCAAGAGAAAGAATTATTGGTATGCACTAATACCAGAGAAATCCTAAATGTATAACTTCTAATAATGTATAATTGTTACAGATAGATAACTGTCTGTTCAACTGATCTTGCTACTTTGTAAATGATCCTTTGATCAAATACAGCTCCCCTTCCAGCCAAACTTGACTGGAAGAATCTTGGGCCGGTACGCTTAAAAAACTTAACGGTACACCAAAATTGTAGTGGTCAATATGTTGGTGGTCATCTTACTTTTTCCGAAAATACACAGGAAATCCTTCAAAAGATCGCTTCTAAATCGCCAGACGCAATTTATGCTTTTAAATTTCTCCTGCTTTTAGCAAAAATTGTATGTCAGAAACATTTACAGGGCCGTTCTACTTAAAATGCCAATGTTCCAGGTGAAGGATACAGACCTCTTGGCCTTCTGTTGTTGGATGGCCTATCCTATGTTACCTATCCATGGTAATCGTTGCAACATTTTCCTCATTTGGGAAAGCAATAGAAAGATCCATTTTTAACCATACCCCACCCATTTGTAACTCGGCTCTACCCACGTGTTGGGACCGATTTATATACTGTGAACCTAGAATCACAATTTCAAGGTAACTACATTGTATACAGAAAAGCTGTTAAATATTTTGAAAGTAATTTCAATGGACTATGGCAGCAACAGCGCCCATTCAAATTAGTTTCAAAATATAGTAAATCCATCAAAGGCATACAATTTGTACACTTGATGGACTATTCCAGCTTCATGATGGATGGAATATTCACTGTCAATTGTGATTGTGACATCAGCCTACATGTGACGTAATGGATTATGACATCATATACTTGAGTGACAGATCCGATTCGTCCATTGCTGATTCTGCCAAGTAAGTGGCCTGAACATGATCCTTAAATGGCAAGCAGAATTCAGTTCCCACTAGGAGTACCGGCTCACTGTACAGCCATGTTAATTTCAAACTTTTAAATTAAGTATCTATTATTGTCTTTTTCAGCAACCATGTGTCTGGGACAACAACAAGTGTTGGGTTGGGTACCCGAATCATGTAAGTATCTATACTACACATCCATCGTCAATCTGTCTGTCTGTCCGTCAACTTTTTCTTTAAACGACTTCTCAAAAACCACTTGGCCGATTTCAACTATGTTCGGCCGGAAGTATCCTTAGGGCATAGAGATTCAAGCAAAGCTGGTCGGCCAATTTGGCCGGTGGCCGTCTTGATTTTTAGAAATGTCTTTAAAATTCTTCTCTGAAACCGCTTGAGGAATCGAGTCAAAGCTCATGAAACATCATCTAGGGATAGAGCTAAGCCAAGTTTGTTCAAGAGAACTTGTTTCACCAAATGGTTCGGCGGCCGTCTTGGATGATCTAGTTTTCACGAAAACAACTCTAGAACCACTGAAAAGATCAGGCCGAAATTTGGGAGATATGATTAGGGCCCTCTAGACCATTAAAATTTGTTCAAGGGAAGTTTGCTCCGTCAAAAAAAATGGCAGCCGTGGGCCAATCAAAATGTGACATGCTTGGCAGCCATATTGGATTTTTTATTTGATGGATTTTGATGCCGAAGCTGGTTTTATATATGTTTTTGGGTATTTTATTTTCAAATTTACCATTTTCAAAACAGTCAGATAAACGATTTGGTAGCCATCTTGGAACATTTTCCTGCCAAAAGCTCCCATACTAAAGCAATAGGAAATTTAAAATGTCTTCTCGTGAACCACATGGGCCGATTTCAATTATATTTGGCAGGAAGCATCCTTAGGGCATGGGGATCCAAGTTTGTTCAAACGAAGCCGATCGGCCAGTTTGGCCGGCGGCCATCTTTGATTTTGGCAGATTTTAGGAAACATCTAAAAAATCTTCTCCGAAACTACTTGAGGGGTCGATTCAAAACTCATGAAATATCATCTAGGGTAAGAGCTGAACCAAGTTTGTTCAAGGGAACTTGATTGGCCAAATAGTTTGTCGGCCATCTTGGATGACCTAGTTTTCACGAAAATGACTTCTCCAGAAGCACTGAACGTATCGGGCCAAAATTTGGCAGATATGATCAGGTAAGCGGTTTGTTGGTCATCTTGGATCTTTTTCCCGCCAAAAACTTCCATATTAAAGCAATGGGAAATTTAAAACGTCTTCTCGATAACCACTGAGCCGATTTCAAGTATATTTGATAAGAAGCATCCTTAGGGAATAGGAATACAAATTTGTTCAAAGGAAGATGATCGGCCAACTTGGCCCTCGGCAGTCTTGGATATTGGCTGACATAGAAACGTCTTTAAAAATCCTCTCCGAAACCACTTGGGGGATCGATGCAAACCTCATGAAATATGATCTAGGGCAACAGTGCAACCAAGTTTGGTCGAGGGAACTTGATTTGTCAAATGGTTCGGTGTCCATCTTGCATAACCTAGTTTTCGCAAAAAAATATTTCTCCAGAACCGCTAATCGTATCAGGCCAAAATGTAGTAGACATTTCTCTACATATCTGTTTTTGTTAATGAATTATAAAAAGTCATGTTAAAGTAATTTTTTCTGTTAATTAGTCCTCTTTCCGCCTATAATTTCGGTACCCCTCTATAGAGTCAGTTATATAATTTAGCTCATCTAGCCATGATGGCCAAAAAAGTTTATATCATGGTGTATCTCAGTCACATGTCCTTCTGTCAATAATTGTCTTTAAGTGACTTCTCAAGAACCACTGTGCCTTAGTTCATAGAGATTGTAGATTCTTCAAGCCGACGGGTCCATTTTGTCGGTGGCCATCTTAGATTTTCCTCTAATGGCCAAAATAGGTGAAGAAAACTGACGTCTTTGTTTAGTGAATCTTTATTTGCAGGCGAAAAGAAAACTATGTTTAGAAAATTTAGACTGGGAATGTCTGGTTAAAATATCGAGCCAGCTATCTAGTGGTAAATTTCCAAAAAATAGTCTCTGGGCAAACGGACATTCCTCAAGACCACTGTAGAGGCCGGGTTTGGCGGCTTGGCTATTAAACGGGTAAGAATCTCTGAAATCATTAGCATGCTAAGCTGATTGAGTTGAAACTCTAGCAACATCATCAATGGTTCAATTCACGTTTCCAGAGTATCCATCCATCATCTGACCTCGTATGATGTCATAATCAGCTCAGCGCGTGTGACGTTACAATCATTACGTCACAAAGGGTTCCATACAGACCGTCATCAAATCTCAAATAGTCTGACACGTTTTATGAATTGTATGTCTTTGTAATTCGTTGCTATTTAATAAACATGCTGATAAATATTTTGAAACTAATTTGACTGGGCGCTGTTGCTGCCTTAGGCAGCAACAGCACCCAGTCAAATTAGTTTCAAAATATTCAACAGCTTACCTCTGTAGTTTTTTGGAAATTGATAGTCAGGGTGTTCAGAGATCGATCAATCCCAACACGAGCGAGGTGTGGGTGGAGCTTAGCTGAAACCGGAAAGGTCGATTATACGCTTGTGATGAATATTATTATTTTACCCATCTGTTACAGCACATCTCTGATGGCATCTATTGGTACTATATGATTGAACTGTCTTTCTACTTGTCCGGTGTGGTTTCAGCAGCCAATGATGTCAAGAGAAAGGTGGGCAAGAAAATTATAATAATGAGATTGAAGAAAGTGATTTATGACGAAATTTACTATTTTGGAATTAAAAATATACATATAACACACTTTATTTTTTAAACTAAATCATACAAAGGCATCATTTGGCATTCTTTGGCCCATCTCTTACATAAATTGTTAGACATTTTTAAACGAAGTTATTATGTCAGATTGAATATTGCACTCAGATCACCTGAGCTTCATCAGCCACACTGATCTCTAGTGGGTCTCGTCCGCTCCGAGACTCGTCAAGATCTCACGTGATCAGGAAAGTGTTATAAATCGGTGGGAGTTCTAGTCCCTGGTCTCTGTTCGTGGTGGGTTTAAGCGGTTTTGATCTGTATGGCCGGTGGTAAATTTTCAAGAATAGTCTTCTTGATCTAGAAATGGACATTTCCCAAGACCACGGCAGAGGTCATTTTTGGGCAACGAGTTTTAAAGGGTTAATACAATAATCGGTTTTCACACAGGTTGAATCTTTGACAAAGTAGTATATGCTGCAGTTATGGTGAATATATGCTAGCTTTTACGAATAGGGTGATAGTGTTTGTGTATCTGTCTGACATTCTGTTTTCTGTCTTACAGGATTTCTGGACGTTAATGTTGCATCACGCTACGACGATAATGTTAATCACATTATCATGGATCCAAAACTGGGTGCGAATCGGATCTATGGTGCTCGTTATACATGACATTGCAGATGTTTTTCTCGAGGTAACCATTTCCTGTCATAAGCAACCAAAAAGGACCTCTGCAGTGGCCTTGAGGAATGACAGTTTGCATGGGAAGGGTTATCTCTGAGCATTTACCGAATGACTGGCTCAATAAGCGAGCCGTCATTCCAGTTGTAAATTTTTAGCTCATCTGGCCTGAAAGGCCAAGTGAGCTTATGCCATGACTGTCAGTCCGTCATCCGTCCGTCAACTTTTCCTTTAAACGACTTCTCAAGAACCACTGGGCTGATTTAAATTATATTTGGCCGGAAGCATACTGAGGACATAGGGATCCAAGTTTGTTCAAATGAAGCTGATCGGCCAATTTGGCCGGTGGCCAGCTTGGATTTTGGCTGATTTTAGGAAACATGTTTAAAAATCTTCTCCGAAACCGTTTGTGGGATTGATGCAAACTGCATGAAATATGATCTAGGGCAAGAGCTGAACCAAGTTTGTTGAAGGGAACTGGATTGGTCAAATGGTTCGGCGGCCATCTTGGTTGAGCTAGTTTTAGAAAAAACAATTTCTCCAAACCCGCTAAAGGGATCGGGTCGAAATTAAACAGATATGATTAGGGACCAAGGCCAATTAAAGTTTGTTCAAAGGAAGTTGAACCGTCAAAAAACATAGCCGATGTAGGCCAATCAAAATATAGCGTGTTTGGTGGCCATATTGGATTTTTTTATGGGACGGATTTTGAGGCCGAAATTGGTTTATATGTGTTTTTTGGGTATTCTGATCTCAAATTTGCAATTTTCGAAACGGTCAGATAAGCAGTTTGGCAGCCATCTTGGATCATTTTCCCGCCAAACGCTCCCATACTAAAGCATTGGTAAATTTTAAATGTGCTCTTCTCGAGAACTGCTAGGCCGATTTCAATTATATGTGGCAGGATGCATCCTTAGGACATAGGGATCCAAGTTTGTTCAAACAAAGCCAACCGGCCAATTTGGCTGGCGGCCATCTCAGATTTTGGCCGATTTTAAGAAGTGTCTTTAAAAATCTTCTCCGAAACTGTTTGTGGGATTGATGCAAACCTCATGAAATATGATCTATGGTAAGAGCTGAACCAAGTTTGATCAAGGGAACTTGATTGGTCAAATGGTTCGACGACCATCTTGGTTGACCTAGTTTTAGCAAAAATGATTTCTCCAGAACTGCTGAAGTTATCGGGTCGAAATTTGCCAGATATGATTAGGGACTAAGGGCAATTAAAGTTTGTTCAAGGAAAGTTTAACCATAAAAAAACATGGCCGCTGTCGGTCAATCAAAATATAGCGTGTTTGGCAACCATATTAGATTTTATATTTTGATGGATTTTGAGGCCGATATTGGTTTTGTATGTGTTTTGGAGTATTCTGATCTCAAATTTGCAATTTTTGAAACGGCCGGATAAGGTGTTTGGTGGCCATCTTAGATCGTTTTCCCGCCAAAAGCTTCAATACTAAAGCAATGGGAAATTTAAAATGTCTTCTCGAGAACTACTGGACCAATTTCAATTATATTTGGCAGGAAGCATCCTTAGGGCATAGAGATTCATGTTTATTCAAACGAAGCCGATCGGCCAGTTGGGATGGTGCCATCTTGGATTTTTAGAAACATCTTTAAAAATCTCCGAAACCGCTTGCGGGATTGATGCAAGCCTCATGAAATATGATCTATGGTGATCCATGTTTGTTCACGAGAACTTGATTGTTCAAATGGTTTGGCGGCCATCTTGGTTAACCTAGTGTTAGCGTAAACGACTTCTCCAGAACCGCTGAAGGGATTGGGTCGAAATTTTCTAGATATGATTAGGAACTAAGGGCCATTAAAGTTTGTTCGAGCTAAGTTGATCTGTCAAAAAACATGGCCGCTGTTGGCCAATCAAAATATAGCATGTTTGGCAGCCATAGATTCTTTTATTTGCTGGATTTTGAGGCCAAAATTGGTTATATATATTTTTTTGGGTAGTCTGAGCTCAAATTTGACATTTTCGAAACTGTCGTATAAATGGTTTGGTGGCCATCTTGGATGACATAGTTTTCGTGAAAACAACTTATTCTGCAGAACCGCTGAACGGATCGGGCTGAAATTTTGGGGATATGATTATGGACTAAGGGCCATTAAAGTTTGTTCATGGGAAGTTGATAGGAAAAAAACTTGGCCGCCGTGGACCAATCAAATTTTAGCGTGTTTGGCTGCCATATTCAATTTTTTTATTTGATGGATTTTGAAGCCGAAATTGGTTTTCTTAACTCCGCTTACTCGTCAGTCAGCTGTCGTATAGCGATAACCCAATCCGTCTTCTGTATGTCCGTCCATCCATCTGTTTTTCCGTCACCAACAATGGCGGCTCATTTTGTTATTTCTTGACGGATTGACATCAAACTTGGTCACAATATTAATGACGGCATCTGTGTTGTGAAAATGAAACTGATAGGGCGTCAAATGCCAGAGTTATCACTCCTTAAATATTTGTAGTCTCACTTTCATAGGGCAAATAATGGTTTGTTCCCACCGTCCATTGATTTATCACCATGTCAGATTTTATTGCCAAACTAGATATTAAATTCCAATTAACAGATTAACCTTTCCAATACTGCAGAAATATTTAAGATATGTATTTTGTGCTCTGACATCTATGCTCTTAAAAATATTTGAAATGTATTTGATTGAAAGTTGTTGCTGCCTTAGGCAGCAATGAAAGTTGTTGCTGCCTAAGGCTGCAATGACTTTCAGTCAAATTATTATTTAAATCAACTCCAGCTCACCCAACCCCTGCTGCTAACTCGGTGATTCAGCCAGATGTGAATGTGTTAAATGGATTGTGTGGTGGTGGGGAATAACCTGCTATAAAGACCACCTACCTGCCTTTAGAGACCATTTTCTTCAAATTGTATTTAGACCTCTAGTAACCATTTGACTGAGTTTTTGCAGAAGACATATTCCAAAGGTTATATCTCTGAACCTGATAAATATTTTGAAAACAATTGGACTGAAAGTTGTTGGTGGCTAAGCCGCCAACAACTTTCAGTCGAATTGTTTTCAAAATATTCAACAAGTCAAGAGCTTTTTGAAAATTGAAATTATTGGCTGCACTGGCTTGCAGCAGTGAAACAGTTAAGAAACCATCTGTTGTTAGCACTGATATCATCTATTTTCACTTAAACATTGTTCAAAATCACTAATGCAAAAAAAAACAGTCCAGAGATTGTTGTCAATATCTCGAAAACTAAATCATTTGACTGAAAGTCATTGGAAGTGACACTGATGGATGTAAAACGTAAGTAAGATTAGTTGAAATGCCAATGTTCCAGGTGAGCGATACAGGCCCATTGGGCCTCTTGTTTATATAATTTAAGCATAAGTTTAACAGCTACGGTTAAAAATTACATGCGCAATTGCATACACCCCCGTAAGACACACACTCAATCGATCGCGTTAAGCCAATGCTTTTAATAAGATCGTTTGTCATTGGTTTCTTGACGCTGTCATAGCCAATCAGATTCCGCGTTTTATAAATATGTGACCTTTCTTCTATATAAGCCATCTGTATTTTCATTGGTTCATGCAACAAAAATTCTAGTGCAGTATCCAACCCAATTGCGACGCTTATTTTCTCTTCTCAAATCGAACATACTTGTACTATTTCATGAGAAGAAGTTCCCGGTATGGGATTTCACGTACTGTAGGAGTGTCTCTGCGTCAACCGGGAACCAATCTTGATGTGCAAATTAGTCCACGAATATGAACAACATTCACGTTGTTGTCTTGTAATACAATTTAGTTTCGTGCTTTTTGAAATAATCATTGCATGTGCCTGTAAATCTGCTAAAATTGATTCGGAGTGTACGCCAAAAAAACCCGAAGATACTGCAGAAATTTATTTCTGCCTACACGGAGCGATGGCCAGTACTAAAGCCTTCTGATTGTGGACCGAATTATAACGTGTATGAAACGTCGTTCTCTGTATCTCATGGAGGCGCCAATGATTGTGCCACCCACGTGGAGGGTAATAGTCTAGACATAAGAACTATACTCTTGCAAAAACTAATAACAAGAATATATCAACATTCTTCTTTAAACCAAAGGAGAATTTGAGTGATTTTGAACATTGTGTAACATCAGCAGAGCTAGTATTTACAAATTTCATTGTGGAACATAACATTTCAATTGCTTCATCAGATCATGCTGGAAAACTGTTTAGCTGTAACTTTAGTGACTCTAAGATTACATCCAAGCATCAGTGTGCTAGAACAAAAACATCTGTATTAATTCAGCACATGGCTAACAAACAGTCAGACACTAGCAGAACAAATGCGGACAAATCCATTCTCTTTGGCTACTGATGGTAGCAATGATAGCCAGGACAAGTTCTTCTCAATTGTTAAAACACGTGATGAGTGATGGTTTAATACACACTTCTTTAAGCGTACCAACTGTTGATGACTCTGCAACTGGAGAGAATATTTTCAAGGTTCTCAACAGTGAATTTAGTAGTAGAGACATTCCTTGGAGGAACTGTGTATCGTTTGCATCAGATACTGCTTCTGTAATGACTGGCAATAAGAAAGGCACCATTGCCTTCATTCACAAAGAAGAGACAAATATTTATCTCTCCGGGTGCCCATGCCATTTGTTGCATTTGGCAGCAAAGAACGGATCAGATTGCATCCCAGTAAATGTGGAAGAGAATCTAGTAGAATATATTATTACCTCAAACACAGCTCCAAAAGCCAAGGTAAACTAAGTGCCATTCAAGAGCTGTATAGCAAACGGCATTATAAAGTCCTCAAACATATGCCAACTAGGTGGTTGTCCTTACAGCAGTGCATTGATAGACTACTTCTACTGTGGAGACCACTGAGGGACTTTTTTGGCAAAGAATTTGCAGATAATAAGGAGAAAGACAAAAAAACTCAAAGGTGAATGTCAGCCAGCAGACCGTAGACATTGAATTAATGCCTTTCTAAACTGGCATACAGCTCGTCTCTATTGCCATTTCCTAAGCTACACTCTTGCTATCTTCAACAAGGCAAATCTGACTCTACAGTCTGAGAGTCCGCTTATTCACATTATTCACAGTACATGAAGGATTTGTCTGGATCTCTACAGAAACATACTGCTTAAGTTTTTGAAGCTAAGTGATTTCACAGGCAAACTGGTAACAGAGATTGATATTAATTTATCCTACGCACAGAAAGCAGTCGAGGGCATTGTGATCGGAGAGAGGGCACGCCAATTCATGAACGAAAAAAAAAAAGGACAGTGCTAAGATCGCGAAAATGTGTGCGAATGCCATGAACTTCTACATGGCTGCATCTAAATACATGATCACTAAGCTGCCAATGACGGATGAACTTTTGCGCCATGCAGAGGTGGTAGACCCAGATGTGAAGCAGAAAGAGTTTAGCAGCTATAGATTCTTTTTAGAAAAGTATCCAGTTCTGATGCCAGATGTGGTATCAGTAGACCTGCTAGAGGAAGAATTCTCTAACTTAAAAATTGAGCCAGAGGAGACTATGTCATTGATCAAGGCAGAGAAGCGAGTAGACCAAGGTGAAAGATGGTTTGTGTTATGAGCACAAGTATTCCAGGGAGGAGACGAAGGCGGCTAAAGGCGCTACAGCCAAGTTTCTGGCTCTTCCTTAGTTCAAGACTAGTATAGAATGTTCTCGACGTTGTAGAAAAAGAACTGTTTTAATTTGTGAGTTTGGTTAATTAGTTGTGGCTTTATTTTATTCTTAACATTGGAGATATTTTTGAGTTTGTAAACTTGTTAGTTGTGCATTTACTCTGAAAACCGGATTTACCTGCCAGCCTGTGATTGTCTACCCAGCCAGTGATTGTCTACCAGCTCTGTAAGTGACCTTGTAAAATTAAAGCTGTAAAACAATGATTATTTTAACCTTTTTATAGGCAAATAAGCCAAAACTTGCTTCTGCAGTCATCTTAAGAAATGCCAGATTGCAAGCAAGGAGAATACTATCTATGAAATTTTGACACTGGAATGACTGGCTTGATATGAGAGCTAGTCATTCCAGGGAGTACATTTTTTTTACTAGTCCTCCCGTGCAGATGGACATTTACCAAGCAGCATCTTAAATTTTCTTGACCACTTGGTTAGGTTACTATTTTTTAATACTTCGAAACTAAGTTAACTGCATATTGCTGCTGATTCAGGCAGCATGTTTGTCCTGTCCAGGTAAATTGGTTTCAAAATATTCAGCAGCTTATCTGTATGTCATGGTCGATGGGATTGACAACTGAGGGTCCAGAGATGCCTGAGTAACTCAGTAACTGTGCAGTTTGTAGGTAAGCATACAAGTAAACTGTTGGATATTTTAAGCCGACGACAGCTTCCAGCCAAATTGGTTTCAAAATCTTCAACAGTTTATCTGTATACTTTCCTCAAGATTCAGTTACTAATATTGATTATTAAAACATTGTTTTCTGGTGAAATGGGTGACCATTTAGTGAATTTTCCCAGTCAGCTGAGGTTGCAGATAAATCGTCATCTGAGAGCATCTAGATTTAAAAAATTTCCGGGGAAATTTTTAAGCAGTTGGTTGGTTCATTTATAGAAACTGTCCTTCAAATTCTTCTAATGCCCCCCCCCGTTCGGTTTGTCCCCGTCCTGGAAATTTATTTCCATGGGTTAACAAGTCTGCAATATCAAAATGTAGTGTTTGGCGGCCATATTGGACTTGCAAAAAATGTCCATAAACGCATTTAAAAGACCACTCCTAAACAAGCCACCAACAATTTTGACAAAAGTATGCTTCAGGAGTCCAGGTGAGTGACACAGGCCCCTGGGCCTCTTGTTTTAAATAGTTTTCTCCTTGCCTGCAAATGAACACTCAATAAGCTAAAAAATTTAGCTATTATAGAGTTAATCATGTCTACGGTGTATCTACACATGTGGAATCTGTCCCCAACATTGTCCGTGGGTGAACTGGTGTGGGACATAATAATTTTGCTTGTGCCACCAATATCTAGATTCTTTTCAGAAACGACTTCACTTGGAAAGTCCCATGAACCTGACCCAGCCCAAAATGGGTGGGTTGTGGTGGATGGAGGGGAGGTGGGGGTGAGGGCATTAGAAGAATTTGAAGGACAGTTTCTATAAATGAACCAACTGCTTAAAAATTGGAATGTTTGAGTGAAAAACGGGATCCAAAGTGTAAAGATTAAAAGTAAACCTTCGATGTTCAGATTCAGTCAGTGTTTGTACATGTTCATCAAATGTCGGAGAATATGCCTGCGCTGAAAGTATTAATTAGACTTAAATACTGGGTGACAATCAGACCTCAATAGATGTACCTGATTGGAGCTGAATGAAGTTTCCACTCCTGCCAACTTGAGAGTACAGCCAGTCAGCATCATCAGTCAGATGCAGTACTACGTTACGGGTCAAAGCCAGATATTCATATTTGAAAAAATTGTTCACTAAAATCCCACTATCTCAATTTTAAATTGTCCCTACTGTCATGATATTGAATATTTAGAAACTAATTTGACTGAACAGCTTCCAGTCAAATTAGTTTCCAATAAGATTTGTCTTACAGTGTCAGAAATCTGCCATATCTAATGTGTTTGAGAAACTGTCACTCACTCTTTTGTGGTCAAACCGCTAAAAATTGATTCTACAGTCATCACGAGAAATGTCCATTTGCAGTCTAATATAAGACGATTTTTGAAAATTTAACAGTTTGACAGTGGATTGGTCATTAACCACATTGACTGAGTCAGTCATTCCACAAGTAAGTTCTCCAAAAGCACTGTCTCTTGAACTACAAATGGAGATTTAATAGCTCACCAAGGGTGCTTATGCCATGGCGTCTGGCCGTCAAATCGCATCTCTTCATTTATGCTTTGGCCAATTTCAACCAAATTTGGCTGAAAGGATCCTATCGTGGTTGGCTACAGATTCTTTACAGAATTTTGATTGGTCAATTTATCTGGCGGCCATCTTTGATTTTCTGAAAAATTTCCTGAAATCATTTAAAACGCTACTCCTCCAATATAAATAGCCTGACTTCAATAAAACTTGGGTGGACTAATTCTATACTGGTAGGCTTCAACACTTCTAACGAGAATTTTGATTGGTTATTATTTCCGCATTAACTACTTGACCGATTTCAAGCGAACTTGATTTGGAAGACCCTAGCCTGGTATGCTTCAGAACCTGTATATAGAATTTTGATTAGTCAATTTTTTTTCATCCGTCATCTTGAACTTGGAGCTCACCTGGCTTATGCCATGGCGGTCATCCACCAGTCCGTCAACTTTTACTTTAATCCGCTACTCCTCATTAACTTCTTGTTGGATTTCAACCTACTGTGGCTGTATGGCCCCTATGAGAGCAGGCTTCAGTACACATATACAGAATTTTGATTGGCCAGTTTTCCTGGAAATTTTGGGAAATAAGATAAAGGCCTACTTCTCATTAACTACTTTGCCGATTTCAAGCAAATGCGTTGCTAGAGTCGTATGCTTCAGAACATGTGTACAGAATTTTTATTAGTCAATATTTTTCGGCGCCCATCTTGAATTTTCAGAAAAATGGCTGGAAATCGTTTAAAGGGTTACTCTTCATTAACTGCTTGGGCAATTTCAACCAGGTTTGGTGGCAAGAATACTAGGCTAGTAAGTTTCCTAACTTATATGCAGAATTCTGATTGGTAAATTTTTCTGCCAGCCATCTTGGATTTTTTGTAAAGTTCTGGAAATCAGTTAAAAGCCTATTCATTAACCACTAGGCAGATTTCAAGCAAATTCAATTGGAAGGACCCTAGAGTGGTATGCTTCATATCGTATACAGAATTTTGATTGGTCAGTTTGTTTGGTGGCCCTCTTGAATTTTGTGGAAAATGGTGCGAAATAGAGCTGGGCGGTTTCCCGATAAAACCGGGAAAATCGTGATATTATTGTTATCATTATCGTCTCATTTCTAAAAACCGCCAATATCGTCAAATACTGTCAGTGACGGTATTGACAATTTATATATTGTAATAATTTGAAAATAAAGCATTTCATGCGAATTTGACGAGTCTGCTCTCTTCATTTCCGTATTCATGGTAGTCAAAAGCAATCATTTTCGGCACTATTATTGCCGTAAATATATGTCCATGTGTTATATACACAGCCCTACTGTTCTTAGTATAGTTATCCTTCCATGCTCAATTAAATGTTGTTCCAATGAAGACAAGTTAAATCTGAAAATCGTAGTTGCTGACAACGTTGAATACGCAAAATAGCAGCCATTTGTAAAATACAAATAAACTTAACTCAGCCTCGTTTTGATTTTATTATTGGAATACCACCTTCGCTCTCCATAGCTGATGACGCGATTGACATTACAAGGGAATAAATAAAACAGCGACCATCCAAATATCCTAGCGGAATAAATTCACTCGCTAACTATGACGATAAATTCAAGCGATCTAACTAAACCGGTGAAGCCATAAATGTAATCCCTCTATTCTTCGCTTGTTCAAGAATAATTCACCCCACACTTGTGTATAAATGTACGCTTGGGTGAGTATTGATCAGTCTATACCGGTAATACCATTGATATGCTTAATTCGCTAAAGGCAGCCGCAATATGAATGAAACAAGCCCGGCTGATTATATTGAAAATGATTTGATTAAAACTTATTGCGCCATGACAATAATTTCCAATCAAATTGTCTCCAAAATATTTAGCTAAAATCAGACAAGTTATTAATAACTAATAACCTCTTAGATCATCTTTTCTAGAAGACAGCAGATCTTATAGGGTGAAATGTGTTGTATTCACTAATTTCACGCGTTCTGGGTCATTGGCTCAGGAGACTATTGCGCCATCGATCTATAGGGCTATGCTTTAACCACTTTCAAGACGAATGCAGAGGCTTTATGGAAATATAATTTAAAGGAAATAATAAATAAAGAGCTGATTAGTTTGAAAACTATGACCCAAAAGTTGTTACTGACATCGACAGCAACAACTTTGAGTCAAATTGTTTTGAAATAATCTGTATAAATAGCTGATGATTATTTATTTTCACACACTCCGTTAAGTCCAATTTATAGGATGAAGTGTGTGATTGACTTTCATGCAGCAGTCAATAGGTCGACAATGTTCTAACAGGGTGGAATGGGGGCTGGGCGGGCAGGTGGGGTTGATTAGTCAATTCCTTATAAAACGTGACCATTTTCAATAATTAACCATTCAGTACCAGAATTTTGCATGTCAAGTATAATAATTTAATCAGTGATAGTTGATTCTTATCTACAATTCTACATTCTCTATTTTATTGCTAAAAAAATTCAGGTCATTTTGTTATCTTTATACACGCATACACGCGCTCAACTGATCGCGTCTTCAGACCTGGTTTGTCCATTAATTGATCATGTGCCTAATCGTGTGGTCTTTCTCGCGGAGCATTCATTATAAGCTTTCAATAGTAATAATAAAAACAGCTGATCGTGAATGCTCCACTAAACACTGCACCCGATTATGACCTGGTTAAAACCAATGAAAGATACTTGATGTTTTTAACCAATCAGATTGGACCCTTGGGATTTCCCTTGGAGATTCCTGCGCACACAGTGACGGAGTTAAGGACACATGCTCATCTTCCTCTTCACAATGACAAAGTAAAACGCAAAAAGGCGCGAAGAAAAAATATTTTATTTGGTGCTGAAACACAAATGTAATACAAAGTGTAGTCTTTGTTTGTTTATACATCTAAAAAGGATACCAATTCATAGATTGGCCATATTAACCCTATCATATCCAAAATTATTCCAAATACCGCAATATTAGTAGTTAAAGCGGTATTTTTCACAGCTACCTTTATCGTCATCCCAATGCCAATACGCCCAGCTCTAGTGCGAAATCGGTTAAACGCCTACTCCTCATTAACCACTTGGATGATTTCAAGCAGACTCGGTTGGAAGGACCCTAGAGTCATATGCTTCAGAACATGTATACAGAATTTAGATTAATCAATTTTTTCGGCGGCCATGTTGAATTTTCCGATAAATGGCCTAAAATCGGTTAAAATACTACTCGTTAACTGCTTGTACAATTTCAATTTCAACCAGACTTGGCAGGAAAGATACTAGGGTGGTAGGTTTCAGAAGGTGTATACAGAATTTTGATTAACCAATTTTTTTCGACGACCATCTTGGATTTCTTTTAAATTTGTGGAAATCAGTTCAAAGGCCACTCCTCATTAACCACTTGAACGATTTCAAGCAAACTCAGCTGGAAGGACCCTAGATTGGTGTACCTCAGATCTTATATACGGCATTTTGATTGGTCAATTTGTTTGGCAGCCATCTTGTATTTTCCGAAAATTGGGAATTCGTTTTAAATGCTACTCATTAACCGCTTAGGAAATTTCAACAAGAAGGATCCTATAGTGGTAGCCTCTAGTAAATCTATTCAGAAATAGGTTGATGTTTTGGCAGCCATCCTTGATTTTCTGAAAGGTTTCCGGAGCCATTTAAAAACAATACTCCTTAATCAATGTCCCGCTTTCAACAGAACTTGGGTGGGACGATCCTATGACGATAGGCTTCAACATATCAAACGAGAATCTTGATTGGTCAATTATTTTGGTGGCCATCTTGGATTTTCCGAAAATAATCCATCATGTCTATTCAAATGCTAATGGTCCAGGTGAGCGTCACAGGCTGTTGGACCTCTTCGTTTAAAAAGCTACTCATTAACTGCTTGGTCAATTTCAACCAGACTTGGCTGGAAGGCTTCAGATCCTTTATACAGAATTGTGATTGGTCAATTTTTCCGGTGGCCATCTTGGATTTTCCGAAAATTGGTGGAAATTAGTTACAAGGCTACTCCTCAGTAACCGCTTGGCCAATGTAAAACAAACTCAGCTGGAAGGACCCTAGGCTGTTACGCTTGAGAATTGGTATACAAGATTTAACTGTTTCATTCTTTTTTTGGCAGCTATCTTGGATTTTTCAAAAAATGGCGGGAAATCATTTGCAATCGTCCTCATTAACTGCTTGTTCGAATGACTGTCTTGTTCTCGAAACTGACATCTCAGGAATTGCTGTATGGAGCAGGCTGAAACTCATTACATTTAATTTCATCGATACTTAAGGGTGATTAAAGTTTGTTCAAGAGAATTTGTTCCTTGATAAAACAGTTCTCATTGACCAAGCAAAATCTAAGGTTCAATCTGATTGTGCGGTCACAGCATCCATCTTTAATTTCCCACTAAATATCATTTCTACCGAATTCCGTTTTTGGATTTTAAAGCATTGTTACTGCTGAATTTAAAGTATTATGTCTGTTCAAATACTTTAGATCAAATGTTAATGGTCCAGGTGAGCATTAAGGCCCTTGGCCTTCTTGTTAAACAAGAACTTCAATTTTCTCGCCAAATCTTGACAGTTAATTAAGTAATATAAAATCATGTGAAATATAATAATAATGCTGTTTGTATTAATTATTTTCATGTGTCTTATTGATATTCACAGGCAGCAAAGATGGGGACATATATTAAATGGCAGAGAACATGTGACACAATATTTATAGTATTCACAATCATTTGGTTTGTCTCACGACTACTTATCTTTCCATTCAAGTAAGTAAGCAAGGTCGACTACTTATCTTTCCATTCAAGTAAGTAAGCAAGGTCGACTACATATCTTTCCACTCAAGTAAGTACGCAAGGTCGACTACTTATCTTTCCATTCAAGTAAGTAAGCAAGGTCAACTACTTATCTTTCCATTCAAGTAAGTAAGCAAGGTCGACTACTTATCTTTCCATTCAAGTAAGTACGCAAGGTCGACTACTTATCTTTCCACTCAAGTAAGTACGCAAGGTCGACTACTTATCTTTCCATTCAAGTAAGTAAGCAAGGTCGACTACTTATCTTTCCATTCAAGTAAGTAGGCAAGGTCGACTACTTATCTTTCCATTCAAGTAAGTAAGCAAGGTCGACTACTTATCTTTCCATTCAAGTAAGTACGCAAGGTCGACTACTTATCTTTCCATTCAAGTAAGTAAGCAAGGTCGTCTACTTATCTTTCCATTCAAGTAAGTAGGCAAGGTCGACTACTTATCTTTCCACTCAAGTAAGTAAGCAAGGTCGACTACTTATCTTTCCACTCAAGTAAGTAAGCAGCAAGGCCGGCCTTGCTTGTTTTTCTACATTAACAGTTTCATGATGAATCCAGCGAAAAACAGCTGTGTCAATGATCTTGAGGAAAGTCCATTTGCTGCCCAAGAGAAGACTATTTTTGAAAATTTACCACTGGAATCCCAGTGGTAAATTTTCAAAAATTGTCTTCTCTCTGCCTGCAAATGGACATTCAGTAAGCAAATATTTAGATTTTCTTGATCAGATGGAGCCATTAAAGGGTTAACCATTTAACCTGTAACATGCCAGTATCTTAATTTCAAGACAACTTTATAGGAACGTTGTTAAATATTTAAACCTCCCATATAGCTAATTTGTGTGTTGGGGGTGGGTGTGTGGAGGGGCTGATTATATACCATTTGTTTTTTCCATCCATTTGTTTCTCCATTAATCCGATTGTCAATCCAGACATTCATTTCCGTGTGATAACTAAGTTCTACTGAAGGGATTGTCAGCAAACGTGGCGTGTGTGTTGCCATTCAGGGTCTGAAGAATGCGATTAATTTGAGGGGTCAAAATGTCAAAGGTCAAGATCACAGTGACCCAATTAAGGGAATTTGTTTGCGTTTCTGCATGGTAGCCCAAGTTCTACTTAAGTGATCTCCACCAAACATTGCCCTTGGTGGCACGAAAAAGCTTATTCATTTTGAAGTTCAAAGGTCAAGGTCATGGTTACCAAATTCAGGAAATTGTGTTGTGTTTCCAGATGATAGCTCAAGTTCAACTGACGGGATCCTCACCACACTTGGCATTTGTGTTGCACCTGTGTGTCTGAAGAACCTGATTAATTTAGGGGTTGAAATGTTGAGGTTATGGCGAGCCAATTAAGGAAATTGTGATTATAATATTCCGTTTATGGCTGAGTAAATGTCATGCTTCCATACATAATAAGTATGAGCACAATATGCTCTGTGAATAATTTTTTTGACACTGCATTGTTGGACAATGCTAGACAATTTTCATCTTACATTGATCCATTGTGTGTTGGTGGTGCTTTTTAGTGGGTTGGAAAGAGGTGGGTGGGTAGGGAGGTGGAATGTTGTGAGGTGGGGGAGGGGCGGGGCGGGGGGGGGGGGGGGGGGGGGGGATTGGCGGTGTAGAGACATAGATTTCAGCAATCTCTGATTGTCATAGTTGTTCGAAACTAATTTTATTTCAAATTTAATCCTTTCTTGGCATGCAAATGCACAAATGAAATTAATAGTGGTCCCATAGCCTGTGGCTAGTAGATTTGAGTGGGGGGGGGGGGGTGGACTATCATTGTGTCATAAAGCAGTATCCCAGTGGAATACATAATTTTTCACGCTCTAGACTTTACGGTACAGGTAGGTGAAATATGATAAATCCCTTATTTGGTAAACCTATACAGAAGGTTCATTTTCAAGTGTAGACGTCATAACTGGTATTTCGGCGAAAGTATGTAAATGCTCGGGGTGATGAGTTTGTGATTGACAGACAGGTTCCCGCTTGGTCTCCAAGCTAGAGTATGTGTACCAGTCTGCATATGGAAAAAAATGAAGAAAACTGCAATGTCATATTCCACAGTTGAATTGTTCATGGCTCTGGGCTACTAGTTATCAAAGGGGGCCTGCTAAGAATTTATACAAAGTAATCCCCTGGGATAGTGGATTTTTGCACTAATTTCATTCCCTGACATGATTGCTATGTTTTAAAACGTATTCCCTAATAGGGGAATCGATCAATCATATGATGTTATAATCAACTATGTCACATGTAGGCTGATGTCATAATCAATTACATCATGAATGGCACAATTTAGTCCGTCATAAACGCTTAATAACCTGTCAGGTTGCAGGAACTGTATGTCTTTACTGTTTAATAAACATTATATTGAATATTTTGAAACTAATTTGACTGAATTCGTCCATTGAATATCAGCAATATACTGTGAACCATCTCTAAATCTAACCCTCTATAAAACATCTAACTCTAATCTGACCATATTTCTTAGTCCGGTGGTTCCACTGTATATAAAATATTGTTTATTATGTTACCCTTTATTGGCTAACCCGGCCAATACTGACCTCTGCAGTGGTCGTAAGGAATGTCCATTTGTAGACATGTGAGATAATTTCACAATTTACATTTGAACCAATGTAATGACTGGCTCGATCATCGATTCAGTTATTCCAGTGTTGAATTCCCCCCCAAAAGTCCTATCTCAGCCTGTGAATTGACACTTACTGAGTAAAAAGTTCTGTTTTCTGTAACAATCTTGACCATTATCCCTTTAATGGTTATGCCCCGGCCTCTGCAGGCCACGAGAAGACTATTTTTGAAAATTTACCACTGGAATAACTGGCTCGATAACCGAGCCAGTCATTCCAGTGGTAAATTTTCAAAAATAGTCTCTTGGCCTGCAAATAGACATTCAATAAGCAAATAATTTTGTTTTCTTAACTAAATTTGACCAGTAAAGGGTTGTGGTAGTGTTCCATTTTACATAGAAGAAATGCGATGAGCTACAGTACAGCTCAGAAATAACTTAACATGTTTTCAAAACAAAATAAAAACATAGTGTTGGATATTGTGAACATAATGGAGAAATCTAGTTTCTCAGTCAATCATATGACATCATAATCAACTACGTGACATGTTGGCTGATGTCATAATCAATTACATCATGAATGACTTGATTTAGTCTGTCTTAAATGCTTATTGGTCTGTTAGGTTGTACGACTTGTATGGCTTTGCTATTTAATAGACATTTTGACTAGGAAACAGCACCCAGTCAAAGTAGTTTCAAACTATCCAACAGCTGATCTGTATAGTTTTCTAGAAATTGAAATTCAGAGACGGCAGGGATCGATTGATCCCAACACCGGCAAAAGGTAGGTAGAGCTTAGCTAGAGATGGACAGGGCATAGCTAAAACTAGATTTCTCCATAGTTTATTAACTGTCTGCCATATTTGCGCATCCTATTCCTTAACCCTTTAAATCAAAAAGTGAGGGCATGGCTTTGCAATCTCTGATTCATTGCTCTTATTAGTCACCTACCGGTAAAACCGGGGGACTGTAGGTTTGCACTCTGTCTGTCCGTCTGTCTGTCCATCTGTCGCAGTTGGTTTTCCGTACTTTTTTTCGCAGTCTTTCAAGCTATTATATGGAGAATTGCTACATTGCTTTGTCATGAGAAGTTACAGACCAAGTTCGAGTTTCAGGCATATACGTCAATTTTTGATGGAGTTATGCCGCCTTGCGACTTAAGAAATACGAAAAATATTAGCTTTCCACACCTTTTTTCGCAGTCTTTCAAGATATTATACTGAGAATTGCTACATTGCTTTGTCATGAGAAGTTACAGACCAAGTTCGCGTTTCAGCCGTATGGGTCAATTTTTGATGGATTTATGCCCCTTTTCGTCTTATGAAATATGAAAAATAATAGTTTCTGCACTTTTTTCCCCGCAGTCTTTCAAGATATTATACTGAGAATTTGTACACTGCTTTGTTATGAGAAGTTACAGACCAAGTTCGAGTTTCAGGCGTATGCGTCAATTTTTGATGGCGTTATGCCCCCTTGCGACTTAAGAAATATGAAAAATATTAGCTATCCGCACTTTTTTTCGCACTCCTTAAAGATATTTAAGGAAAAATCAGTACATCGCTTTAGTATAAGGGGTTACAGAGCAAGTTCTACTTTCAGACATTTTCGTCAATTTTTCATGGAGTTATGCCCCCCTTTCGACTTATGAAATACAAAATATATTAGTTTTCCGCACTTTTTTCGCAGTCTTTCAAGATATTATACTGAGAACTGCTACATTGCTTTGTTATGAGAAGTTACAGACCAGGCATATGCGTAAATTTTTGATTGAGTTATGCCCCCTTTCGACTTATGAAATACAAACATCTCAGCTTTCAAGACTCCTTCTTCACCATATATAACTGACATTTGGTTTATTGCTATGTTATGAGACGTTACAGATCAAGTTCGAGTTTTAGCTGCTTTTGACAATTTTTAATGACATTTTTTACTTTTGCCTGTCAATCTCTAAAGATTTATATCACCCCCTGAAAAAAATCCTTGAATCGTCACTGACTGTGTTATTATTTGTTCATGCCTTTCAGGGTCGTATGGTCGACGCTATTCAATGCTGTCCCCATTGTTGGCTTCTGCTCAGTATACTGGCTGTATAATGGTCTGCTAATAACGCTGCAAATTCTGAACATTGTCTGGTTTGTAATGATCGTGAGAATTGCTTACAAAGCCATCGTATCAGGAGGGGTGAGTAGAACTCATTGTGTCTGTCATTTCACTAATCTGTCTATTTGTCTGTCTGAAAAATTTGCTTATCTTATATTTTCTTAATCATTTAACTGTTGCAAGCCAGCAGAGAATTTTTTCAATGTGCAATAACTCTGTCTTTGGCTTAACCGCCAACAACTTTCAGTCAAATTGTTTTCAAAATATACAGTATATCCAGAGTTAAACCACATTCAAAATAATAGATAACTACGGAAATGTTGAAATGTAGTCTGCAGGGATTCATTAGGCAGATAGTTAACTTGCAATGACTACATCTAGTACACAGTATATGGATGCATCATAAAAATATGTTCAGAGTTAGGCAAGAGTTATCTTCTGTGATGCACCCATCACAAAATGTATAGTCTGTAAAGCATCCTAGGTAAACCTTTTGAAATTTTCACTTAGTGTGTTCTTGAGAAAAATTCCAAAATTACATGTAAATTTCTTGCGCTAAGCAAATTTCTTAGCTCTTTCAAACTACCCATGTATGTGTTTGTGTATGCCTACATGTGTTATAAATGAAAGCTGTTTAATCCTTCAACACACGAGCTGGCCAAAAATGGCTTCTGCAGTGGTTTTGAGAAATGTACAGTTGCAGATCAAGAGAAAATAATTTTTGAATATTTACCACTGGAATGACTGGCCAGTCGTTCCAGTAGGAAATTTTCAAAAATAATCTCTTGATCTGTAAGTAGGCATTTTCTATGAGAAAATTCAGGAAATTTGAGGGTTCAAGAGTTATACTCATTTTAATAATATTAATAATATTTATTTGCCGATCGACAGGTTCAAGGCGATGTTCGTAGCGACACAGATGATAACCTCGATGTACCTCAGACTAATGGCCCCAAAAATAAAGTGAACGTACAGCAGTCGGGCTAACAAAATGTTATCAAGCTTTATTTAAGAGTTGTGATTTTAATACGTGTATGAGCTCAAAGAAGAATGTCGGCCTGCGCACACTGGAAAAGATTTTCCTGAAAGTTGTTGCTTTCATAGACAACAACACCATACAGCAACTATTTAAAAAATTTTACACGATAATGCATAAGGAACAGTGTTGGAGTAGTACTGCGATGTGACAAGTCAGAAGAAGATGAATTACTATTGCCAGTATAACCCGTGCACCGTCTTATTTAATATATAATAAATATTTTACCCGCACCAAGTGATATTTTGTGACATTTGCCAATTATTCAGTGACTATTAGTTTATTATTTTTTTGCAATCAAGATATACTAATGTTAACTATGTGCATGTATCCCTTCATGGGACATTTACATACTAGGGATATTCTTTAAGGCATTTAACGCACGTATGTGGACCTTTAACACTTTAATGGTCAAATTTGGTCAAGAGAATTTTAATATCTGCCTATTGAATGTCTATTTACAGGTCAGGAGAATACAGTTTTTGAAATTTTATCACTGGAATGACTGGCTCGATTATTGAGCCAGTCATTCCAGTTGTGAATTTTCAGAAATTGTCTTCTCTTGGCCTGTATATGGACATTCCACAATGCCATAACAGAGGCCGGTTTTTGGCCGGCTTGATCATTAAAGGGTTAACTATATAACTGGGATATTCTAAAAATTATGCTCTACCTATATATACATATTGTGTGTGTGTGTGTGTGTATGTGCGTGCGGTCGTGCATATATGCGCTTGTGTGTGTGCGTGCGTGTGTGTGCATGCATGCGTGTATACATGCGTGCTTGTGTGTGTGTGTGCGCATATGTGTGCGTGCGTGCGCGTGTGTGTGTGCGCGCATGCACATCTATTGTATGCATGTGCGCATACATGTGTAGTTGCTGTCAGGCCTGCCTAACTTATAAAGCGTATGCACTATTGTGCCCTCATGTCCCACTATCGTGCACAAATTTACACATTGACATTGTTAGCTTTTGTTCACAGGGTTTGTACTGGCCATGAAAAATCAGGGAATTTCAGAATTTAGAATCAAAGCGTGAAAATTCTGATAAATCTGCATGTTTTCTCATACATCAAGGAATGATAACCCTTTCTACTTCGAATAATACTTACCAGATGTACTATTATGATAATGTCTATTATCTAGTCTAGATCAAAATAAACAATTAAAACTCCGCACTCTCTTGGTCCTGCCCATAATGTGTCCCGGAATTACCATAGCCCCAGGTACCGAGTCAATTCCCAATCACAGTCAGATTCGTCTATTTTGCTGACTTGTGAAGTCGCATTTTCTAAGCTCGTTAAAATTCTCAATTTTAAACGAAATTCTATTGGAGTTTTCTATTACTGACATCATGGAAGAGAAAGGGAAATCATCTCAGGGGCAGGTTGTATCAATCTAGAATTTATGCATTCGTGCCATAATGAATGATTGAATTTTCCTTAAATTGGCACATTATTTTAAAATGGTAGCCATTGTTGGAGTCGTTCCGGTACCCTTAACTGTTTAAGCATTATGCGGGTACTCGGTTAATTTCTCTTGCGACTCAGTTCCTTCCAAGATGGATGCACTCTTAGCCAAGATGGCGGCGCCCATGAGTTATGTTTGCCCTCGGCTTGGCGTGTCTGTGCACTCTAATTGTGCTGATCTTTAGTCTTCACTTCATTCATGAAGGTGTTTGTAACGATCGGTACGTTTTTCTTGGTTATTTTAATGGTTAGTTAATTACCAAGCCGTGTTTATTAATTTTCACTCTAAAAAATTTCAAATATCTCCTGCCTTAAGTCATGATTATCATTAATTTAAGAGAAAGTTAAAGTTTCTAAGTAATTTAATATTACAATCAAGTCATTGTGCATTTGCTCATCATCTATGTCATGTGCAGCATTTTAATTCTTGCTTTGTGTTCGCAGAGGGCAAAAGGCCTGGACACTTTGTTTACCAAATGCAATCGGTTCATGAAACGGAGATTTGCTGGTCACCACTGCGTAGCTTGCACAAAGTGCAAGGTGGGAAGCCCTTGCGATGTTTGTGTGAAGTGGTCGTCGGAGTTAGTGGCGGAGTTCGACCATGATCGGCGTGCGCGACGACAGAATCGCGAGGGACAAGGCGGCCAAGGCAGATCAGGCATCCAACAGAGGCTTGGAGGAGCGCCTGAATGAGAGGATGGACTCGACTTTGGGTGTTTGGGCGGCCCAGTTTAAAGCCATGTTTGAATCCCTGCAATCCACGATCCCGTCGATGCAGGATTACCTTTCGGTGGTCCGGTCAGTGCTGCGGAGGGTGTTGCACCTGCACCTCCTGTTGCGTTGGCTCAGGAGCCGACGGCAGAGGAGGAAGAGCTTTTGCTCATGGAGGATTCCGGCATGCCGGATCTTTCCGCGATGGCTGTACCTGGTACATCCCAAGGTTCTCCTTTGGGTTTTGTACGGGTTTGCCAGCCGGGTGGTGATGTTGACGTTCCGTCGGGCATCTTCCATCCAGATTTTGTTCAGCCTGTGCTGCCGTTGGAGTCATGTTTGACGGCTTCTGACAGCATCCCGGCGCCGGTGGTTACGGGTTCTATCGGATTTCCGTTGGCTACCGTGAGTAATGCGACTGTGATCCCGGCTCCCATGCTGGAGCCGATGGATTTCAGTGAGTCCGTGTCCGGCGAATCGTTGGATACTGGAGCCGCAAGTGCACGGTGTGTGGGCGTTGTTTACACTAGTAAGCAAGTTCGCAGTCCTCAGCATGGATCGTTGGTGTAATTCTCATCCAAGGGCGAGAAAGAAGATGAGAACGGCAGTCCCTTGTTGGATGAGTCGTCCTTCTCCACCGAGGCTGAATGGGTGCAGGTCCTTGAATGGATGTCCGGCCGTCTAGGGTTGGCATCGGATCAAGGATCTCAGCGCGATCCGGCAATGGAGCGGATGTCAGAGCGAGCGGCTAGCGCTCTGTCCAGTGGCTCTTGTGCCATGCTTGCTCTGCCTTTGGATAAGTTGACCTCTGACATGTTGGCGGTGACGGCGTATCGTATGGTCCAGCCGGACTTTACGCTTCCAAAGGCCCCGAAAGGGATTAGGAGTAGGGTCCATTTTCTGGAGCAAGCCTATCATCAGTATGCCCGAGTCCCACGGCTTTCTGTCGGGGAGAGAGAGGCACTGAATAGGCCATTGGCTGGCAAAGCTACGGGGCATTCTCGTCCGTTAGTTTCGCAGACAAATAAAGATCCTTTCAATGAGTTGACCCTCATTGAGGATGCGGCGAGAGCTGCCATGGTGGCGCTTTCGCACGGCTGTAGCGTCCTGAATTATCCGGGACACCATGCGCCTATCTCAAGATTGCCTGGCCAGGGTGATCACAAAATCATTGGCTGAGCGACGGAGAATGGTTCTCGACTTTGTAGAACCAGGACGTGAAATGAGGGGTGCGTTGTCTTCCGTGCCATTCATTGGTCCAGGCTTGTTCGGCGGCTCGGCACGGCAAGCCTTATCCAAGGTCGCATCAATGGTTGCAGAACAAGAAGTAGTCGGCAAGTCGTGGAAGTCGACAAAAAGGACTCAGCCGCAGCAGTCCTACAAGCAGCACCGACAGGAGCAGCAGAGGCAGCGCCAAGGATTGCCCTTCTGGCTGTGATACCCATCGGGTATCCGGTTCGCACGGTCCTGGTCATTCTTCGTCATACAAGTCCTCTAATAAGAGGCCGTATGAGGAGGATAGGAAGGGTGGCAGTTCGGGTTGCGGCGGCTACCGTAAGGATAGCCGTGCTGGCGGTTCCGGACCGTCGTTTTCCAAGAAACCACGGGTTGGCCGTGGGGGATGGTCCTGTCGGGTTTCTGGCGGGATCCGCTCCGGTCGAGGATCTTCACCTAGGTGAATTAACGTCATCTCATGCAATATCGATCGCGAATTGTGTGCAGATTCCTTCCGTCGGATGCAGACTTCAACTGTTCTCAAACCAGTGGGAACAGGTCGTGCAAGATTGTTTAGTCTGTCAATGGTTAAGAAACGGCTACGAACCGGACTGGCTCATCCGTCAATCGTTAGTTCAGTTAACATCGACTCCAGTGTGGACTCCCGTTCCAAGGGAATCCGATCGTCTAGAGGCCATTTGCTCAGAAATCGAAAGTCTTCAGCGGAAGAATGCGATTCACTTAGTCCGCAATCAGTCATCCCCAGGCTTATATTCGATGATGTTCCTCGTTCCGAAACACACCGGAGGGTGGAGACCAATTCTCAATCTCAAACCGTTAAACAAGTTTATTCTGTCACCAAAGTTTCAGATGGAGACTGTAGCGGCAGTGATGTCGGGTTTGAGGAAAGGCATGTGGGAGTGTCGATAGGTCTAAAGGATGCATATTTTCATATTCCAATGTCAATTCCTTTTCAGAAATACCTTCGCTTTGCGTTCCAAGACAATGTTTGGGAATTCAATGCGCTTCCATTCGGCTTGACCACAGCTCCGAGGGTCTTCACCAAAGTGGTCCTCGCCATGACTTCTTATCTTCGCAGGAGAAACATAGCTCATCATACTTACATAGACGACTGGCTGCTGAAGGCGGTCAATCCAGTCAATCTGCGCAACAATCTTCAGGTAGTCATAGCCTTACTAAAGGATCTAGGATGGATTGTGAATCTAGAGAAATCAGAATTGACTCCATCCCAGGAGTTTATTTATCTGGGAATATTTTTCAATCTCAGGGACGGCATAGCTTTTCCGGCAGAGAGCAGAGTCAAGAGCCTGATTGCAGTTTTGGCGTCGGTTTCTCTAGGAGCCTATCTGACGGCGCACCAATTTCTCAGAATACTGGGTTTACTAGTGTCTGGAGAAAGTGGTTCCTTATGCGGCACTCAGGCGCAGGCCGATTCAGATGTATTTAATTTTGTTCTGGTCTCCGAAAACGGATCCGTTATCTCTGAGATTTCCAGTAAAAGAACCATTGATATTCCATCTTCAGTGGTGGTTATCAGAACAGAATCTCCTGCGAGGTGTTCCTCTACAACCTCCTCAACCACAGATGTCCATCTTTACAGATGCATCGACGATGGGTTGGGGAGCGGTATTGGACAATTGATCAGTGTCAGGGAAATGGGATCAGACCAATGCGCAGAAACATATCAATGTTCTCGAATTTAATAGCGGTGGTATTAGCACTTCGAAAATTAGAGAATTTAATCTGAGACAAAATTGTCCTAATAAGGGCAGACAACTCAACAGTGGTGTCTTATTTGAACCGCCAAGGCGGGACGAGGTCACCAGGAGATGCCCTCAGTCGAAAGATGGTTTGTCGTCCGATGGAATGGTAGCTCAACCAATCGGTAGCGGAGGTTCTATTCAAACATTGGGGCAAACCAAATATGGATCTGTTTGCGATGAAACTAAATGCAAAGATGGTCACATACGTGTCACCGATCCCGGGCCCGCTAGCCTTGGCAGTAGATGCACTGGCGATAAGTTGGAAAGGAATGTGCGCGTATGCGTATCCCGCAACGATTCTCATCCCAAAAGTTCTGGCAAAGATAAGAGAGGGAGTATGCCAAGTACCACTGATCGCCCCCTCATTGGCCAGGCCGATCATGGTTTACGGATCTGCTTGACCTTCTGGTCTGCAATGCAATCCCGCTTCCAGACCGAAGGGATCTAATCACTCAGAACAAGGGTCTGTATCTTCTAGACTGACCAGAAATGTTCAAATTGACTGCATGAATGTTGTCAAGCAGCGTGCAATTGAGGGTGGCTTTTCTGAGCAAGCAGCGAAGTTTGTCGCTTCAGCCAGAAGAGGGTCAACCACCAAAACATATAATTATAGAATCAACAAATTTGCAGAATGGTGTCAGGGGAAGAGATATTAATCCCTTGTCTGCATTTGTTCAACACGTAGCAGATTTTATCTGTCATTTATACGAAGTTGAAACCCTTGTACCTTCAACCCTAGCAGCATATAAGTCTGCATTAGCTTCAGTCGTTCCCAGTCTGGCCATTGAAGGAGTGGAGAATGACCCTTTGAATGAAGTTATTAAAGGAATGAGCAATCTGCGACTTAGACAGCCAATTCCTATCCCAGCATGGAATCTATCTCTTGTTCTACAGGTTTTAGGACATGCTCCACTTTGAACCGATTAGATCTATAGATATTAAACTGTTAACTATTAAATTAGTTTTCTTGGTTGCAGCAGCATCGGCAAGAAGGAGAAGCAAGATTCAAGCGCTATCTGCCGAGCAAGACCGTTTATTCATCACGGGTGAAGGTTTAAGACTACTTCCACGTCTTTGTTTCCTGGCAAAGAATCGGTCACGTGGTGAGTGTTTACCGTAACTAAGTGACTAATAATAAGAATAATTTACTTACAGTCGAAATACCAGACTGCTTAGGTAAATAGTCTTGTGTAAGAGTATACTTATCCTCTCAAACAGACATTAGACTCATTCCAATTTGAAAACTTAATCGACATACTGATATTTTTTTCAAAATTAGAAGTTGTAGTAGCTTCTTTGCACTCTACTGGACTGCCCTAGCTGAGATTTGGGGCTGACACGGGTCTGGTGGGTGTTGCATCCCCTTTTTTCGACAGCCCTCTGGATTTTGTGCGGACAAAAGAGGGGGGAGGGGTGGGAGCGCAGTCTAGACCATGGAAGTTTAGCACTCTATGAGTCAGATGGCAGAACCCAAGCTTATGCCAGGGTTCTAGTCTCTTCACAACCTTCTCTGTTGGATGGTTGATGAGTGCTGGTTCGAGCCTCACCTCCTCCCACCGGTATTTCTTGGCTGTTGAAATCTGGAGTTTATCATAATAGTACATCTGGTAAGTATTATTCGAAGTAGAATAAAAAAAGCATCTGCTTTTGTTTCTACGAGAATTCTTAATACTTACCAGATGTACTATGGCCCTGCCTCAGCCACCCCGCTGAGGTGAGGCTGAGCTGCTTTAGCTGTTTGTCAAGGCAAATTTAAGACGAATCTAACTGTGATTGGGAATTGGCTCGGTACCTGGGGCTATGATAATTCCCGGACACAGTATGGGCAGGACCAGGAGAGTTCTGAGTTTTAATTGTTTATTTTGAGCTAGACTAGATAATAGACATTATCATGCTTTTTTTATTCAACCTTGAGGTTCCAGCATATCTATTTCAAAACAATCTTATAGATAAGCTATTGAATATTGTGAAACTAATTTACTCCCAGTAATATTAGTTTCAAATATTCAAAAGAATGTTTATTAAAATTATTCGTATTTGATCTTTCTGGTTCCAAACTTTTTTTGTTAAAATTTTATATATTGCACAGAATCATAGACAATATATAAACACCATTATATAATCCTCAATGTAATGAAACTCTCTTGTTTTGATCATGGAAAAATCCTTGAATTTCACAGTGTGGAATGAGTACGAACCCATTAGGACTTAATTTAGGCGAGAGCTAGCCCAGAAATTTGAGTGAGAAGTGAAAGGATGCATTTCTAACTATGCGATGCCCACTTTTTATTTAAGTTGCCGGTCGATTTGAAACTGAAACTTGAATTAACTAAAAGATAACTAAAAATGGATCCCTATGTTGCGCCGTCTTCATCGCTTATGAATTAGCTGCTCTTTGAGTATTATGGCTAATGAAAAATTCTTCTATTTAACAGTGAGAATTAGATTTCAATAAAAAAAAAACACGAAAATAAAAAGATTTTATTGTATTTAGTAAATTAAAAGGAAGTGGACTGTTTTTTACACGCTCTGTCATTGTTAAAATTCTGATTAAAGCCATGAATTTTGACATGCCAGAAAATTCATGGTATGACGTCATCGCATGAATCGTCAGCCACGTGGTTTCAAATTATGCCACATTTCTTTTCAGATTAGAAGAAACTGGCATCTAATAAAGTTATGAACCAGAACATCGTCTCCGATTCAAGTTGTAGTTTAACAAGCACTACTGTTTCTCTTACATTTCATTAATACGTTAGTGTCTGGATTAGCTGTTATGGGCTATCAATCATCAACAACAATGTACTATTCACACGATGATGTCATACCATGACACTCATTCACGCGATGACATCACTACTTGATTAATATTAGAAATTGGAGAAAATGATTTTCCGTGGCGAAATTTAATATTACGGAATTCAAAAATGTGCAAATTATTTATTTTATTTTATTTTATTTTATTTAATGTATGCAAAAGCATCATTTGGTGCACTTTGACCCTTAGCTGTTTGTATTTCCCTTTAAAACGATCGTTTTGGTTCACCTCAAATTTTGTCGCGCTTTTTGAATTCTTGAGCTGTTAGGCAGGCCTGGTTGTGGGACAGTACACGTCAGAAATCAGTTAGGGTTTCCAAAACAAAAACAGAAACATGTTAGGTAGCACAATTTTGAAAATGAATTAAGAAATATTCTGTTGAATATAATTGGATTGGAAGACATTGCTGCCTTAGGCAGCAATGTCTTCCAATCCAATTATGTTCAAAATATTCAACAGTATGTTTTATTTTGTTTTGTAAACATGTTTAGGTATTTATAAGCTATCCTGTATTCAATAATTGCATGGTGCATTTCCTCATTGTTCATTGTGCTATAAAGGCACTTTTGGGATCTGTACATCCTGTGGGTAGGTGAGAAAATGCACCCGATAACTGCGGCAATAAACTACCTTGTTTTCATATCTATTATGTAATATTATTCGTCTATTTTATGCATTTTTTGCACATCTTTTGACTGAAAATATACAGTAATCTGAGCTTAATTCGCAGAACCCGGGTGGCGATTTATATGTTTTCATAAATTAACGTCCCTACGATGAAGTTTCTTGTTGATAATGCTATTCTCGTCATTGCAAGCACGTTATTAATATATTTATTTTTATGTTGTATGGTCAGTAATATGGACTGCGATTTGAGAATACGTAGTGATTTATTACAAGTCGAAGCGGTAAGATTTAGGCATTAACATATTACGTTCCTCTTTATGTCTAAATATATAGATGAGAATATTTTTTAAACTTGGCATTGTAATAACTTGTTACTGTGTGTCTGTAAACGATCATTGATGCTTTAATTGTTAAGCCGCCCGTTGTAGTAGTCTTGAGAAATGTCCATTTGCAGATCTTTGATATTTTGCCACTTGAATGACTGGCTCGGTAGCCAGTCATTCCAGCTGTAAATTTTCTAGAATTGTTTCTCCTGGCCTGTAAAATTGGCATTCACTTAGCAAATATTTCAATTCACTTGGGAAATCTTGGTCATTAAATGAATAAATGGGCAGATGTCTTGATGTGGTTAGAAGGGAGGAATCCAGTTTTAACTATGCCCCACCATCTAGATAAGCTCCACCCATACTTTGCCTGGTTTGGGATCAATCAATCCCTGAGTCTCTACACACCCTGAATCTCAAATTCCTAACAACTGTACATCTAAGCCGTTGAATATTTTGAAACTAATTTGACAGTGCCCGGTCAAATTAGTTTCGAAATATTCAACAGAATGTTTATTAGATAGTAATATCCACATGCAATTCGTACAACTTGACGGACTATTAAGCATTTAAGAATGACTAAACGACATCATTCATGATGTAATTGATTATGATGTAAGCCTACACGTGATGTAGTTAATTATGACGTCATATGATTGATCTATAAACTGGAATCCTCCATAGCTTCTCATTAATTAACAGCTATGTCTCTGATCATTAATCAATGAGCCTTGGAGAGTAAACAATGGATTGATCACTTCTAACATAGCCAGTCCCCCCAAGTGTACATTTTCAAAAAATATTCTCTTGGCTGACAGCTTAATATTCTTTATTAGAATGGACCTTTCCATTTTTAGCTATGCCCCGCCCATCACTAGCTAAGCTCCACCAACACCTCGCCGTGTTGGGATTGATCGATCTCCAAATGCCCTAGCTATCAATTTCCTGAAAACTATACAGGGAAGCTGTTGAATATTTTGTGACTAATTTGACTGGGTGCTGTTGCTGCCTATGGCAGCAACAGCGCCCAGTTAAATTAGTTTCAAAATATTCAACAGAATATTTATTAAATAATAAAAGCAAGCAATTTGTACAACAACACATAGACCGTCTTCAAATGTGCGTTCGTGATGTACTTATCGACGTCATTCATTACGATGTCATTGTACACATCACGCAGTTCATTATGACGTCATATGATGGGTGGGTACTCTGGAAAGGTGAATTGATATTTCTTGATGGAATTATGACTTCTATATGTCCAACCAGTCGGCATAGTCACTGACTGTGGACATTAAGTCATTATACTTCAACTGTTGCTGGTTCATCGTTTGTTGCAAATGTCTCAAAAAATTGGAGGAATAACCAAATTCTGTCTAGCCATTGTTACCGTATATTGTATGATTGTTAACATATTTAATGGCATTCTTATTTATTAGCGATGGTTTATTTGGGCATGTAATTATTGACCTTTCCAGTTTATCTAGCCATCATGTGACGTCATAATCACCTACGTGACATGTAGGATGACGACATTGATTGTGACATCATGAATGACGTAGATATGTATGTCACGAATGTGTAATTGTTAACGGACTAAACGTTGTTGTACAAATTGTATGTCTTTACTATTAAATAAAGAAGCTGTTGAATATTTTGAAACTAATTTGACTGGACATTGTTGCTGCCATAGTTTCAAAATCTTTAACAGCGTACCAGTAAAGTTCTCTGGAAATTGATAGTCAGGAAATTCCGGGATTGATCAATCCCAATACAAGCATGGTGTGGGTGGAGCTTAGCTATTGATGGGCGGACCATAGCTAAAACTGGAAAGGTCCATAATAATCATTATAGTCCGTCATTCCATCCACGCATGGTCAACCTAATATACTTAATTGGCACTTTTTGTGAGTTTTCAACCAATTTACTTAACTCTGGAAGAAGCTAATGTTCACGCACATATATATAGATATATATATTATGAAAAATATTATATATATTCTGAAGAATATATGTCAAGGTACTATTCCCACATTATAATCAATAGGAAACTATTTAGTCAGTCATGTTTGGACTATTTGTACCAAATCTGGTTGATATTAATTATCAAATTGATAGCTGATTTATATATTGAATTAGGAATGATGTATTCTGGGTATCAAGCACCAGAATTATGCCCTTCAGAATTATTCTAGGAACCAATGGAGGAATCCAGTTTTAGTTATACCCCACGCATTTAAAGCTTAGCTCCACTCACGCTTTGCCTGTGTTGTGATCAATCGATCCCAGCACTCTGAATATCAATTTCCAGAAAACTACACAGGTAAGCTGTTGAATATTTTGAAACTAATTTGACCAGGTGCTGTTCTGCAGTGCCCAGTCAAATTAATTTCAAAATATTTAACAGAATGTTTGTTAAATAGTAAAGACATACTCTTTGTACAACTTGACACACTATTAAGCGCTTATGACTGGCTAAATCGTGTCATTCATGGCATAATTGATTATGACATCAGCCTAAATGTGACATATTTGATTATGGTGTCATATGATTGACTGAGAAACTGGATTCCTCTATCATGGTGTCTATTATGAAGTATGCGTTCTGGGTATATATAAGCCAATTATACCGAGAATGATAATAAATAGTTAGGTTGCAAATTTCATCATATATATATATATATATATATATAATATGGTGGCTCATAACCTGGATAATGATAGCTGGTTGATTAGGCATAAGAATTCACCAATAAATCTACGATATTAAGCAAACTTAGTTTCTTGAAAATAATCATCAGATGTAAATTATCTTATAGCCAGTATATATTCAACCAGTATCTTTTGAACTATTTAAATTTAATGTGAGAGGCAAGGCCCAAACCTGTGGACGTCTTGTTTTATTATGGCGCTGTTTTTTCATATTCCATTTACAGATTTATTCCATGTGTGTTTTATAGACTCATTTAACAACTACATCCCTAACATATAACTACCTCAATGTCAAAACCATATGGCGGGTAAGCTGTTGACATTTTTTAACCCTCAGAATTCCAGAGACTTAATTTCAAGACGACTGCACAAAAGCTGTTGAAAGTTTTGAAACTAATTTAACTGGAAGCTGTTGCTGACTATGGCAGCAACAGCTCCCAGTTAAATTAGTTTCAAAATATTCAACAGAATAAGCTGTACATTGCAAAGAATATGTCATTTCTGGTCTGCGAGGATAAAGCCTCGTTTCCACCAAGATTTTGCGTTAGTATTGGCATTTGAAGCCGTGTTGAACTGTTTCAATCAAGCTACTGATTAATGTTACTGATCTCATAAGCTTTAGTGTGTTTCTACCTCCGAGTTAACCAGGTTCTAAACATAGCCAAGAAAAGCGCATGGGCTAGGCGTAAAATTACCTGCGAGAGCATTCGCCGTGTTGACGGCAACGCTTATGTGCAGTGGAAACAGACATACTGCTGAAGCAAGAAAAGATTTGTACGCCGATTTTGGCATAAAGTTTTGGTGGAAACGAGCATTTAGGCTAAATTTACTGGAATCTGTTGCTGCTTTAGACAGTATTAGGCCTTGCTGCTTCACCTAGTGCTTATCATGATCATTGTTCTGTTGTTTAGATCTGATGGTCCGATAAATTTATCAAGTGTTTGTATACATAGCTATTTTATATAAAAATGATTTCATTGAGTCACACTAATTATGTCATTATAAATCTGAATTTCGTGTCACAACTAAACCATCTGAGTGTTGAGTTTTTGCAGATGACATTTTTCCCGGGTTATGTCTCTGGACCTACTAAATATTCTGAAAACAATTTGACTGAAAGTTGTTGGGGACTATGGCACCAAGAACTTTCAGTCAATTTGTTTTCAAAATATTCAGCATGGCACGAGTTTTTGCTCATTGAAATTGTTGTTGGGTGACTTTCAGCACCGAGTTAATCAATTACTATATTTGCTGTATTACTGTCTGTTGACATTGTCCAGTGCCCATGCCATAAAATACCAACTAAAGTGTAGTTACAATTAATTTCATACTCTTATAGGAGTGAACCACCAACCCCACGGTGTTTACCTCCATACACATGGTTAAACTGGTAATGGCAGGTAACCTGGAACATGTGACATTTAACTTGTTAATATTCAGGACTGCAGAACCCCACCTTGAGGAATGTCCATTTACAGGCCAAGAGATTATTTTAGAAAATTTACCACTGGAATGACTGCTGTGCCATCCTTGTCAACAGAAGTTTGAGTTATGCATTGTGGGAATGATTCCCCCCCCCCCTAATATGTCATTGTTATAAAGGTATTCTGCAGCAAATAAGTTACAAAATTTCATGCCATAGTACCAAAATGACAAGTATGGGTGGGGTAGAATGAGAGCTATTGATATATTATTCTTCACTGTTCTTGAATTATTGTTTTTATTGTCGAGTAGCTTTTATAGATATTTTAGCAATTCACCAAAATTTATTTGTTATTTAATAACAATAAGATATGCGCCAGTCATTAATAGGCATTTTCTTTTATTAATATTATGATTAGCATAAAAATAATGTGTGTTTACAATATTTGATGTGCAAATTTTGTTTTTATTAAATGACTATAACGTTTTAATAGAAAACCAACCATTAGAACATTACTAACAAGCTTATAGAACCTTAATAATAATAATAATAATAATAATAATAATAATTTTTGTAAATATATTTGATTAATATTTTGATATACTCCCTATGCAGAGTAACTACACCATGTATAATATTTATATGTTCAGCATAATAATATATCTGTTAGTATTGTTTAGTTCTGTGCTAATGTGTCTATAAAAGCAGTGTTCTTGAGACATCTTAATCACTCATTCCAATGTCAGCTGCGTAATCAAGCGGTTTCGATTAACTGTTTAAATCTTTAACTCTCGAAGTTGTTCAACAAAATTAAAGCTTTTCATAGAAAATGTCCATTTGCAGACCAAGAGAAGACTATTTTTGAAAATTTACTGCTGGAATGACTGGCTCGGTTATCGAGCCAGTCATTCCAGTGGTGAATTGACAAAAATAGTCTTCTCTTGGTCTGCAAATGGATATTTCTCAAGACTGCTGCAGAAGCCATTTTTTGTTGATTTGAATCTTAAAGAGTTAACATTCAAGCTGGCCAAATACGGCTTATGCACTGGTCTTGAGAAATGTCTATTTACAGACGTGAAGACGATTTTTTTTAAAGTATTTCTGAAAATTTACTACGGGAATGACTGGCTCGACAAACGAGCCAATCAATCCATTCAGTAATTTTCATAAATCGTCTTCTCTTCGTCTGCAAATGGATATTTTCTATGACAAATTAGTGTTATTTCCTTATTTGGTGCATTTTTCCTCAATGGCTTAATTAGTGAACCTTTATGGAAGTGCAAAAGGCACCATTTGCTACTAGTATTTTGAATTTTGCTTCACGAGTTTGCCATTTCTTCATAGTTCTGTGGGTGGGGGTGGGGTGTACAATTTTCTGTTGAACATTATTTTTTTCTCATGTGCCCATAATTGAAGTAGTGCTCTACGCAATGCAGACATGCTCTCTATACTATGGCGAGGTGCAGTGTCTATCAACGCTAGTTTAACCCTTTAACACTCAAATGTGAAAAATGTAGAAAATATCCATTTGCCGACTAAGAGAAGACTGTTTTTGATAATTTGCTAGTGGAATGACTGGCTCGGTTATTGAGCCAGTCATTCCAGTGGTAAATTTTAAAATAGTCCTATCGATCTGCAAATAGACATTTCTCAAGACCACTGCAGAAGACGTTTTTGGCTGATATGAGTGTTAAAGGTTTGAACTAAGGGAAGACAATTCATGCATTTGCTTTTTTTTAATACAGTTTTCATCTTAATGTTTACAACGAACTTGAGCTAAAGTTTATTTTTATTGTTCCTTGTTTTACAACTTATTGCTTGTTTAATATGCTATCATCCATCTCATTAGCTTGTTTTGTTTGTTTGTTTTGTAAAATATTCTATCCATGCCTAACACGGACGAGACAGAATAATTTTTTGCATACCTTTATGGAAATATTCTTTTCTATTGATGTCTAATTAAATGTAGCATTTGCTTTTTTTAGCCCAATAAAGTGGTCCCTGTACAGAGGTAGTTTTTATACAGAGGTTGTCTATAAATCAGACTCGGTTCTTTTGTAAAACTTGTTGTCAGAGATAGACACAGGTAACTAGACAGGTGATTTCTTAACCCTTTAGTGGTCAAGCCAACCAAAAACGAACCATACAGATGTTTTAACAGATGACCATTTGCAGTCCAAGAGATGACCATTTTTCAAAATTTACAATAGGAATGGTTGGCTTGATAACTGAGCCAGTCATTCCAGTGGTAATGTTTAAAAAATAATCTCTTGGCTGCAAATCAGTATTTACTAAGCAAATTGTTTCTTAGTCATTAACCATTTGGCTGTTGAAATATGAGTATTTCAATTTCAAGATAGACAGGAAAGCTTGTGTACCGGTATGCTTTGAAATTCGTTTGACTGGAACCTGTTCATTGCTACAATACTCAGCAACCGCTCACAGTAAAATTAGTTTCAAAATGTTCAGCAAAATATTCCTTATATCGTACAGGAAGTACATTGTAGTTTTTTCTCGTCTGCGTGGCTTAATGGAGGAATCAAGTTTCTCATTGTCAACTAAGTGACATGTAGCCTGATGTCATAATCAAATAGGTCATGAATGACTCGATATAGTCTGTCTTAGGCACTTAATAGCCTGTTTGGTTGTACAAATTGTATGTTTTTACTATATAATAAACATGCTGTTTGAATATTTTGAAACTTTTAACTGGGCGCTGTTGCTTATCACTGGAAGGACTTGAGCGCTAGTCAGTTCTCTTTTCTAAAATATTTTCTTTCAGTAGTAAGTTTCTAAAACATTCTCTTGCGCGGAAGATTATATTTCTCCCGACCATGTGCATTGTCAGATAAAATGCCTCTTGATGTATTCTTTTTGTTGTTGTTATTGTTTATCAAATTGTTATTGTATGCATTTTACATGCAAGAGTTGTATCGTTTAATTTTCATAGCTTGTATGTGTGTAAGACATCTCCAATCATATTAAAGGTATTACACGTTCGCAGACAACAATTGTTGAATATTTTTAACTTTATTTTATCTTTATTAAATTGTTTCTTATTTACATCAATGTGCTGTAGCTCTTTCTAAGGATCAACTAAAAACAAGAAATATTTGGTGGGGGGGGGTTTTTGGGGTAAAATTATGATTTTCAAGCTGAAAACCGCTTCTTGACAATGACCATTCATTTCCGATAATCAGAAACTAACTGCTGAGAATGTGCTATCTATTTTTTTCCTTTCACAAATCAGTTTTCTTCATTTTCATTAGTTGGAAATCATCAAGAGCCAATGAAAATTAAAATTAAGTTCTCCGTTTGAAGACAGAAGAGGAATTAAACACCATATATAAATTATCGGCATACATAAACAAACAATTTACCAGAAATCTTATGGACTAATTCTGATACATCTGTCTGAGGTTTTTTCCATGGGGTTTAATTCTGGATATGCTAGAATATTTTGAAAACACTTTGACTGAAAGTTGTTGGTATATGCCACCAACAATTTTCAGTCAAATTGTTTTCAAAATATTCAACAGATCCTGATTTATTGCCCATTGAAATTATTGTCCGTTGGCTTGCAGCAGGCAGACAGTTAAACGCAATGGTCAGATATGCAACAATGGATGCAAATCTACTGTGAAGTAACAGTAATTATGGCAGCCATTCAAATACTCTAGCGGACAGAATTAAGAAAAATAATGAAATTACTTCAGATGTGAGTAAATGAGTCGCAGAGTTGTTCTAAGCTAATTATTAAAATGTGTATTTGTAGCACGAAAATTTCAATTTTCTCATAGAAAATGTCCATATGTAGATTTAAAGATTATTTTTTGAAAATTTATCACTGGATTGACTGACTCAATTATCGAGCCAGTGTTCAATTTTTAAAAATAGTCTATTTGATCTGCAAATGGACATTTCTCAAGACGGCTGTAGAAGCTGTATTTGGTCGTTTGAATTTTCTCGCCGGAAATTCGGCCCAATTTGACAGGTTTGATTATATCATGCTTAAAATGATCTACGTAATATTATTGGAGATGCGTAAATTAATGAAGTTATTTTCTAGAGTGCTAGATAGAATGCAATGTCGTGAGGTTGTATGTTGTGTGTGTTTGTTTTTTACTACATTTCGGGTAATGAAGCTCGGTGTCGCCATCAATGTAATCGTGAATCTGTTGATGACCCGGAACTATTTATCAATTAGGGGTTAAAGGTCAAACCAGCCAAAAACAGCTGCGGTTGTTAGGAATGTCCATTTGCAGGACATGAGAAGACAATTTTTGAGAATTTACCACTGGAATGACTGGCTCGGTAACCGAGCCAGTCATTCCAGTGGTAAATTCTCAAAAATTGTATTGTCTTGACCTGTAAATTGATATTTACCAAGCAAGGATTTAGATTTTCTTGGCAAATTTGGAACATTGTTGGATTAGCCATGAACAGTGACCCCGTCCATATACACATGGATGCAGGCAGATTGAATTTAATCCTTTGACATTCAAATTTGTTCAAGAAAATAAAAATTTTCTCATATAGAATGTCCATTTACAGACCAAGAGAAGACTATTTTTGAAATTTTAATATGGAAATGACTGGCTTGGTTATTGAGGCAGGGATACCAGTGGTAAATTTTAAAAAGTCTCGGCCTGCAAATGGAGGTTAGGGTATTAATTTCTTGTCTTACTTGTACATATAATGAACGTACATACGCGCGCACGCACACACACACACACACACACACACACACACACACACACACACACACACACACACACACACGCACATGTTTAACTGTCTACCTGCTGAAGTTCTGCAGATTACATTTTCCATGGGGTTTAACTCTGGACCGGCTGAATATTTTAAAAACAGTTTGACTGAAAGTAGTAAACTTGCGGTCAAATTGTTTTCAAAATATTAAGTGGGTCTGTAGTTATTGGCCATTGACATTATTGTCTAGTGGCTTTCAGCAGTCAGACAGCTAAATTTACATGCTCTGAATTCTGTATGCCACTTCAAGATTATTATCATGGTGTTGAAGTAACCTATGATCACTTGATGTATGTGTGTGTGTAGGGAGGAGGTTTTATCTGATACTTATTGGTCATCTAACAAAATGCCGATGCCATATTATTGCGACTATGCAGGTTTTTTTGCTAGGTTTATTACGTTTTGAGATACATATTATGGATAGTCAGCCATATCAGTTGAAAACAGACTATTCATTTTCAAAATAGCTGCATTTGTAGTCCTTTAACCCTTGAACACTCATCAGCCAAAATCGGTTTCAGCAGTGGTCTTGAGAAAAATCTATTTGCAGACCACGAGAAAAGATTTTTGAAAATTTACCACTGGAATGACTGTCTAAAGGGTTAACACTCAAGTTGACAAAAAATGGCTATGAGAAGACTATTTCTTTTTTTAATTTCCACTGAAATGACTGGCTTGAGAACTTAGCCTGGCATTCCAGTGATACATTCATCAAAAATAGTATTCCGTTGGTCTGCAAATGGACATTTTCTATGAGAAAATTTAAATTTTCAGAGAAAATTAACAAATTTGAAGATTTAAGGTTTGATATAGGTAAATGGGAAATTTCTAAATTGGTACCGAGTAAGAAAGCAACAATTCTGGCCCTGATATAATCACAGAATACACAGTTATAAGGATTTGTGACAATCTACTCTATATCTCATCAACCATAACAACTTTTAACTGTCTCGCTGATCCAAGCCATCAGACAATAATTTCAATGAGCAAAAACTACTGACATACTGAGTATTTTCAAAACAATCGGACTGAAAGGTGTTGCTGGTTTAGCCACCAACAACTTTCAGTCAAATTGTTTCCAAAACATTAAGCTGGTCCAGAGATATAACCCCTAGGATGTCGGCTGCAAAAACTCAGCAGTTAAGATGGTTACTGCGAGTACAGAATTTCGGAGAAAACAAGCAATAAAGTTCATTACACATAGTTTATGCTAAAATGCTTCCTGCTGATTCAGTATTCGATAATTCATGATGAATTTTTCGTATTTCTCATGAAATTTTCATATTCCTCTGAAATGCTGGTATTAACCCTTTCACTGAAAAATTCTCTATCTCATTCTTAGGCATGTTAGGGCAAAACAACAGGAAAGCTGTTGAATATTGAAGGCAGCAATGGATTCCAGTCATTAATTTCAAAATATTCAACAGAATATTCTATGCATCGTAAAGAATTTACTGTTTTCAGGGATTTGTCATTGAAAGGGTTAATATGCATTTTGAAGCCCAGTCATAATTTTGTTCACATCGTATTATTTGCTTAACCCTTTAATGGTCACGATTCATCATGAAAACTGCTGTCTATGGGAATATTTCTTAAAATTTAACCACTAGAATGACTGGTTCGGTCATCGAGCTGGTAATTCTAGTGGTAAATTTTCATAAATAGTATTCCCTTCCCCTCCAAATGGACATTGCTCAGAGTGACTGCAGAAGCCGTTTGTGGCCGACTTGACCATTAGGGGGTGAAATGCATCATTAATTCTGCCAAAGTCGCACAGGAGAAACCAAAGAATTAATTAATCCTTTTAACTCTTTCACCGACACATCCCTGAAAAAGTAAATTCTTTACAATATAAAACTTGTTGAATATTTTAAAGTTAATTTGACTGGAAGCTGTTGCTACCTAAGGCAGTAACGGCTTCCAGTCAATTTAATTTCAGAATACTCAAATGTTTCCCTGTATGGTTGCTTTGAAAATGAGATATGGTGAATCATTGGTGAAAGGGTTAATGGTCACGATTGGTCAATAAAATATAAATGATATTCATAGGGAATGTCCATTTTGCGGTCAAGAGAAGAATATTTTTAAAAACTGACCACTTGAATGCTTGACTCGGTTACAGGTTACTGAACCAGTGATTCCAGGTGTAAGCTTTCAAAAAATATTCTTCTCTTGGTCTGCTATTTTTCTCAATGACCAGTCCTGAAGCCTGCTTGACCACTGAAGAATAATTATCCACATTGCCATGACCAATATTGTGTTCATATGTCTCTATATTTGTTTAGTATGACCGCTCAACTAAGGATGTGATTATTAAAGAGAAATATAGTCGTTTTACCACTTGATTGTTAAGGCAGCCTTATGTAGTCATCCTGAGAAATATAAATTTGCAGGCCAAGAGCAAAGTATATTTGAAAATTTGCCACTGGAATGACTGGCTCAGTAATTGTACGTGGCATTCCAGTGATACATTTTCAAAAATATTCTTAGCCTATAAATGGAGGAATTCAGCTTTATCTATGCCCCACCCATCTCTAGCTAAGCTCCACCCACGCTTTGCCCGCGTTGAAATCAATCGATCCCTGCACTCTCTGAATCGCAATTTCCAGAAAATTATAAGTAAGCTGTTGAATATTCTGGAAATACTATTTTTGAAAATTTATGACTAAAATGACTAGCTCTGTTATCGACCCAGTCATTCCAATTGTAAAATTTCAATAATAGTATTCTCTTGGCCTGCAAATGGACGTTCATTTCTGAAAACCACTGCATAGGCCAGTTTTAAATAACATATTTACTCCATGCCCACACCATATGTTATAAGCTGATATAAAGATGTCTTTGTTGAATATTTTGAAATTACCCTTCCTAGAATCGTCTAATTAAACTATTTCTTATTGACTTTATCTGGTTTAATATGTTAAATTACTACAGGTAAATTGTGAATGAATTCCATGTTAGTATACATACTACATTCACACTTGACCAGGAAATTGAAATCGTGTAATAATCAGATACAGTGAATAGTCAAAATCTGACCTCCGCCACCGACGGTAGTCAGTAGATAAAGAGATTAACCCTTTCATGGACTGATCCAGGAGAAATTATATTCTTTACAATATAAATCTTATTCGTTTGAATATTTTGAAATTAATTTGACTGGGAGCCGTTGCTGCTTTAGCAGCAACGGCTTCCAGTCAAATTAATTTCAAAATATTCAAAGATTTTTCTGTATGGTCGCATTTAAAATGAGATATGGGGAATTAATCTGAAATGCTTAATATATAATCACGTCTATCTGTTTATGGGTGAGCAAGATATCTTTAAAAGTTATGCTCGGATTCTGAAGAAACTTGGTGTAAAGCTTGAGTATGGTTATACCATGGGACAGCATTAATTTTATACAATTTTGGGATAATCTCTGTAGCAATATCTAATCAATCTGTACTTATGACATGGCGACTCAAATGAGTTTCAAATGAGTCAAAATATTCAACAGCTTATCTGCGGTATAGTTACCCTGAAATTTAAATTCTGCAAATCAAAAATTTCAAATCGATTCCAACACGTTAAGAAGTTGGAAGAGCTTAGCTATAAATGAGCGGGGCATCACTAAAAATTGATCCATCAATTCACCCAGGGTTTTTTCAGATTCGTGTCCATAACCTTAAATAATATCTGCAGACAAATAAACGCTGACTCGGTGGCGGAAATATGCACTCTGCCAAGTGTCATTCCTCTTGATTTTATGTGGCAGAAATAGTTCCAAATATCTGAGTATCGAGATTATATATATATATATCTTCATTGATGTTGTATGCTAAGCAGATGCCTGTGTTTTTATTATTTTATATGTAATTGTCAATCAGTGAATAGTGGTTATGAATGGTACTGTGTATAAATGTATGTAATGCATCCAATACGTGTTCAGTTGTTTTATTCTCCCTGTGTGACTCGGGGCCACTTCACAGTACAATGAATATAAATTAACTGTCTGACTACTGCAACCAACTAGACAATAATTCATGAATCCAATTTCTCAGTCAATCATATGGCGTCATAATCAACTACGCGACGTGTATGCTGACGTTTATGACGTCATGAATGATTCGATTAAGCGGTCACGATTGGTCAAGAAAATATAAATGATATTCATAGGGAATGTTCATTTTGCGGGCAAGAGAAGAATATTTTTAAAAACTGACCACTTGAATGCTTGACTCAGTTACAGGTTGCTGAACCAATCATTCCAGGTGTAAGCTTTCAAAAAATATTCTTCTCTTGGTCTGCTATTTTTCTCAATGACCAGTCCTGAAGCCTGCTTGACCACCGAAGAATAATTATCCACATTGCCATGACCAATATTGTGTTCATATACTATATACTATGCCCACACCATATGTTATAAGCTGATATATCCTTTATAATGTAAGATGTCGTTGTTGAATATTTTTGAATTACGCTGCGTGTAATCATCTAATTAAAATTTGGCTAGATGGCTTCTATGGTGCTAAGCTGTAGAATTTCTATTCAGCATTTTGATTGATCAATTTTTTGGGTGAAAATCTTAGATTTTGTGAAAAATCTACCTGAAATGGTCAAAATGCTACTCCTCCATAGCTGCTTGACATATTTTAACCAAATTTGGCTAGATCGGTTATATGGTGGTAAGCTCTAGAAAATCTATTCAGAATTTTGATTGATCAATTTTTTTGGTTGAAAATCTTAGATTTTATGAAAAATCTACTTGAAATTATCAAATTGGTTCTTTTCCTTACCATTCTGAGCGATTTCAACCAAATTTGGCTGAAAAGACCCTATTGTGGTAGGCTCCAGAACATCCATTCAGAATTTTGATTCATCAATTTTTTGGGGTGAAAATCTTAGATTTTATGAAAAATGTATCGGAAATTGTCTAAATGCTTCTTCTTACCATACTGAGTGATTTCAACCAAATTTTGCTGAAAGGATCCTGTGGTGATGGGCTCTAGAATTTCCATACAGAATTTTGATTTATAAATGTTTTGGGTGAAAATCTTAGTTTTTATGAAAATTTACCGGAAATGGTCAAAATGTTACTCCTCCATAGCTGCTTGACATATTTCAACCAAATTTGGTTAGTTGTATTCTATGGTGCTAGGCTCCATAATTTTCATTCAGAATTTTGATTGGTCGATTTTTCCGGTGGCCATCTTGTTTAATGTAAAGAATCGTGTATATTTAAATGCAAATGTTTCAAATGCTGATGGTGCAGGTGAGCGTCACAGGTCCTTGGGCCTCTTGTTTGATTGGCTGGCCCGCCAACTGGTTGGTTTGTTGTCTGGCTAGCTGGCTGATTGTTTGTTTCTTTTGGTTCTTCCTTTGTTGGATGGTTGGTCCACTGGTTGGTTGGCGGGCTGGCTGGGTGTTAGTTTGTTTTGTTTGGTTGGGTCCATTTGTTTGTTGGATGGTTGGTTGGTTGGTGGACTGACTATTTGTTTGTTTAGTTGGTTGTTTGCTTAGTTGGTTGTTTGCTTGCTTGCTGGGGAAGATACTGAACGCCACATTGGGCATTATGTGATATCGTTTCCGCCATTAAAAGCTTGCATGTTAGGCAAGGGTTTATGTTTATGAGCATACGAATAGTGGGTGGGCTGGGGATAGGTACGGAGGTCATAGTCCACATTTCCACTGATTAGTAAGAGAAGGCCAGTCAAATTTTATTGTTTTATATAAATATCTGGTTGTTTCTGACCAATTCACCTTTCCAGAGTACCCACCCATCATATGACGTCATAATGAACTGCGTGATGTGTACAATGACATCATAATGAATGATGTCGATAAGTACGTCACGAACGCATATTTGAAGACGGTCTATGCGTTTTTGTACAAATTGGTTGCTTTTACTATTTAAAAAATATTCTGTTGAATATTTTGAAACTAATTTGACTGGGCGGTTTTGCTGCCTATGGCAGCAACAGCACCCAGTCAAATTAGTTACAAAATATTCAACAGCTTCCCTGTATAGTTTTCAGGAAATTGATAGCTAGGGCATTTTGGGGATCGATCAATCCCAACACGGCGAGATGTGGGTGGAGCTTAGCCAGTGATGGGCGGGGCATAGCTAAAAATGGAAAGGTCCATTATGCATTTACATCATAAAATGCAGGACGTGGCTTCTGGGAGCATGCACATCTAAGGAACTATTCCAGGCAGATAATGTGCCGGATCATACCCAAGGTGCTCATTCTTACCGCCCTCAGTTTGGCTATGCATTGGGCCGACCCACGTTGACTATTGATGCAACAACTATAATAGTCCAGGAGATTCGTGCAGATTTTAGGGGTAATTGTTCACGTTGTGGTAAAAGCACCAAATTTGGCACAACTGTAGGTATTGAGGTACTGAAAAAAATTAGAAGTGGACCCAAGAAAAAAAAATTCAATATAGCCGCTATTTTCAAGATGGCCACCAAAATTATAAAGATTAACCATTTTTGCATTTATGTTCACTCAAATGTTGTAATACGCAATTTGAACAAATTAACACGGTTAAACAACTAAATCATGTTACTGAATACAAGTGGACATGTATCCATTTTGAACATCAACCTATTTTACAAAGATTTAACATGGCCGCCATTTCCAAGATGGCCGCCAAGTATCAAGATAAATTTTACCATATTTAGCATTGACATTAAATAAAATATATTTGTACAATTAAAACTAAAAGGCCTTAAAATTGGAAATGAACACAACTGGGATGGCAATTTCACGCTTTACTGGTCACCTAGGTAAAGGGAGGTAACTATTGGTTTTAGAAAATAAGCTACTACATGCCAGGAGACATATTTTGTACAAACTTTTCACTGATATCACAGGCGCGATGAAAAGCCAGTCATATTATTGATGCGTTTTTCAAGAATACATTCCCTCTTCCGATAACTGATCGTTTAAAATGCTGAGAGTTATCCCCCTTGGCTGAAGTGACCATTAACATGTTAAAATAAAGCAATATGGCTACCACCACAAATTAGAAAAAATGAGTGTTTGCTTTAAATTTGAAGAGTTAAACATGATTTCAAGTATTGTTGAAATGCTGTACATTAATAAAATAATATTGCTTTTGTTATTATGCAATTGCTTGAACCGTCTGATGGCTCTTTTTTGCATGTTCCAGGTGTCAAAGATGGATCTGCTAAATATTTTGAAAACCATTTGACTGAAGGTTGTAGAAGGCTATGCCACCAACAACATTCAGTCCAATTGTTCCCAAATTATTTAACGGGTCCAGGCTTTTTTCGCATTGAAATTGTTGTTTGGTGCCTTACACCAATCAAACAGTTAAATTTCCTCCATGATAACATTTACATGAGCGCCCTAGTATAGGGTCAGTTGTACTCTCACATATTTACACATTCATAGTTCTGCTTTATCCATTCAGTAGTAGTAGTAGTAGTAGTAGTAGTAGTAGTAGTAGTCACCACCACCACCACATTGACAGAGTGCTGTACAGGGCGTGTCTGCATTTACACACGTGCATCTTCCTCGACAACATTTGTCTGCCTTGCCTGAACAAATCAGAAGACAGTTCCGGCAGGAATCAGATGCCTGCGGTAATGTTGTTCAAAGAGGTTCCCACGTCTGACCTGGCCCTTTTATCCAGCCAAAATCACCCGGACAAGGAATCACAGGACAAGGCATCAATGCCTGTCTGCCACAACAATACCCGGCCTGGAACGTAACTCATTTTGTATGGTGAAGAAGTGCATCCTTCATAGGTGGAATTGGTTCTATAGCTCTTCCTTTGAGCGTGAATATGTCTGCGACATTCATTTACATCGTTACATTCACGAGTACGATCGTACATTAGCACAACAGATCTTTCTAGAAAGGGCATAACATTGAGGATAGTTTTGTCAGTTGGAGTGTGACTTAAAGAAGCAAATGATGGAGTTACATCATCCATTAGTTTCCAGGCTTGGCATGCCGCTTTCTTGCCATTTCCAGCAAAGGCCGACGTCTGATCACACCAAGTGAATGCGGCGAGAGCATTGGACCTCTCTGGACCAGGCGCATGTGAAATGCCATGTGTAGAAAGATATCTGAAGTTTTTCCCAGTTCCAAATGCCACCCAAAGTACATCCAAATCCAGTTTCTGCACCAATGCTACGGCTAAAACGACAACATCTGTGTCAACTGCGCAACATCACTACTGTAGCCTTGTTTGGCAGCATCCATGGCATGTAAGAGAAGTCTTGTATCCTCCTCCTCACATTGTCATTGTGCCAAGTCATGATCATTGTCTCTTGGTCTGCTACAAATGACATTGGTGCCTTTTGTGGAAATGATCTGTTTATCTTGAAGAGAGTCAATAGAGCTAAGTTGTTCTGCAATATAACCAAACAGTTCAGTTTTATTTTCATCTACTCTGAGAAATGCCTCCCAATTTCCTGATAGTCTGTTATCTGGATGTACTCACCTTCGGATACTCTTACCACATGTACTGCGTGTCATGGCTTTAAGGCTGCCATGAACATATTCGTCCCAAATGATATCCACTCTGTTCACATGTTGTAATTGCTGCTTTATGTATGGCACAAATGATTGCTGTGCGTATTCCTGAAATGTATTTGCCCTACCCGGTTTAATCATATTGATTATAGCAGCACCATCTACAAGCAACACATAAACAGTTGGTGGTTCTTTAGTAGTAAGGGTCACCTGTTCCAAACATGACACTAAATCTGACTTGGTTCCAGAATTCGGCTTTCCATGACGAAAAAAAGATCCCAAATTACCGTAACACACTTGGCACGATATGTACAATTGTGAAGAGAGATCAGTGATCCTTTGTTAAAGCTCTTGGTGCTGGGCAGCTAAAGAGTGGGAGGTTGTTACGTTTGATTGGATCAGAAAGAGGTTTAAGTCGCTGCTCAAGCCTTTCCATCAGAAAGCATTGGTACTGCTGATCGCCAAGGATTTTGATGTTCTTAACCATGTCAACCACACTAGAGTCGGCAATATTACGAATATCTAACATAAGAAGCGCATTACTGTATTCTTCAGATGGATTACCCATTTCCTCAATTGTATCACACAAAGATTTCACTTCATTCCTGAATTTTACCTGAACTACTTTCATTTGTTCATGGTCACTAATGTCAGGACCTCTGCTTTGATTCATCTTGATGGATTCTTGAGAATTTTGAAACTCATTTATTGCCCTGGCGATTTCTGGTCCAGACACCATCCAACGAAAAAGTTGCGACGGTTTTTCAGTTAGACCTATTGCTCCATGTTCATGTGCATGGTCTAGCGGGATTGCAGAGAAAGTGTGATGTGATTTGCACACAATGAAATTTCCTTTCTCAAATTCCTCTGCGAGTTTTGGTTGCAAATTCTGCAATGCCGTCATGCGACGAATATGGACTGGACCCCAGCGCACATAGTTTGGATGGTCAATAGTGAAGAACCATGGTATAAGCTTAGTGAGCATATCCTTGTACCATTGGAAATTACCTTCTCGAGGAGACCGAACAAACATTAGAATCAGCAGTTCCAAGTGAAGTGTAATGATGCAATGCTTGAACCGTGGTCTCTCAGCTTCTCTGCGTGTTTGCCAACTCTCAAATTCTGGAATGTCTGCGTAATGACCAAGCTGTGCAACATGGTTCTTGTATCACTTGCTCATATGGAGAGCACATGCTGTCATCAGATGTACATGTCTGGTTCTTGATAGATGCGAGGCTGGTCGTATCTTGAAGTTCAAGTTCACATTTGCGAACACGTCTATCTATGTTGAATGTTGATGCTTCATGTAGTTCACCCGAGGCATCACCACTAAAGCAACATGTGTAGATTTCTAATCTTGATACCCCGCCAAAACTGAGCCACATATATTACACGCAGTTGTGTCTGCATTTGAACCCTGGCTCTCAGAATAAGATTTTCTTTGTTCATGTCTTTGCAATTTCAAATTGCTAAATTTTGATCTACATGTTTTATGCCATTTGGCCGTTCGTAGTAGGAATGTTTATGAAATTCCAGAACCATCATTTAATAGATCCAGATCAAGTGGCAATGGCAAACTTTCAAGGGCAGCGAATCGCTCAATGTTGTTTACTAGTGTCCAATACCTCAACCCAAAATCAGGATCTGAACTCAGAGTTTCAGGAGGACATTGCAATGCTTCAGGCGTAGTCTCTTGACATAAGATACACGTTGTCCAGTCTATTGGCGTCACGCTTGGACGCTGACTAGGTGCCATTGAGTCTACTATTTTGCCAGATTTCAACATGTCTATATAAAAGTCTCTATATGCACCGATGTGACACATGGAAATTATCACAATCAGCATAATAATAATAGTAATAATAATAATAATGGGTTACTCAAATCAGAGATCAAAAGAATTTTTATTTTATTTACGCTGATGGGTTAGGTTTAGGGTTGCTGGCTTACTGCTTGCGTACATTTGTTGTCAATCTGCGAGCAGACGACATTTTAAGCATGCTTTACACTGCTATATATATACGTGGTGCTTTTGCCAAAATATGTTTTCTATTTATTTTTGGCAATAGTTTTGAAAATTACCCCGGTCCATGTATTACTGTAAAATTGTTACAATAGCAGAAATGACCAACACTGATGGAGGTGGGGGATGGATGAGTGGGCGTAATAAGTTTCATACATTACACTTTAGTCAATGAAGATGCGTGTATGAGAAAACAAACATTTAATGACAATACACAATACTTTATTATAAAGTTTCTTCAAATTTCCACAACCGTATCCATCGGGTGACATATTTCTAGCAAAAATGTGCTAAAACGTGAATGAATAACTGGTATACTAACACCTCTCCGTTAAGAGAATACATAAATATTCATAAAACTCTAAATTTGCCAAAAGAAATTATCATTCTACTTCAAGCGTAAACCAAGATATTCAGGTTTATGTATTTTTCCAGGTGGTCATTTTGAATTCCAAGATGGCCGCAATAAATACATTGGTGAAATGGCAAACATTGGTTTTTTTAATTGTTCCACACATTAGTTTCGGGAAATATTTAGTTTTACAAATCCCCCAAATTTGTTAGCGAAAATACATAGTGTACCCTTGTACAATGTCACTATTTACATATTTTCTAGTTGAAAAATTCAGCTTGGGTCCACTTCTACTTTCATCCAGTCGGCCAATACCCATCTATCTTGAAAATTTGATGCTTTTTACCAAAATGTGAACAATTATTTCACCAGTCTGCTGGACTATAAGAGACACACCCGCCATCTCAGATAGTTGCAGTCCGTGCGGGCGGGCAGACAGGCGGGTTGGCAGATAACCTTGCAATGGTAAGGGTGGGGCGGGTTTGTGTTTTGATTGGGTTCCCCCATAAGTGGTCCTGTCCCCTACCAAGTCGTTATTTTCGGGAGTCGGGAGGAAAAATGTTGAAATTCAGATGCTCGCAGATGGCATCTCCTGCATTGTAGTACTAAATGATAAAACACTTGTTTACTCTGAGCAAGTATATTTTCGATAAACTTTTTATTGTTGAGTGGTTAGATGCTGCTAAGAAAAATATATAAAATATTTTCCTTCCGTAAAAATTGAAATTTAGTGGTGTATACATTTTTTATGTAGACCGCTTAAACTATCGTTATTATATAACGCAAATTAGCAGTAAAGAGTAACTAGAGGGACCACGTCCCTCCGAATGGACAGGTCTTTAATGTTTTGTTGTGATCGGAGGAGCCCTTGATAAATTAAAGGCTCATTGAAAAACTTTAACATTCTTGTAATTCTTGGTACACAATAAACCATGTAAAATATGGAAACTATTTGAAAATCATTTCAATTATGATGGCGCCTGGATGCAATGATAGCATAGAATAAAACTGTACGGTTTTATTGACATCAGTTAAAGCTGAAGGATCATTATGAAATAAAGAAATTTTTTTAGTGAAAAAATAGTAAGTGAATTAATTATTTATGTTAGCAATTTGTATCAAGTAACCGTCCGCCATTTTGTTTTGCGGTGGCCATTTTCTTTTCCCCACACCTCCAGAGCTAAATCTAAATTCGGCCCATTCGCTTTTAGATGCTCCGTGTGTAAGACATCTAGCGAGCACCCCAATATCAAAGTTTCGTCACGTTATATACAGAGAAATCACGAACTGAAGACACAAAAATGAAATAAATATGTTTATAATTACGTTCTATCCCATCCAGGATAAATATCTATACAAAATTGGATATAAATGTGTAGTTATTCTCTCTTCGACCAGCGTTTCCACCTTGCGCGACCTCCAGGACATTTTGAAAATGCCAACAACGATGGCGTCATCGATCTTTGTGTAGATCAGTCCAATTAGTTTATTTGCTTATCGAAGATACTCGTGCTAGGCAAATAGTAAGCACTAGCCAACTGAGCGCCTTTGTAATCCGCACCGAGATTTGATAAACGGACTTGAGTTGCTAATATAACAGGGGAGCATAGGGCAATGTGTAAGCATTTTCTTATATTATGCGTGATTTTAGAAACAAAAAAAAAAGAGGGACTAATAAGCAACTGTACTATACTATGCCCTCATCCCTCATCATACACACACGTCCATGCATGCATACACACGCACGCACACACACTTGCCACTGTCGTGCCACCGCCGCCACCATCGCTTCCGACACCGTGGCCACGGATGCCGCTGCTAACAACGACATAACCACCAACAGTAAGAGCTATGAGCAGCCATGGCGCTGTAGCTGTTGTAAAACACACAGAACCACTAGCATCGCAATACAAATTTCAACCAGTAACACAGCCAAAAGAACACCCACAATAGCAAACACCACCACTCCTGCAAGAATCCCTATCGGCACAAACACCACCGCTACCATCACCACCACCCGCACCACATCCACCATTTGTAGTTCGGATCGACCGGGCGGGTACCGGCCGTACGAGCCAAACTGGGTACGCGCCGCCCGTCCTGGATTCGTTCCCTAAGCACGCTCCACCCCTACCCCCCACCCCCGGCTAGAGCCATAAGCGTGTATGAGCCTATGGGAGAGATCGCGTTATAAAAACGACGAAGTTCGTTAAAGCTAATAGTGCGCATATGCACGCTTAGATGCTATTTTTGGCAGAGCATGTAGTTTACGACCAAGATGACGCTTTTAGTGTACCGAGACGGTACCATGTAATCCTTTTTAGTTACCTGTTCCCGCCGAATCTGACGTTAATCAAGACCGGAATTCGACGGGCGTTCCAAATCTGTAAACCATTTCAAAATCGGTTAAGAAATGGCTGAGTTATCCACGGAAACACCTTTTTTGATTATCTTCAAAATATTGCCGTGCCCCACAATAATGCAGCTAGATTTAAAATAAACAACCTTTGATATAAAAATATATTTACATTCAGAATTAAAATCTGTTTGGCATGACTGACCAATTTGATTAAATTGACCAATGACTAGTTGATCAATAGCAATGAGTCCCAAACACCCTGTCCCAACCATGACATATAACACGGAAGGTGGGTGGGTGGTGGGGTGACTAGTTTATCCCTTTAATGCTAAAGCCGGCCAAAAACAGCTTCTGCAGTAGTATTGGTCTTGGGAAATGTCCATATGCATACCAAGAGAAGACTATTTTTGAAATTTTACCACTGGAATGACTGGCTCGATAATCAAGTCAGTCATTCCAGTGATAAATTTTCAAAAATAATTTTCTCTTGGTTTGAAACTGGACATTTTCTCTGAGAAAGTAGAAATTTTCTTGAACAAATTTAAGGGTTAATGGACGACACAGTGGTCAAAAGAGAAAAAGGACTAATTGCAGCTGTAGGATATTTCTACTCACAGCCGCAGAACACAGTAATTATTCATACATACTGTAGCAGCAGAAGCAGCAGCAGCAGAAGGACTAACCTATCAGTGGTAGTAGTAGTAGTAGTAGTAGTAGTAGTAGTAGTAGTAGTAGTAGTAGTAGTAGTAGTAGTAGTAGTAGTAGTAGTAGTAGTAGTAGTAGTAGTAGTAGTAGTAGTAGTAGTGGCGGCGGCGGCGGTAGTAGTAGTAGTAGTAGTAGTAGTAGTAGTAGTAGTAGTAGTAGTAGTAGTAGTAGTAGTAGTAGTAGTAGTCACAGAATTTTTTCATGGTCTAACTCTTGCGCTGTACGTTTGCGTTTGGCTTTTTCTCTTTCGGCCCTTTCTGTTCTGTTGCCATCGCGATCTCTTCCTCCGCTGAGCCATTTCCCAACCACCCGCTCCACATCCTTTCTGTTGGTATAACTTGTAGCCAGGTTTTTTTACCCAATATGTAAGTCACAATGTTAATATCATATTAAAAAAATGAGTTCATGGTTTTTTTTATTAATAGCTGCTTACTTAGTTAATGTCCATTTGTAAGCCAAGAGAAGACCATTAGAATTACTGGCTCGTTTATGGAGCCAGTCATTCCAGTGGTACATTTTCAAAAATAGTCTCTTGGCCTACAATTGGACATTTCTCAAGACCACTGTAGGCATTATGTTCGACTTAACCATTAAAGGGTTAAAACAGAAAAGATTCCACCAGCAGGTTGATGAAGTAAGCAGTAAATCATGTTTGAATTGTGTCTTAAAACTACTGGACCACTGAAACACCGGGATCCAGCCAGATCAGTTACTGTCCTAAAGCAGTGATCCTGTACTGATCCGTATGTTAAAAAGGGCTATGGAACAGGGGATCAGTGATTAATTTCTAGCCCTGTATCAGATATCCAATTCGCCCCAATTAATATAGGGACCCTTTCCATATAGGTCAGATATGAATTTCAAAATTTTTTAAAGCTACATAGAGTAATTTCAGCTGGTGGTCATATTTCACCATTAGTTATAAAGATCGCTCCATACAGCAGACAATCAATTACCAGAGTCTTTTTTAGATTTATTACTCAAAGCTACAGAGCGCCATTCCATGAAAAAACGCTTTAGGCTGCCTGGTGACCATTTATTTATCATTTGTGTGCATCTAGAGTAAACAGATCCACCCACAATACACATATTGGATTTCCAATGTTTGGATCATTTGCATCTCACCATAACATATTCACTAAAAAGAATTTCAAATTTAATGCTCAAAACCACCCTGATATCTGGCCCAGACAAGAAAATTCATTAAAAGTTTGTCAGCTGATACAACTCTGGCAAATGCAAACATACTTTGTTGAAACATGATCACAACTGATGTCCACAGACACACACGCACACCCTGTATCATTGTAGCAAATTTGAACTAATTATGTTCAGACATTTTCAAGTAGGGTAGGAGAAACAATGTTTTCAATTAATTTTGAGTCACTCACGGGAGATAACTCTTACAAATATGGTTAGCTTTTGCAAAAGTGAAACGACCCTGTGTCTCGACCTAATATATCCACTGAAAACGGATTGTAAGTGTATGCAAGATCTGGTTAGCACAAGATGATTTTTAAAATGAATTCTAGGGTTTTCAGGGGTGAATATGGACAGATTTCATTGAAAATAAGTCATGTCACTGTCTCCCCATAATAAATCCACATTTAAAAGATTATATGTACGCGCATGTCTGTGTGCATGTATGGAAGTGCTCAAAAGACTATATAAAACACATGCAAAAAGAGACAAACTGGTGAACCGTGATTAATTTAATCTTCATAACATATTATAGGAATGTGTGCATAGAATTTTGAACAAAAAATGAAAAATCATCAGTTAAAAGTTTTTCTTACTACATAAATGCAAATTTCTTCAATCCAAAATAGGTATTTTGCCAAAACTCGACCAAATTTGGCCAGAGTAAGAAATTTCATGTCTGATAACTCTAGAAATTCGCTGGAAAAGGCACATGTATAGTTTATGCTGGCACTGGTGGAGATATGTTTAGACAAGATGACTACAGAATACAGTAAATTGGAGGATGTACATGCCAATCGTTATATCACCATACATTTCATAAAGATGGGGATGGGGTGATAAGAATCTGAAATTAAATTAATATGGATAAGTCTGTGAAAGGCCTTTCTCGAAAGAAATGGTATGCTCCCATTTGTAGACAGAAGTGTAAATCATTACCAATGTGTATGGTTATTGCTATTATAGACAGCCATACTAATACGGTTGTTTTAGCAATAATCATAAGCAGTAGTGATATACTATAACACCAAGGGTCTTGGATGCACACGTGTTTTACATGGAATGGCGATAAATACTGACACACAGGAAAAGGATACAATTTAAGTGAACTTTAAAGAAGCAAATAGCTTGAATGTGTTTCATATCTTCCCAGTGATTGAAAGTAATAGCAATATGAAAATATCATACAATGAGAAATATTATTGCAATATACTTACGATAGACAACTTCAAAAAGTTTTGATGGGCCAAAAGCCTCCTTTCCATTACACCCAATGAAGTTAAATGTTAGGCCTAGCTTGTTGGACAGTAAGAAAGACATCATCCGCTTAACGGCTACAGCCACCGTCCGCCCACCAACAGCTCCAAGGACACAGACCTGTCAAAATAAAAAGCAATGAACATACATAAACATCTCCAAGCAAGTTAGTCAGTCAGAAACACAAGAAAAGCTGGTGCTATACACTAGGACTCTAGCACTCCACAACTTCTGGCATGATCAGTAAAATCTGAAAATACTAAAACATCTTTACATTGTGACAAAACGGAAAGGTTAGAGTCTGCAACTTCGGGTTGCCAGTGGTTTGTTTCTTAATGGAAATGTAAAAGGAACTATAAATGGTAGCCTAATATGGTTTTATATCTTGATTAAAGTTTTATATGACACTGATTCCATGGTGCAGATGCAGAACTCGGCCACATTTTCACCCATCTGCAGTGTTTCTATTACATTTTAGTGGTTCTAAGCTGATAAAAAGGCATAAGTAGTGGTGTTGATAAAATTAAAGATCATCTCAGTAAGACAACCACTCATCCAGTGCCAAGTTTTCAAAAAATATATAATCGACAAACGGATAATCTCCTCCATTAGATTTAAAGTTAAAAGTCCCTACTAATTTTTCTAAAAATAGTTAATATCGTTGGCATGGTAGCACTACGCCACTATCACACCACTACCCCTTATAGGCTAGGGCTCTAAGCAAGTTTCTAGCTTTTGGCTGTAGGGTTTGTAGCACTTTTTTTTAATTCTTGGTAGGGCCCAGAGGGTTAAGCCACTGTATAGAACCCCTACCTGATGGCAGTAATCAATTAGCTGCAGTACGCATCAATGCAGAGCCTGAACCGCTCCTGCTCATAAATACATACATGTCTGCAGAAGGTAATCTCGACAAAACTACTAGCTACATCAGTGTACTAGATGAAGTTGCCGAACTAGCACAGGAGTACTCCGGAGCCTACACCTTACTGTGGACGGGCGATATAAGTTAGATCAGAACAGTGTTATAAAGGAAATTCATATGGACTCACGCAATCTGTTAAATCATAGTGCGCACGATGCAGTTACAGCCACCCTGTCTGTCCAGTTGAATGGGTCAGTACCATCACAGCGACAAGCAGGAATGCTAGTTAAGCAGAGGGTGAATTGGGACAAGGTGGACATACATAAGTCACTAACTATTCATACTAGACTGACGATTTTAGTGTCCACCCATAGGTTCATGGAGCCTAGCCATATTAATAGTAATTATAATAATTAATCAGCTTTTTTTTTATGTGAATGTCTCTTGACAAATTTAGATTGATAAAATGTGCTATATGAGATCAGAATTAGAATTATTAAAAAAAGCATTGATGCAGAATTGGAAATGGTAAATTGGGATTGGCTCAAGCTGGCATCTATGTTATCGCTTAGCTCACTGAAGGTACAGAGTAAATATGAAATTTGGCTTCTAGGTGGGAAAATGGATAATGTTTGACACGTTCGACCCCTCTGGCTCATTCTCTTGCTCCCCCTAATTTATGGCAGCTGATTGTGCCTTAGTAAGGCAGGAGTGTCCAGTCTGCCCGGTCTCAAAATATACAGCATTGTCTATCTCACATATCTCGGGTTACAATTTATTGCTAGTGGTATACAGAGTCTCTCTGCTACCCGACCTGCCAATTTTAGCTATGAGACTAACAAACACACACAGTTTGGTTAGGCTAAACACATTCACCCCATTAATCATTTCACTCTGTGTTCCATGAATATCGGCTACAAGACAAATATTAGTAATCTGTTTGATATGCTGAGTCTATTTCGACCAAGATCTGTCTTTTCCATAGCCAGAAGCAGTTCTTAGTCAGACCCACAACAGCATTAGCACAAAAATATAATTTTATTAGGTCCTAAAGTTTATTTGGCTTTGCAGATTCAAATGGTTAATCCGCCATTTCGGTAGTTGTATTAATTGTGATTAATTTATTGTGTGTAGTAGGACAGAGTCTATATGGTGAGTGGTGTAGATAGTGTTAAATGATAACAGATGGCTGTCTAGCCAACCAATCTGGTCTATTGGCACAGCCAAGCTCTGTCCATGCAATTTATGGCTGAGCTGTTAGATGATTTTAGACATTTGGTTGGTTTGTAACGTGCAGATTGGATTCACCTATGTGTTGTGGTAGTAGTAGCAGCAGCAGCAGCAGCAGCAGCAGTAGTAGTAGTAGTAGTAGTAGTAGTAGTAGTAGTAGTTGTTGTGGTAGAAGCAGCAGTAGTCGTAGTAGACAGCTAAGTAACATACAATCACAAGACATAGACAAGTTAAATAAAAAATTAATACATGTCTAAGTAGTAGTTGTAGTAGTGATGTTACAGCACAACAAATAAACATTTATATCCTTGGTTGACTTTGATTATACAGTACATCTCAGAAATAACCTGCCAATCTCCACAGTAAAATATAAACGTTCTGTTGAATGTGTTGAAAATAACTGAATTGGAAGCCACTGCTGACATAGGCAGCAATGTCTTCAAATCCACCCACATTCAAAATAGACAAGAGAACATTTCTCACATAGGGTTTTAAATTATTCTAAAAACAAGTTACTGTTTTTGTTTGGAAATATGGCAAGTGCAATAAAAAGTCTACAATATGCATCCTAACTACTCATTTATCAAGTTCAAGTTCAAATTCATTTATTTTGATATAAAAATGTAGAGTTCGTAATTACACAATAGATGGTCCACCAAAGGCAGAGCCTATATAGACGGTGGACCCCTACATAGAATAAAATAAATAATATATTTTATACATGAAGGACTGATACTATAAAATATGACATAATTATCTCAGGATTAACTTAGTCCTAAGAAGACATAAACAAGAGACATGGGACAGATAGACAACATATTTACAGGTAGATAGAGAGGTGTGCTTATCTTGTTGATTAAAAATTTGTCTTAAGATTATAAGATCGTCTGAGTTTTAATTTAGTTTCTTATTTTTGTCATGTAGTGCTAATGGTGGTTGCAATCAATGGCAATATTGTTGGTGGTATTATGTGGTGTAGGTGGTGGTAAATGCATTAGTAATCTGATGATTACTATTACGACAATTATTATTATTATTATTATTATTATTATTAGTAGTAGTAGTAGTAGTAGTAGTAGTAGTAGTAGTAGTAGTAGTAGTAGTAGTAGTAGTAGTAGTAGTAGTAGTAGTAGTAGTAGTAGTAGTAGTAGTAGTAGTAGTAGTAGTAGTAGTAGTAGCATTATTAGCATTAACATCATGATAACCATTATTAATTATTATTATTATTATTATTATTATTATTATTATTATTATTATTTGTTCCAGTAACTGGGTGCAAGTATGATAATGGCATGGTGGTATGGGTTTTTGTGGTTTTTGTTGTTGTTTGTTTGGTGTTTTTTTCAAGGGCTTAGCAGTTTTTATAAGCATATTTTTGATCTTCTGTTTAAATGAGTAAAATGACTGTATGTGCGTGTCTTTGTATCTGTGTTATTCCATAATTGTATTGCTTTATATTAGGGGGTTTGTTGTGCTGCTTTGTTTGATGGTGTTTGTGTGCATGTTATTTCGTGTTCTTGTGTTGTGAGAGTGTATTTGTGTATTGACCATAAAGATACTGGGTAAAGAATAGTTGCCATTGTGGAAGTCTCTTAAAATTGTGTGTAATTGGAGCCTTCCATTGTCCTCGAGTTTTACAATTTTTTCTACTTTAAAGATATCCTGACCACCTGCTGTTTGTGCAAATAATTTAATAGATTGTTTTTGTAATGATTTTATTTTTTTTAGTTTATCTTCAGATGTGTTAGTCCAGATAGCATTACAGTAAGTGGTGTCAGGAAGTATCATTGTGCAGTACAGATTTTAAACAATATTCAGTGTTAGATATGGTTTTAGTCTGCGTATGATGCCAATGCTTTTTGCTACCTTGGATGTTACGACTTCAATATGCTTCTCCCATGTCAAATTCTTATCCAAATAGACTCCTGAAAACTTGACATATTGGGCTTTATGTATTATCTGGTTGTCAATGTAAAGTTTTGGGAGAGATGCTTCCTTTAATTTATTAGATTTTGCAAATAATATATAGTTGGTTTTACTCACATTTAAGGACAGTTTGTTAACTTTAAACCAATCTATTAATTTTGCCATTTCATTATTAACATGCATGTTTGTAAACAATTTCTATGTCCTTATGGCTGCAGAAAGCATTTGTATCATCTGCAAAGAGGATTAAAGAGAGATGGTTACAGCCTTTGGGTATGTCATTCATATACAAGGGAATATGGCCAGACTGTATCCAATATACACAATCTTCGACGTGTAAATATTGTCGCTGCATTTAACGTGGCCATCACTTTTAAATGAGGATAAGACATGTGTTCATAGCAAACAATCTCACGTTTCTATGTGGTACTTACCAGGCACTGTGTGCTTACAACAGGCGGAATATACAGAACAAGAAGCAGAAAAACATACAATTAATATTCTGCTTCAAATATAGGTTCCATTTGCTACGACGATTGGAATGTAAGCAAAGATGTTTAGTTTTGCAGCATTTGCCGTTAAACAGATAATGCTGAAAAAAAGCGACAATACAGAAAAATCGGTTGTCACCAGTTTTCGTTGTCGGTATTGGGATATTATTTTTTGTTAACTTTCCATTAGGGGTGAGTACTACGCTACCGAGGGTACTACGATACCGTGGTAACTATGTTTAATAGGGTGATATAGGAAAAATACATAATGCTTGAACTAAATTTTACTATGATGAAAAATACAATAATTATTTATGCCTACCAACTTAAAATTTCGTCCACATTTATGATTATCAGTATACTCCCGTCTGATATTCTCACGGGGTCCATATTCTCGCGGCAATCTGTTTTTTTTGCTATAAATAAAAACCAATGTCCCTACCATCTATTTCCCATAGCGACGCTGTAACCAGGAAGTCAAACTCAAAGATGCTCGCAAACAACTTTTTTCCCAAAAATTCCCCTCTTATTACTGAGTAAAATAGAAAGCTACAATATACAAAAACATGTTAATATGAGATACGCGCGTATACCCTACCTCCAAAACTAATCACTAACTCACAAAAAAGTAATATATAAAACTCACTGAAATACATCATCTTCTAATTTATTTACGTCAACTACATCATCAATTCCCGTAATCAGCGACTCCTCGTGATTGTTGGACGATTAAAGTGCATGGAAAACATAAGGGTCACCATTTATAATAAGCTATGAAAGTCGCTACCTCATGACACGTTATCATGTAATAATTTCAGGGGTTTCCCCAATCACGCATCTTACAAATAAACCATGGCAGGGCCTACTGCATACAGTATGATAGAATCAAGATTTTGACAGATTTTCTAATAAATAATAGCGTTTTGTAGAAGGCTGTTAACATGGAAAGCATTCCTGATATTTTATCTGTGTATTGACTACGCTGGGCCACCGTAGATAATTAGCTTTGTTTACCGCAAGAATTTGGTCAGCCTCTCTGAAATACGACCACCTACCCTGGTGTTTTCCCGATGTGATATAACAACTTTCCTTTGCACAAAATTGGATTCTATTTTATGAACAATTTGGGAAATAGGACAGACATTCAAATCCCAGCAACATTTCAAACAGGGAAGATTAATTTATTTTATTGTGATGCCTATTGTCATAACTACCGCGAGAATATGGAACACCACCATGTTTATCAGTATCATGTGCAGATGTGCATGCACGTCTTTCTTGTCAACAAAGTTCAAAGTTGTTTATTTCATACCATATTTTACATATATATAAATCGAAAATGGGCAGTCAATCAAAGGCACAGCCTATGAGTCGATGGACCTCCTGACATACAATGCGAGACAGTGTACATGCCATAGGGGATGAGAGCTGCTATGATGCTGATGCTATGACATGTAGTACATAGCATGTAGCTTATACTTATGCATGTACACTAGGCTTGCACGATTTTTGCTTTGAAACATCGCGATCGATTTTATAAAAAAAATCACAAATTCCCAAAAGTATAAACCGGGGTAACGTGACTTTTTTCTAGAAAAAGTTGAAATAAATGATAAAAAATAGCACAAAATTAGAACACATTTGCATGTTCACTGATTGCCTAACACTCTGCAACTAAGTATATACTTGGCATTTCACGACAGACTCAGGGTCTGCAGGGAAAGAAAGAAAATTATATGGCGATTCAACGGAGTAACTTGCTGGTTTTCTCAATGACAAAGGTGTTACCTTGCTATTGTTAGCTTGTTTATTGTAGTGCTTTGTGTTGTGATTAGTAATTACTCAACACGTGCATGGCACGGCGGGATATAAACACAATGAACATAGGCGTGAATCAATTATAATTGTACTCATGTACAGATAAAATGCGACGGAAAAGTACAAACTTCAGATTTAAAAAAAACATGAAATTTTTTCTGATTTTTCCTCAATTACATCGTAAAAATCGTTATTTAAAAAATAAATCGAACTTCACGATTAAATCGAAAAATCGCGCAAGCCTAATGCGCACGCACGCACGCACGCACCCACACACACACACACACGCAGTAGTGGTAGTAGTAGTAGTGGTGGTAGTAGTAGTAGCAACTCCTAGACGTCTCAATGGATTAACCTTAAGTCGTGTCCACATTATCAGTATCATGTGCAGATGTGCCTGTGCTTTTTTCGCGGCCAAAAAATTGTTGATTACAGAGTTATCTCCCTTTAAATATCTTAAAGCCGATACATAGAATTCATTGTCAATCATTTCTTGTCAACGCAACTCCTACAGTTTAGCTCCGATTCTTTTTGAAACTTGGTAAAACTTGTGTTATCATTGCCACGTGAAGGTGTACATGTGTTATCCATATACCTGTACATCGATTCGTCTGTCCAAAATGTATGTATGTCCATCTGTCAGTCCATCCATCTCCGACAATCATTTCTTGTCAACGCAGCTCCTAAAGGTCTCAATGGATTAACTTAAAATTTTGTCCACATTATCAGTATCAGGTGGAGATGTGCATGTGCTTTTTTCGCGGCCAAATATTCATTGCAGGGTTATCACCCTTTAAATATCTTAAAGCCAATACATTAACTGCATTGCCAATCTTTTCTTGTTAGCGCAACTCCTATAGTTTAGCTGCGATTCTTTTGAAACTTGGTGTGTGTCATCATTACAACATGAAGATGTGAATGTGCTATTGTCAATGTAACTCCTCTTACAGTTAGTTTTAAACGTGGTAAATCTAGCCATTACCATCTGAAGATGTGCATGTGATTTTTCGTGGCCAGAAAATTATTCATTACAGAGCTATCCCCTTTTATCTGCAGTACCAATCATTTCTTGTCAACAACTCCTACAATTTAGCTGTGATTCTTTTGAAACTTGGTAAGAATTCTCATTACCACTTGAAAATGTGCATGTGCTATCCTGTACAGCCATGCGTCTGTATAGAATGTATGTATGCCAGTCTGTCTGTCCGTCCATCTCTGACAATCATTTCAAGATGTCAACACAACTCCTACAGTTTATCTACGATTCCAGAAGTCTCTGTTTGATTGACATTAAGGGAGTCTACTCCATCCAGACACCTGGACTAGAGTAGGGAGTTGTTGTTCTTGATTAGAAGGCATTAAATGCAAGATTAGAAATCTTTTTCTGGCGCTAAATGTAGGTATGTTTATGTGGTTAATAAAACAACAGACGAACCCTAATAGGATCTGTGGTCGTTATCTCCCCTGAAATACTTAAAATTCATCAAAATTGTGTTGTTCGTGAGTCGTGACAGATCTTGAAGAATTTTGAACCTATGCTCTCAATTCCTTTGTCACTGAATATATTACTTAAAGAAGCAGTGCTATGATTCCATTTCGAAGATATTCATCCTTATTTTACTTAGTTATCTCCCTTGAAAAAATTAAAATTCACCAAAATTCTCTTGTCCGGGCATAATAGTTGAATGGAATTGAACCTGCACTTACAAATCTATCTTTCTTTAAGGTGAGATGCAGTGTCAGGATTTCATTTTTCTTGATGTATGTTTATCTGAAATGTTTGGATCCGGGGTGATGTGCCGTCTTCTGATGGCTCTTGTTTTATAAATCTGTATCAGCAGTTATTCTATACAATATATATCTGTCCTCGCAGTGCAGTTTTCAGGCTTCAAAATGGTTGCCATACTTAAATTCTGTTGATGTTTAGAGGGGCCTAGCTTTAAAGTTATATTCAACCAATAAGACTAAAGAGATTCTGAGCTAAAATATAACAATGTGACGGCTGATATATGTTGAATTTCATAAATACTGCAACATAATTTTATCTTGAGAAAATTTCAGACTTTTTATTTGATTTCAGCACCCAGTACCACGGTACTGTAGACCCCTGGGTCACGCTAATAGATGTCAAATTTTGACATACCACAGTGACTTCGAAATAATATTGTATCTCAATGGTTAATGCCTTCAGATTAAGAAGCACATGTATAAAAAGGTAATTCTTCACACTATCAATCGTGATAAACTGCTTATACTCTAGTGATACTATTTTCTTAAGGAATTGATGTGAAGCTATTAATTGTATTAAGTACCCCATCATGCATCAATCTCAGGCATGCCATGGCTAACCAACAGGAAAGCTGTTGAATATTTTAAAATGAATACTAGATTGCTGGGTTGACAACGCATTATCGCAAATCCACACGTTCACCGCTTTGAACATTTGACACAACCCATTCCCGGGGCGGAGCCAAATCTAAACATCCTTTTGCGCTCCACAATCATATCAAGTCATTTTTGGACATCGTAATCAATTACAGCATGAATTGAATGACTCGATTTAGTACGTCTTAACCACTTAATAGTCTGACATGTTATACAACTTATATGTCTTTACTACATGTATTTAATAAACATTAGATGTTAAATATTTTGAAACTAATTTGACTGGATGCTGTTGCTGCCAATATTCAACAGCTTATCTCTTTGAGTTATCCATCTGATAGTCGCTATGAAGAGACTCATCACTGCAGCTCTTCATAGAAATTATCAATGTAAATTGCTGATTGGAAGAGGACATTTGTATTTGACTCTGTACCCTGGGGCCAGTGGTGAGGTAACAAAATAAAATTTAAGAATCTTGTCTTATGGTGTCTGTTGAAACCATTTGTGGGAAATCAACCAAATTTGTTTTCTGTGAAGCCATATGATCATCGAGTGTGACATGACATTTCCATTTTGCTCTGCTCTAGACGTGTGCGATTATTGCTTTGATTATTTCAGAGTAATCGTGATTACTTGATTAATCAGCCTGGTATGCCTGTGTACGAATTACCCAGACATAAAAATAGAGGCATATCAATGAGGAAATGGTGTATAGAAATGTTCATTTGCAGGACAAGAGAAGACTACTTTTGAAAATATATCACGAGAATTCCTAGCTCGATGCCAGTTATTCCAGTGATACATTTTCAAAAATACTCTTCTCTTGGCCTGTAAATCGACATACATTCGTTGAGCAAAATGTCAATTTTCATAACCGATCAAATTAAAGAGAAATTAAAATATAGGTTTTGAAATAGTTTATGAAATAGAAATTATTCGCGATGATTCGATTATTTAATTTCTAAATCATATAAATTCAAGATTTAAATAAAAAATTGTTATTTCATTTAATTATGTAATTGCGCAAGCCTACTCTGCTCCATGGGTATGAGGCTCAGTACAGGTGGAGGTGGCGGTGGTGGTGGTGGTGGTGCTGGTTCATAATGTAAAAGTTGTGGAAAGCATAGTGATTTGCGGTGACAGACCATTCAGTCATCGACTGCATGTTCTAGTTTTGATTTGTTTTCTTTTAGCGGATGGAATAATCCATACAGACACAGACGTTTCAAAGTCAGGACATGAGCTAGAGTATATCTTGAAGATCTGCATGCAGTTTCTCCACAAAGCGGTGGTAGGATCCCGATTATCTCGCTTGATTAGACTTATAGAAGGCAGATTTATATCTGTGAGTGTGAAGCCAATATTACTACATACTTCATCTACAAAGCGGTGCCAGTTTTGCAGCAAAAGCGATTCTTCTGCAACAATGGATTTGTCGGGTAAGTGCTGTCTTGATCAGTGATGCGTGTCTGACAACAGACAAATTTAAATTATCGCCACACAATAAAAAAAAAAGTAATATTGCAATTACTTCTGTCCGGCTATCGCCTCTGAATAAATTTGCTGGAATTCAGCCAAATTTGTAATATAAATTACTGGTATTATTGCAGTTTGCATGACAACATTTAAATTAGGCTGTGGAAGCCCCTCCCCCACCTCCACCCCACCACCATCACCACCAAATGAAGACTATTTTTGAAAATTTCCCATTGGAATGACTGGCTCGGTTATCGAGCCTGTCATTCCAGTGGTAGATTTTCAAAAATAGTATTCTCTTGGTCTGCAAATGGACAATTTCTCAAGAATTTTTGGCTGATATGAGTGTTAAAGGGTTAAAGCTATGATTGTCTTGTCACCAAAACTCTTCCTCTTGAGTAACCTGTCACTTCCTGGCTTAGTTCACCACTGTATAACATTAATAGTATGAATGCCGTGAAATGGAGATATTGTGGTTTAAATGCTGAAAGTGGATCCTATGATTTTAACTTGCATCATATACATGTATCTCAAGAATTTAGATGAAATTTGAATTTGCTTTAAAAGATAAAGATTTGATGATTCCAATTTACAAATAAAATTCAGGTCTATAAAGTGGAAGTACAGTGTACAGTACAGCTCAGAAATAATATAGATTGTTTCCAAAACAAAATAAAACGTGCTGTTGAAAATGTTGAACATAATTGTATTGGAAGACAATGTTACTTGTGTTGGGAATTGGTACAAATTTTGTGATCGATGATTGATTTTACATACTAACCGATGATCAATTCACCTTTCCAGAGTATCCATCCATCATCTGACCTCGTATGACATCATAATCAGCTCAGCACGTGTATGATGACATCACAATCATTACGTCACAAAGGGTTCCATATAGACTGTCATCAAATCTCAAATAGTCTGACACGTTGTATGAATTGTATGTCTTTGTAATTCTTTGCTGTTTAAATAAACATGCTGGTGAATATTTTGAAACCGATTTGACCAGGCACTGGGCGCTGTTGCTGCCTTAGGCAGCAACAACACCCAGTCAAATTAGTTTCAAAATATTCAACAGCTTACCTGTGTGGTTTTTTGGAAATTGATAGTCAGGGTGTTCAGAGATTGATCGATCCCAACACAAGCGAGGTGTGGGTGGAGCTTAGCTAGAGATGGGCGGGGCATAGCCAAAACCGGAAAGATCAATTGGTACAAATTTTGTGATCAATGATTAATTTTACATACTAACCGATGATCAATTAATGATCGACCATAAGAGCGCCATAACAATTTCTCATTTTTACCCATTTTGAATGCAGTAATTATTGCATGTTCATAGATATTTAGCCCTGTGGACCCAGGTCACATGTATGATAGATTCTTAATAATTTAAGAAATAATCTGTTGAGTATTTTGAAACGAATGCAGCAACAGCTTCCAGTCAAATAAGTTTCAAAATATTCAACAGGTTATTGGTATGGTTGCTTTGAAATTAACATACTATTTCAGTGTTGAAATTGCTAATGCCTTCGACTAAGTAGTAATACTATGGTATATAGTCGTAAAAATGAAATTAAAAATGGTTTTGCCAATAAGTATTCGCCTTCTACCGTTGTTTTTAAGCAGGCAAGAGATATTAAAGAGATATTCCACTGGGAGATTTTATGCATCTGGCATAAAGTACTAATTCTCCGTATTAATTTGAGACCAAGAGCACAATTTTATGCCAACAAATAAAAAAGATATCCACAATTTAAATGGCTAACGTAACCTGTAGATAGAGGCGCCATTTATTTTGGACAAGTGGCTGACATCACCGACACACCTACTCTCCATACGCGATCTAGGATAGCCGTAACCAGGGGAGGTAAATCCTGTATCTCGTGTTACTGCATTTATTTCTGGATAATTAGCGTACTAGCTAAACAACTGACACTTTGCCAGTGTTTGGAGGAAATTAAAATGTAATTAGTGTCCCGATGATCGTGGCAGCAATTGCAGCGCTAAATTGTCAAAAATTGGCATATTCTATTAAAAAATATTAAAGGTTCCCTCCAGTTACAACAAATTCGTAAAAAATATGTTAGTTGAATAAATTTTGAAAGTAATTTCTCTGAAAACTTGCTGCCTATTGCAACTTCTGCTTCCAATCAAATTCCAGTTTAAAAAAAAAAAAATTCCGCTTGACCTGCAAATGGCCATTCAATAAGGAAATTTTCAGATTTTCCTGACAGAATTTGGCCATTAAAGGGTTAATTAATATTCGGCCTTCATAACGGGAAGTAAAAAAGCACTGGCAAATATTGCTGGTGTGTAGCTGATACCATAACCTCGCGGATTTTCACTCTCGTTGCGCCCAAGGAGTCACGTTTTCGACCGTTTTGGGCATATTCATTTTATTATTTCTCGGCAATGGAACAGTATATTTTATATTTTCCTGCAGCAACTATTTTGGATAATAGTATATTTTTAGTTGACTTATTCCCGATTTTCACTGGAATTTCCCTTTAAAATAGTCTATTTATAAGCTGCCAAAATCGATTTCTGAAATCACGATCGATCTGTTGGTTGAACATGCAAACCAGTTAATCATCGATCAAATCGATTAATTGGAACAACACTAAAGGCTACAGCGGCAATGTGTTCAAAATTGTACTAACTTAGATGTTCCTGTGGTGTCTAGGAAACATGTTAGTTTATTTATCCTTTTAACCATCATATCAGCCAAAACAGCTTCTTGAGAAATGGTCTTGAGAAATGTCCATTTGCAGACCAAGAGAAGACTATCTTTGAATGACTGGCTCGATAACCGAGCCAGTCATTCCAGTGGTAAATTTTCAGAAACAGTCTTAGTCTCTTGGTCTACAAATGGACATTTTCTATGAGAAAAATGAAATTTTCTTGAACAAATTTGATTGTTGAAGGATTACCTATATGATGTAGTGACGTACACACAGACTATAGAAATGTTTGATATGTCTACAGGAATGAGAAAAAGTTACAAGGAGGGTCATGAGACATTTGACGTTTCCGACCTGACATTCCATGAACCAATTGCTCAGTTTCGACATTGGTTTGAGGAGGCGTGTCGCACAGATGGCATTGATGAGCCAAATTCTATGACATTGGCAACGGCGGATAAGTGAGTAGAAGACTTTAAAAGTAGAACACATTTATTGAATAACTGTAAATCCTTGATGTCTACACATTGAAGTGGTGCTAATCTCATCTCAAATGTTGTATTGCTCCAATAGATTATGGTTTATAGATTCCATATCATTCATCTATTGCCATTCACTTATCCGTATCATAATTATCTGCTTTGTAATATCGCATACATGTTGAACTGTGATCGCCACCATTTTGTGTCCTCTAGCGATAGTCTGTGATGTCATGTAAGTTCCAATGCATTATTCTTTATTATGTAATAATCATCTTGTTAAATATTTTGAAACTAATTTAAATGGAAGTTGTTGTTGCTGCAACAACCTCCCGTCAAATTAGTTTCAAAGTATTAAAAGCTTACCTGTATGGTTGCTTTTATACTGCATTGTCAATGTATAGATTGCACCTTTACATGTATGGCTGAGCTCATATACCGAGGCCGACACGCTATGCTTTTTCTGACTGGTTGAAAAGTAAATCATGACAGTCATTATAGGGTGTAGAAATGTACCAACATTTAGCTACTCAAGCCTGAATATCTTTCTTTAGCAGCATGATAAAAAGCTTAAAGTTCCATGCGTAGTTTATGAGTGGATTATTACATCATCTGTATAGATATGAGATGAGGTTGGTTATCCTTTAAGGAATATAAGCTCCCTCCTTATATGATCGTTATATATATACACCCCCCCCCCCCCCCCCCCCCCCCCACACCCCCCACACACACACACAGTCTGGAAGATGGGGAATATAGCGATCAGCATGTCTGTTGGTACGTCTGTCCTGTCAATACAACTCCTAGAGGTCTCAATGGATTAACTTAAGATTTCATTATCAGTATCATGTGGAGATTTGCCTGTGCTTTTTTCACGGCCAAAAAATTGTTCATTACAGAGTTATCCCCCTTTAATTATCTTAAAGCTGGTACATATACTGCATTGCCAATCATTTCTTGTCAACGCAACTCCTACAGTTTAGCTCCGATTCTTTTGAAACTTGGTAAGTGTTATCATTACCACATGAACGTGTGCATGTGCTATCCATATACCTTATGTCCATCCATCTGTCCAAAATGTATGCATGTCTGTCTGTCGGTCCATCCAACTCTGACAATCCTTTCTTGTCAACGCAATTCCTCCTAGAGGTCTCAATGGGTTAGCTTAAAATTTTGTCCACATTATCAGTATCATGTACAGATGTGCATGTACTTTTTTCACGCCCAAAAATATTTCATTATAGAGCCATCCCCCTTTAAATATCTTAAAGCTGATACATAAACTGCATTGCCAATCATTTCTTGTCAATGCAACTCCTACAGTTTAGCTCCGATTCTTTTGAAACTTGGTAAGTGTTATCATTACCACATGAAGATGTGCATGTGCTCTCCGTAAAGCTGTATGTCCATCTGTCTGTCCAAAATGTATGTATGTCTGTCTGTCGGTCCGGCCATCTCTGACAATCATTTCTTGTCAACACAGCGCCTCCTAGAGGTCTCAATGGATTAACTTTAAATTTCGTCGACATTATCAGTATCATGTGCAGATGTGCATGTGCTTTTTTCGTGGCCAAAAATTATTTATTACAGAATTATCACCCTTTAAATATCTTAAAGCCGATACATAACTCCATTGCCAGTCATTTCTTGTCAACGCAACTCCTCCTACAGTTTAGCTGCGATTCTTTTGAAACTTGGTAAGTGTTATCATTACGACATGAAGATATGCATGTGCTCTCCGTATACTTGTATGTCCATCTGTCTATCCAAAATGTATGTTCGTCTGTCGGTCCATCCTTGTCAACGCAACGCCTACACAGGGTTCGTACGCAGGTATGGAAGTCTGGAAAAAGTATGGAAAATTAAGAAAACCTTTTCCAGGGCTTGAAAAAGTATGGAAAATCAATATTTTGCATTACCGTTATGGAAAAGGTATGGAAAATTAAAATATCGGCAATTGCAATTCTCCCGGCAGACATTTTCTCATAAATCATCATCAAACACAAATTTTCGCTAGTCTCGTAAAATCTCGCCCTTTGGTTCCCGGTGTAAGCTAAACTGCACATTTAACCATACCGGGAACACACTTCGCCTTGTGTAAAACGTCATCAAACACAAATTCTCGCCAGTCTCCCAAAATCTCGCCATTATTACACGAGAGTTTATGGTCAGCAACATCAGATTGGTTCCTGGTGTATGCTAAACTGCGCTGTTAACGGTAACCGTACCGGGAACACATTTCAGCTTGAGTAATACGTGTATGAACTTGTCAATTGCAAGAAGCCATTGTTTTTACGAATTCGTAACCATTGAATCAGTTGTGTTTAAATATCCATCAAGAAAGTAACATCCGTGCAATTATAATTATATAATGTTTGTGTGGTAGATTGAGTTCAACAAACAAAAGTCACGGATTTCTTTGAAACTACATGTAGGTAAGATTTTGTAGGCTACTGGGTGGGTGACTTGTGTGGGTGAAAATACAAATAATTATTGAACATTTAATAAATTTATTTTAAATGTCCAAAAAACAAACTTATTTTTACTGAAAGCCATTCTGAGGCAGCAACTGCTTCCAGTCAAATTAATTTCAAAGTATTTAAGTTTTGTACGGTTGCCTTAAAAATGTGGGAATTAATCACTGAAAGGGTTAATAAAAATTTTATTAAACTTTGACGTGATATCAAGCTTATTCTATTGAATATTTTGAAATTAATTTGACTGGAAGTCGTCACCGACTCAGGAACCAACTGCTTCCAGTCAAATTAATTTCAAAATATTTAAGCTTTGTATGGTTGCCTTGAGAATGTGGAATTCATTGTTGAAAAGGTTAATTGAAATTATTCTTTTTTAAAGTTTGACAAGATATAAAATATATAGCAAATGTTCTTATTCACTTTCTCAGATCTCAAAAAACATTACATTTAAAATTGAAATTTTGCTATTTTCCATTTAGTATTAACTATTGGTATGACCGGGCAATTTTCCCCAACGGGTATGGAAATTATAAAACTGAGTATGGAAAAAAGTATGGAAATTTATTCTGCTCGAGGTGTATGAACCCTGCTACAGTTTAGTTACAATTCTTGTGAAACGTGGGAAATGTAGTCATTACCATCTGAAAATGTGCATGTGCTTTTTTTGTGGCCAGAAAATTATTCATTACAGAGTTATGATCAGTTGTCCCGCTTTAAATACCTTTAAGCCGATACATGAACTGCAGTACCAATCATTTCTTGTCAACTCATCTGCAATTTAGCTGTGATTATTTTGAAACATGGTAAGGGTTCTCATTACCACTTGAAGGTCTGTATAGAATGTATGTATGTCAGTCCGTCGGCCCGTCCATCTCTGACAATCATTTCAAGATGTCAACACAACTACAGTTTAGCTACGATTCCAGATGTTTGATTAACATTAAGGGAGTCTACTCCATCCAGAAACCTGGACTAGAGTAGAGAGTTGTGGTTCTTGCATTAGAAGGCATTAAATGCAAGATTAGAAATCTTTCTGGCATTAAATGTAAGTGGATTTATTTAGCAAGTAGTGATTGAACGATAAGTATGTTTATGTGGTTAATAAAACAACAGACCAACCCTAGGGGGGTCTGTGGTCGTTATCTCCCCTGAAATGCTTAAATTTCATCAAACTTTTCATGTTCGTGCCAGATCTTGAAGAATTTTGAACCTATGAAATGTTTGGATCCGGGGTCATATGCCGTCTTCTGATGACTCTTGTTGAACATGTTTAGTGCTGATCCAATATACATTCTATGTGTAGTCGTAGGTCAAAGATCCGTATGGAGGACACAGGGCATAGAAAATCTGATTTTTTGAAAATTATGGTATTGAGACTCTTCAAAAATAATATAAAATCAAGTCTATATAGGACTGAGAGGTTCACCGAGTTTCACGAGCAAAAAGAATTTCTCTGGCCATTTAAAAGAATGTTACAATCTTTCTGCCAAGTGAATACTGGTATTTTTGACCAAAATCTGCAAGACCTGTCTCGATAATACATATACATCCATTAACACAGATACGGATAAAAAAGCTAACGGTTAAACAGTCATCATAGATATTGCAAACTCAAAATGTTATTTCCTCATCTGAATGTTTGGTCGGTTTAACTTCTTTGACCCTATAGATGTGATTTATGCCACAAAGCCTTTACAGTCATGACAGTGTTAAGAAGATTTTTGGGAACACTGAGTTAATTTGAATGGAAGCTGGTTCTCCTTAGCTTTTTCAGGAATATTATCAGTTTGCCAGGACTTCAGAGTACTATGATAAAGTGTATGCTACATGTAGAGGGTTCCTGGATACATGTATTCCTGGCTGTTCTATGATGTTTATAATATTTACCCGCATCACTAGACTCAATGTTTAATGTGATCATAGAGTGCTTGTTGTTGTTGTTGTTATTTTTATAAACTATGGTTTTGTTTGAGGGATCGTCTCTCAATTTCGGTCGAAGTTTGGGTCAAAAACTATAACGCAACAGCTTTCAGCAACATTCTTTTCAAAATCGTCATTTAACATGTTTTACAATAACTCCTTCTACTGGAGTGATCTCAAAACTTGGGTGGATGTCTGTGGGGTCCCAAACTACATGTATATGTAAGTATATATAATAGAATTCTGTCATTTATTTTCATCCGTCAATCAAGTTCATAAAAACATCTGTTGCTTTACAGGAATGGTCGACCATCGGCTAGAATTCTCTTACTGAAAGGCTTTGATGATAATGGTTTCAAATTTTTCACAAATTACAGCAGCCGGAAGGGGCAGGAGCTGGTAAGTACAAAATAGATGAATCCAGTTTTGGCTATGCCGTGATCATCTCTAGCTAAGCTCCACCCATGCTTCATCCATGTTGGGATCAATTGATCCCTGCCCTCCTTGTATCTCAATTTCCAGAAATTTATACAGGTAAGTTGTTAAATATTATGAAACTAATTTGACTGAGCATAGGTAGCAGCAGCGCCGAGTCAAATTAGTTTCAAAATGTTTATTAAATAGTAGACATACAAGTCGTTCAACTCAACGGATTATTTATGATGGACTAAATCGCGTCATTCATAACGTAATTGATCATGGCGTCGGCCTCAGGGATTCTCTTAAGGGTCCTTTTGAGGGTATATACATCACAAAATGCAGCTTGGACCCCAAAAGGTGGTGCCAGTGGGTCACATGGGACCCCTGGTGACTTAAATATTAAGATTTCAACTGGGGACCCCAAGATTTCAACTGGGGACCACAAGATTTCAACTGAGGACTCCAAGATTTCAGGGTGTCTAGATGCCATGAGAAACACTGGTCAGCCTACATGTAATATAGTTAATTTTGAGGTCATATGATTGATCAATAACTGGATTCATCCATTGAGCATCATTCTGAAGTGAATTTTATTATTTAGTTTGTACCCAATGGAGGGACCCATCTCTAGCTACTGTATGACCACCTACATGTATTGCTAGCTATGGCCACCCATTTCTAGCTATGGCCACCCATTTCTAGCTATGCTGCCCCAACATTCTCAGAATCAAAATTTCTCAGTAACTAGAGTTGTGGAATATTTTGAAACTAAATTGACTGGCTAATGTTGCTACCTATGGCAGCAACAGCAGCCAGTAAAATTAATTTCAACATATTCAACAGAATGTTTATTAAGTTGCAAATTTATCAAAGGCATACATTTTGTACACTAATAACAGACTTTTCATCACGCTGCTGTAGTGGTCTTGAGGAATATCCCTTTGCAGGCCAAGAGAAGACTTATCTTTTATAAATTACGATGTAAATAAAAAAGGCTTCTCTTGGCTCGCAAACAGACATTCACTAATCAAAGATTTCAATTTTTTAGAAACATTAAAGGGCAGATAAACCGTTTAAAAAATGACGGGAAATCATTTAAAATGCTACTCATTAACTGCTTGTGCAATTTCAGCCAAACTTGGCTGGAAAGATACTAGCCGGGTAGGTTTCAGAACTCATATACAGAATTTTAATTGGTCAGTTTTTTCGGCAGCCATCTTGGATTTTCTGAACATTTCTGGATATAAATTACAATACTACTCAACTGCTTGAGCGATATCAAGCAAACTGGGTTGGGAGGACTCTAGAGGTGTATGATTCAGAAGCTGAATTTAAAGTATTATGTCTTAAAATGCAAATGGTTCAAATGCTAATGGTCCAGGTGAGCATTAAGGCCCTTGGGCTGCTTGTTGTGTTTTAAGTCGGACTTAGTGGATTCATGTTTGCAGCAGAAACATCCCAAGTGGTTTCCATTCAAATTAGAATGGAAATATTTAAATACATATATGTACATATACCTGTATGGCTGTTTTGAAACATAATGTCATATTGTCTTTGTTTATATTCTCTTCACGGCAGGACGAAAACCCATACTGTACAATGCTTTTCTACTGGCCACCGCTCAAAAGATATGTGAGTATACTGTGCACTCGCTATTTCAACGCTACCGAATTCCTGCTATCTATAGTTTTCTAGCATAACTGGGGAATAGTTTGAAAATTAAGCAACGTTATGGCTTCTAGTAAAATTAATTCCAAATATTGACCCTTTGTGATAATTTTGCTTAGTAAATGTCAATTTGCGGGCCAAGAGAAGACTATTTTTGAGAATTTACCAGTGAAATCACTGGCTTTGTTATCGAGCCAGTAATTCAAGGGGTAGATTTTCAAAAGTATGTCTTCTTGACCTGTAAGTGGACATTCCTCCCGATGACAGCAGACCCGGTGGGGTGTTTCTGTCACTCTTTCTGTACGTAGATGAGTGGTTTAGTGTATGAGATTAGTCAAGAAAATTGAACTGTTTACTCGGTGAATGTCCATTTTGCAGGCCATGACAATTTTTGAAAATTTACTGCTGGAATGAGTGGCGTGTAAGTTTGTCATAGGCAGCAACAGCTCCCAGTCAAATTAGTATAAATATATTTAACAGCCTATAAAATTATCTTGACATTGTGATTCTGGGAATTCACTGATCACAGTATATGGATCGATTCTGACATATGCAAAAAGTGGGCTTATAGAAATATTGATAGAAATGAATCCATCCATTAAAGGTACTTAATCACACCAGAATGCTGGAAAATAAAATTATCAAAGTTTTATGCTTTTAGAGGCTTAGACTGTGTGGCTAGATGTAATGAAACAAAATAAATCTTGACATATTATGACTTAATTATGTATAAATTAATATAATTTTTTAAAGATGTGAAATTGAATTAAAGACAAGTTCCCCTATTTCAATTTCACAAGAAAAAAATTATAGTAATTTAATCGGAATTAAATTGTCATTTGTTAAGATTTCTATTCGTTTCATTACATCGATGTACACAATTTAAACGTTTAAATGTATACAATTTAAATTATGTTATCTCAGAGCATTTTAGTGTGAATGCATACCATTAACGTTTTCAATGACAAATCCCTCAAAAAGTAAATTCTTTACGATGTATAAACATCCTCGGTTGAATATTTTGAAATTAATATGACTGGAAGCCGTTGCTGCCTGAGGCAGCAACGGCTTCCAGTCTTATTAATTTCAAAATATTCAACAGCTTTCCTCCGTGTTTGCCCTGAGATTGAGATACATGGAATTTATCAGTTGAATGGTTGAACTACATTTACTTAGCTCTCACAAATACAAGAAATTCTTCAGATCCGTAGTAAACATTCTTTTGACTTTTGAAAATAATTTAACTAGCCAGCATTCCAGTCAAATTAGTTTCAAAATATCCAGTAGCTTTAATCTATGATTGTTCTCAAATTGAGATATATGTTTCATCACTTAATGATATCTGTGATAGGTTACCTAGTGTTAAAGTCGCCTAACACATGTTCAGCTAACCAAATTTTTTAAATTTTGGCACCTAGGCATATTTTGTCTTAGCACGTACAGTATGATATTTGACAAATACAGCAATCTTAACCCTTTAACACTTGAATTTATTCAAGAAAATTTCAATTTTCTCGGTTATCGAGCCAGTTATTCCAGTGGTAAATTAAAAAAAATAGTCTTCTTTTAGCCTGCAAATGGACATTTCTCAAAACCACTGCAGAAGCCATTTTGGGCGTATATAAGTGTTAAAGGGTAAAAGACTCCATGTACAGATGAAGAGAGGATTTTTGAGAATGTACCATTGAAATGGCTGTCTCGATAACCGAGCCAGTCCTTCCAGTGATAAGTTTTCAAAAATGGTCTCTTCACCTGTGAATTCACATTCACTAAGAAAAAAAAAATCAAAATTTTCTTAACAAATCTTGACCAGTAGCAATGATTAAATGGTTAAATAACTGACTAGCACCAAAAGAGATATTTATATCAGTGAACAGTAAGCAGTGAAGGAATCCTATCCACAGTGCTCCAGATAACTTTCTTCAGTTGGGAGTATGGTACTCCTTAATCTTTCAACTGATGCGTACAGCATCATTCATGAGGAGTACAAGACTTGTTGTTACTGAATACTGAACAGTTATCCTCATCCCCTCCCCGAACTATATATATATATACATGTATATATATATAAATAATAATAATAATAATAATAATAATCTTCTTCTTCTTTTCGTTCGCTGATCATACCGCCAGTCCTGTAAGTGACTATCGACATGATCATAAGCGTTAAGTGCGTGGATCCATGGTTTATTAGAGTGCGCCGTGCGGCCTGGAACCTCCGTCTTCAGCACTCGAGGTTTCTGTCAGGGTTACCTCACCCTTACTTCCTTTAGTCGCCTCTTACAACACGCAGAGGATACGGAAGGTGTATTCTAAGCCCCACCTACAGGGCATAATAATAATAATAATCATAAATGGTGTCGTTTTCTACGTTGTCCTTACCAAATGAAGGTGTAACAATCAGTACATTGTAATTGTACCATTAGATCATCTTGCTACAGTATGTATGTATGTATGATTCCTGTATTCTGCGGCTGTAGTAGTAGAAATATCCTACAGCTGCAATCAGTCGTTTTTTTCTGTTGTCCCTCAAATTTGTTCAAGAAAATTTCTACTTTCTCAGATAAAATGTCCAGTTTCAAACCAAGAGAAAGTTATTTTTGAAAATTTATCACTGGAATGAGACTTGATTATTGAGCTAGTCATTCCAGCGGTAAATTTTCAAAAATAGTCTTCTCTTGGTCTGCAAATGAACATTTCCCAAGACCACTGCAGAAGCCATTTTTGGCCGGCTTTAGCATAAAAAGGATAAACTAGTCACCGCACCACCCACCCACCCTCCATGTTATTTCCTAAGGCCAGCAAATTTAAAACTCAAAATTAGCCATTATTTACAGTTACATGTCCTGGTTGGGGCGGGGTGTTTGGGACTCCTAGCTATTGATCAACTAACTAGTCACCCATGACAACCACATTCTAATTCTGAATGCAAATATATTTTATATCAAAAGTTTGTTTATTTTAAATCTAGCTGCATTATGGTGAGGACACGATTAGCCTATAGAGATGCACTAGCATTCTAAAGACTATCTCTGTGGCATACTGGCAAATGAATAAATATTATTGCTATAATATTACTTGTCATTCTGAATTCTAAAATTTGTTTTAATGGACGTAAATTTAGAAGCTAGTTTGACTGAAATAATTTACAGATAGCAATTAATCACTTACAGAAGTTACAGTCAAATCATTTTCAAAACACTTAGCAGATCTTCAACTATAACATACATATATCATTGACATATATAAAATGGTATTAACACGCTTTATTTAGAAGGGAAATTCCATTTTTTTGTTTCCTATTTGATTAAGATGGGACTACGGTATAGAAGCGCTGATAAGACAGGTTATTGCAATTAGAATATTGTTCATTTAATCTTGGCAAGTGTCTTATTAAAACTAGAATCCCAGGTTAGAAGCGCTAATATATTGTTTACTGTAATAAGAGAGCAGATCTTTTGATATTTGCCAGTAAACTAAATCAGGTGAAGAGAACTTGCAGTCGTTAATGGCAGTTTAATGCTTTAGCCTACCAACGGAAAATGTTGCAAATTTCATATTAAAAGTTATTGCTATAATTACCTCTCCAATTAAAATTAGCGGGAAAGAACACATTTTTACAAATATTTCTGTATATTTTGCTGTATCTAATGAAATATTCACAATTGAAAAATCTTCCATCTCCACTCATATGTTATCCTTAATTCCAAAGGCCATATAAAATATGCCTTCCTGGAGATTCAGAGTCTGTGGAAACTCAGATTATATTGTTGCGGTCGATTATGGTCTGGGTCCGATTACGGTCTGGGTCGAACTTATCACGGTTATGAGGTTATGACGGCTACTGTAAAAGTTATGCCTGTAATCCTATTTCCAACTAAATTATGTCTTGAACATCTAGGTTCCGGTCATATTTTAGTTCATTTGGCAATATGTATGAAAATAATGGCAATTTGAATTTTTGTCATTGACACGCCAATAGGTGCACATAAGTAACGAAAAGGTCTTGTAATAAAGAAAAGAATACCCTCTTGCGGAGATGGAGATCATACCGTTTAGTGAGAGTAGTATAGGCGTGGCTTTTACCAGAGTGCTTATATCATTGGTATGTCATAGTATGTGACTAGTGTGTTGATTCCCCCATCGTGTAATTAAGTAGGCTCTATTTGATAATGGCAACAGGCCGTACAGGCAGTTTAATACACTGATGCGTACTGTATTTACATGAGGCGTACATGGTACGCATGAATATTTAAATGTGTATGTACATGGATGATTTCTATGCATACAGTACGCTTGTACGTGCCTTATCTGGGACGCTGCCTATCCGACACTCATATACCATCCTAATCAAATATGTCAATGTTAGATAACGTCAGCACCACAATGACAAATCGACAAGTTAGTCACTATATATATGATTTGTATGTCCCCAGTCAATTTAGTTACAAAATATTCAACAGCTTAGATTTACATGTATATTTACCTTGAAATTTAGATTTGCATAATTCAGGTTTGAAAGTTTCAAATCGACATCAATATGAGTGAAAAGGTGGGCAGCTTATGGTACTTAGAAAGGGTGTGTAGATAGATATGAATCTCTCCATGTAGCAATCTGGGTTTGTGAGTGTAATGAGTAAAGTAGGCTTGTGCGATTAAATCGAAAATCGTTTACTTCCTTTTCAATATGATCAGTCACGAAAAATAAGAAGATTATTTTTTTAAATATATCGAGAATCGAGCCTGGCGTTCCAGTGATACATTGAAAAAATGGTCTTGGCCTACAAATGGACTTTTCTAAACACCATTAAAGCACTCATCATTGATATGCTTTTGGTGTTAATCAGTAATTTGTACAGAAGCTGATTAATTGAATAATCACGATTATTCTTAAATGGATAGATCGCAATTACTCAAAGCAATAATCCCGCAAGCAAAGACTAAATGGTTAATTCTTCTGTTGCAAGTAGGTGCGTATCGAAGGGAAGGCGTCAAAGCTTTCAGTCGAAGAGGGCGTGGACTATTTTCATAGCCGACCCAGGAACAGCCAGATTGGAGCCATTGTTAGTAAACAGAGCTCTGTCATTGAGAGCAGAGAGGTATGACTAACAGTGAAGGCACTAAGCATATAGCTGCAGACATAGAACAATGGTAACAACAACAGAAAAACCACAACAACACCAACAATGATAATTGTTAACAAAAAAAAAGAAATATAAGCTTACAGGAGAATGGGACACATGCAAATAATCCCCTCCACCACCTGCCAGTTGTTCTGTGAAGGGGAGTGGGTGGGTTGTGTCATTAACCTTTAAGGCGTACAGACAAGAAATGACAAATTCTGTATTATGCAGATTATACAGTATTATGTTGAATATTTTGAGATAATTTGACAAGGAACTGTTGCTGCTCATGAGAGCAACAGGTTTCAGTCAAATTTACTTTTCAAAATATTCAATATGGTTATTGGCATATTGTAAATAGGGTTTGGATTTTCCCAGCTCACAAAGTTGGGGAATCTGAGTTAATGGTCACATTCTTCTTTGTGTTCAAATTTTAGCCAAATCGGACCAGCAGTTTCTAAGATATCCACAGGTCCAGAATTTTTCTTTGATATGGATCCAGGTTCTTTTGCCCGGATCAGCGCCAAAGTCTTCATTGTTGTGTTAAATTTAGGCCAGATCAGAACTAGTTTTTTTGCTACAACTTCAAACAGTCATTGACAGAGACACAACCACGCACTCGCAATATCCTCATCGCCTTACGGGGCGAGAATAACAACCATCACACCAACATTAGCAACAGAAGAACAATAGCAGCAACCACAAGACAACAACACAACCAGCAACAACATCACGACATCAACAATGACAAGTGAACCAACAACAGTATAAGGATCCCAATCTGTCACTTAAGCATCTGTCATTGTAATTAACCCTTTACTGGTTACACAGGCCAAAATCGGTAGACATTGTGGTCTTGCGGAATTGATATTTGCAGGGCAGGAGAAGGCTACTTTTCAAAATTTACCACAGGAATGACTGGCTTGGTAAACGAGATAGTCAATCCAGTGGTAAGTTTTTTTAAACAGTTCTCTTGCCCTGTAAATGGACATTCAAACGGGAAATATTTAAATTTTGTTGACCAAATTTGACCATTAAATGATTAAAATAATTTAACTGCCATAACATTCAAATGATATAAGTCTGGCATGAAGGTGGCAAAGGTCTGACAGTAATTGTCTGAATTGTATGTATTTGGTGAAGTTGCAATTTAACAAACACTGTTAAATCTGTTGAAACTGGTAAAATTTTAGTTTCAAAATCTTCAAAAGTTTATAGATCTCTATAGATAGGTTGAAATTTGGATTCTGGTAATTCAGGCTTCAAAGTGTTACAATCGATTCATACAGACCTCAGCCTCTAGTTATGAATTATGATATGATCTGCAGTGCTACTTAAATGCTCCTCTTCCGCTCTTCTATATCTGTCTTCAATTCCTCCACAGGTTATGCCCTGCCCTTCTCCACCCATGATTTGCCAGTATTGGGATCGATCGATCTCTGACCTGACTATCAATTTCCGGAAAACTATACATGTAAGCTGGTGAATATTTTGAAACTAATTTGACTGGGTGCTGTTGCTGCCAACAACACCCTGTCGAAATAGTTTCAAAATATTCGACAGAATTTATTAAATAGTAAAGACATGCAAGACGTACAACGTGTCGGACTATTAAGCATTAAAGACGGACTATATTGAATCATTCGTAACAGAATGATTATCAAATCATCATACACGTCACGTTTAATTATGGTATCATATGACGTCAGATGATCCATGGATAAACTGGAAAGGTGAATTTCCTCCACAGGTTATGGATAGTAAGGTGCGTGAGTTACAGAAGACGTATGAAGATGAAAGTATCGTGATTCCAAAACCAGATGACTGGTGAGTTCATTCAAATGTTTTCAGTCTGAATTTATGACACAAAGCATGATTGGAATATGTCATGAAAATAAAAACGGTTGTCACGAGTGTATGAATTGAGTTTTTAACCCTTTAATTCCCAAACCGGCATCTGTTTTGATCTTGTGGAATGTCCATTTACAGGCCAACAGAATATAATTTTTGAAAATTTACCATGAATAAATGGCTCGATAATCAAGCCAGTCATTACAATGATAAATTTTCAAAAATTGTTTTCTCATGGAGTCTAAACGAACATTCAATAGGATGATATTTAAATTTTCTGGACTGAATTTGACCATTAAAGGGATAATGAATTTACAATAGACTGCAACAGCACCGTCAAATTAGGTTCAAAATATTCAACAACTTAGCTTTATAATTACCTTGAAATGTTGATACTGGTCATTTAGGTTTCAAAGTTTGAAATTGATTCCAAGCTTAGAAATGTGGGTGAAGCCTAGCTAGAAATGAATGCCTCTGTTTGACTGAATATTATAAGCTCACATGGGCAGAATAGCCAAGTGAACTTATTCCACGGTGACAATCCGTTATCCATCTATCAGCATTTTTTTTGCCAACTCAAGAACTAATGCCGGATTAATTCCTATTGCCTTTCAATTTTAATGTGCCTTATTCATAGATGAATTTTAAGATTGACCTTTAACATGTTTCCAAATTAAAATAAAACGTACTGTTGATTATTTTGAACATAATTGGATTTGAATATCTTCCAATCCAATTAAGTTCAAAATATTCAACAGAACATTTCTTACATCATGTTTAAAATTGTACTAACATTTTTCTGTTTTGTAATCATGTTAACTTATTTATGAGCTGTCCTGTATGGCCGCCTCTTGGTCATACCATCTGGCCATTCTGTGTAAAGATACCACGGTGTCCATCTCTGATTGCTTCCTTAGCTGACGCATTTGTGTACACCCTGGTTAGACCTTCATGATTACGTGATGAAATCGAAAATCGCGATTATTTTTTCAATCGTGAATTTATATGATTAAAATTTATATAATTGAATAATCATGAATAATTTCTACTGCATAAAGTATTTCGATTCCAACCGTTTAATTACTTTTTACTGCGACCGGTCACAAAAATTGAGATTTCTCTCAGTTAATGCATGTCCATTTGCAGGCCAAGAGAAGACTATTTTTGAAAATGTATCACAGGAATGACTGGATTCTTTTGGGCATTCTCGAGCCAAGCATTCCAATGATACATTTTGAAAAATAATCTCTTGGCCTGTAAATGGATTTTTCGAGACAAAATTGCAGCTTTCGTCATTGATGTTTTTGTTGTATGTCTGGGTAATTTGTACCTAGACTGATTAATCGAGTACCGTAATCACAATTATTCTTAAATAATCGCAGTCAAAGCAATAAGCACACACGCCTAACCCTGCTGCAGATTGTGCTTGTGTAGATCTGCTCATTCATATCACATGTTAGGGTGTTTTATGGCTTTTGTGGACGGACTGTTCAAATTCAAATTTAAAGTTATTTATTTTGCGTTATAATAGTTTATGTACAAATTCAGAATTGGTAGTCCATCAAAGGCATAGCCTATAATGTAAGAATCCACTTTTAGCTATGTCCTGCTCATCTCTAGCTAAGCTCCACCCACATTTGCCCTTGTTGGGATCAATCGATCCCTGAACTCCCTGACTATCAATTTCCAGAAAACTAAAACAGGTAAGCTGTTGAATATTTTGAAACTAATTTCACTGGGTGCTGTTGCTGCCTGTACATCTGTATTAAATTGACAGACACAATGTTGAACATTGACAGACCTGTACAAGCACTTTGATACTATTGCAGTGATTGTCGGACGTGTGTGATCACAATAGCTCTGCTGACTGACAATAGAAGAATATTTTATATATTTTTTATTGCAGGGGAGGCTACTGTGTTACACCAGAGAAAGTTGAGTTTTGGCAAGGACAGACCAGTCGTGTTCACGACAGAATCCTCTTCCGGCGCCCGGAGAAAGGGGAGATAATCAATAAGACATTTACTCATGAAGCCGATGATGGCTGGGTATATGAACGACTAGCTCCATAAAATCTAGCAAAGAATATTTAGATAACTTAGTAATGTATGGATGCTTATAAAATCCAGAATATTTTAACCATTTAACACACATGGTATTAAAATCTAATGCAGTTGTCTTGAGAAATATCCATGTGCAGACCAAGAGAAAACTATTTTTGAAAATTTCCGCCAGTCATTCCAGTGATACATTTTCAAAAATTCTCTCTCTCTTAGTCTGCAAATGGACAGTTTTTATGAGAAAATTAAAATTTGATTGAAGAAATTTGAGGGTTAATGCTTATGAAATCCAAACTATTTTAAAGGGACAATTATTTGCAGGCTAGGAACAGATTATATTTGAAAGTTTACTACTAAAATGACTGGCTCGAAAACTAAGCCAGTCGTTCGTTATAAATTTTCAAAAACAATTTCTTGGCATGAAAATGGACATTCAATCAAGCAAATATTTATTTTAACCATTGAAGTTTTAACTGATTTAACCCTTTCATGGTCAAATTTGGTCACGGAAATTTCAATTTTCTTAGAAAAAATCCATTTGCAGGCCAAGAGAAGACTATTTTTGAAAATTTACCAGTGGAATGACTGGCTTTTATCGAGCCAGTCATTTCAGTGCTAAATTTTCAAAAATCATCTTTATTTAACATGTACAGTGTTTTTAGATTGAACATTGCCAGTCAGCTGAGCTAAGGCCTATGCTGTTAAAACATGTCTGCTTGCACACATGCATGTATACATACACACATGCAACGCCTACCCCACCCTCAGTAACCACCACCACCACCCTCAGTAACCACCACCACCCTCAGTCACCACGACCACTACCACCACCCTCAGTCACCACCACCACTACCACCACTCTCAGTCACCACCACCGCTACCACCACCCTCAGTCACCACCACCCTCAGTCACCACCACCACTAACACCACCCTCAATCATCACCACCATATTGGGGCCAATAGGGGAGGATAAATTAATGCTTTTTTGGCAAATCCAGCATATTTAATGTCACTCACTTATACTTGAAGTACAAGCTACCATGCAAATGTAAATTTTCCTATTGAAATCCATAATTTAAAATATTCATCCAGCATATTTTACAATATTTTCAGGTATTTATGTCACATCCTGCCAAAAATATTCCTAGTGTAAACTATTTATCATAATAAGCTTATTAATATTGTGAAAATAGCCCTTGGTGCTTAATCCTTTTCATTTTAAATTACACCGATAACATTTAGGATATGTTCTAAAGCCAATTTTCAATCTAAATGTTTTCATAATGTATAACTACAGATTATATCTAGCTTATTTGTGATTAAGTGTCTAGAATTTTATAATGAAGTTTCATGATGAATAATAATAATAATAATAATAATAATAATAATAATAATAATAAATATAGCTACAAGTAGCAATGCCCGGGTTCCAAGCATTCCATTGGCATTAATTCACAGCGCATTTACATATAATTATTGAGTTGTTGTGAACAAACATGAATGGCCTGCTAGCACTACGCATATTCCCCAATTTGTAGGTTGATATTTCCAGCGGTTCTAGATATGTTGATTGTTTTGTAATTTATGATGTCATCGAGATGGCTGCTAATCCTCTGGGAACAGAAAATGTCCTTAATCAAATTAGATTCTACTTGAAGCATGCCTAATATTTTCCAATAATCAAGGAAAAGGCCATGAAACATCAAATAATCAAGAAATTTACAATGTTTGTCGAGGGTGTTGATTTGGATCACAAACAGAATATTTCAGGCAAATCCAAGATTCTCAATCAGATTGTACCGGTAGTACCAAGATGGCCGACAGTCACTGACAGTCCAGAAGGCTATAACAAACTTCCAGCTAGAGATTAGTTCAGTGTAATATATCTGCTTGTAATCATCAAGTAATCATCAAGCCGTCACCATAAATTTACTCAATGGGGGAAAAACTGTAACATATCTGACCTTTCTATTAAGGAACACCTCTAAAATGAGCCATTTGCTATATATATATATTATGTAGTAACCTCTTAAACCTCGGGAGCTCATATCTCAGCCGTTTATGGACGGATCACCTTAATTTCTTCACTCTCTTCGGGGGACATGCCTGCATACGATGACCTACATTTCGGAAACACTGATCTTGTGTTTCTGAAGAGGACGACTTGAAAATTCACGGTGGAATAAAAGAATAATAAGAAGAATAAGAATAATAATCAGAACAGTTTCAAAAGGCTTCCAGCCTGCAGCTTGGAAGCCTAATAACAAGAGGTCCAATGGGCCTGTATCGCTCACCTGGAACATTGGCATTTCAACTAATCTTACTGAAGTTTTACATCCATTGGTGTCACTTCCAATGACTTTCAGTCAAATGATTTAGTTTTTGAGATATTGACAACAATCTCTGTCTGGACTGGTTTTTTTGCATTAGTGATTTTGAACAATGTTTAAGTGAAAATAGATGATATCAGTGCTAACAACAGCTGGTTTCTTAACTGTCTCACTGCTGCAAGCCAGTGCAGCCAATAATTTCAATTTTCAAAAGCTCTTGACTTGTTGAATATTTTGAAAACAATTGGACTGAAAGTTGTTGGTGGCTTAGCCACCAGCAACTTTCAGTCCAATTGTTTTCAAAATATTTATCAGGTTCAGAGATATAACCTTTGGAATATGTCGTCTGCAAAAACTCAGTCAGACGGTTACTAGAGGTTTAAATACAATTTGAAGAAAACGGTCTCTAAAGGCAGGTAGGTGGTCTTTATAGCAGGTTATTCCCCACCGCCACACAATCCATTTAACACATGCACATCTGGCTGAATCACCGAGTTAGCAGCAGGGGTAGGGTGAGCTGGAGTTGATTTAGAAAATAATTTGACTGAAGTCATTGCTGCCTTAGGCAGCAACAACTTTCATTGCTGCCAAAGGCAGCAACAACTTTCAATCAAATACATTTCAAATATTTTTAAGAGCATAGATGTCAGAGCACATAATACATATCTTAAATATTTCTGCAGTATTGGAAAGGTTAATCTGTTAATTGGAATTTAATATCTAGTTTGGCAATAAAATCTGACATGGTGATAAGAAGGTGGGAACAAACCATCATTTGCCCTATGAAAGTGAGACTGCAAATATTTAAGGAGTGATAACTCTGGCATTTGATGTCCTATCAGTTTAATTTTCACAACACAGATATTAGATGCCGTCATTAACATTGTGACCAAGTTTGGTGTCAATCCGTCAAGAAATAACAAAATGAGCCGCCATTGTTGGTGACAGACAAACAGATGGATGGATGGACATACAGAAGACGGATGGGGTTATCGCTATATGACAGTTGACTGACAAGTAAGCGGAGTTAAAAAAACCAATTTGGGCTTCAAAATCCATCAAATAAAAAAATTGAATATGGCAGCCAAACATGCTAAAATTTGATTGGTCCATGGCGGCCATGTTTTTTACCTATCAACTTCCCATGAACAAACTTTAATGGCCCTTAGTCCATAATCATATCCCAAAATTTCAGCCCGATCCGTTCAGTGGGTCTGCAGAATAAGTCGTTTTCACGAAAGCTAAGTCATCCAAGATGGCCGCCGAACCATTTGGCCAATCAAGTTCCTTCGAACAAACTTGGTTCAGCTCTTGCCCTATATGATATCTCGTGAGTTTTGAATCAATTCACCAAGCGGTTTCGGAGAAGATTTTTAAAGCCATTTCCTAAAATCGGCCAAAATCCAGGATGTCCATCGGCCGATCGGCTTTGTTTGAACAAACTTGGATCCCTATGCCCTAAGGATACTTTCTGCCAAATATAATTGAAATCGGCCCAGTGGTTATTGAGAAGTCATTTAAAGGAAAAAGTTGATGGACGGACGCCAGACAGTCGCCATGGCATAAGCTCACTTGGCCATTCTGGCCAGGTGAGCTAATAATAATAATCCCAGCAATTACAATAGGTTTCCAGCACTTCGTGCTTGGAACCCTAATAATAGTCATAGTGCTGGGCCTGACAGAACATTCTGGTCATCTAGAATCAGGCTCAAGGGTGTAACGCTTGTGGGTACCAGCCCTGGTATTTGTGAATGGCCAACCACAGCACTACAACTAATAATAATAATAAAAATGTTTTATATTAACGAGTGCAATACTAAACATGTTTAATATTCATGGTCGTTAATCATGATACTGTTGTGTACTTATTCAGAGGTCATATTGCTATTTGATTTTGTTAACGTTTAATTTTTAAAAGAAGCTAAAATAAAGTTCAATTTTAAATAAATAATAATGCTGTGCATTAATTCTGTGTTTGACTGATGTTTAGTTATGCCGACTTAACTTAAGCCATTGTGATCATCCAAACCCATATCATCAGAACACAGAGAGCCTTGGAGTTCACCCTACTGAGAGCCAGTAAATATAAAGCCAGGAGGGAACATCATTCCATAAATCTGTGAAGTGTGCTGCGAAGTTACCTCAAGAAAACACGACTCTGTACACTCAGATCAAGAATGGACCTGAGGAAGCTAAAGATTTTGACTGAGGACAAGACGGTGATCAAACGCGAAGGACTGATTGCAGCTGAGGATGTTTCTACTACTACAGCCACAGAATACAGTAATCATACATACACCCATATCATCCCATGCCATTCCTTCTGTCCGTCCACCCATCTCATCCATCCCAGCCACCCATCCATTCATACCATCACATCCGTGTTAAAGCTCATGGTGACAATGCCCACAAAAGTGTCTTGCCAATATCTGTCCATCCATCCATCCATTTCACCAATCCCATCTGTTTGTCTGTCTGCCTTTCACCAATCCCATCTGTTTATCTGTCTGCCTGTCAATTCCATCCCATACACCGATTAATAGTAAGGTCATGCTGGCCTTGTTACAAAACTGTCCAATGACATCATCTTTGCACTTATCAAATTATATTTGCTTATCTTTCATGATTGGTTATCCTTGTTGAAGCCTATCTTAGGGTTGGATGCCTACAGCAGTAGAAAGAAGCACACTGACATTGAGTGCACTAGGTCAAGGTCACTGAGATTTTCTATGTTATGCTCCACTTTATCATTTACCACTGCATCTCATGTCTTTCAGAATGGAGGGATTTGATCTGTCACTTGAGTGTATGACATCATAATCAGTTATGTCACTAGTTAGCTGACATTACAATCAGGCATGGGCTGAAACCCTTTTCAAAAGGGTCTAAGTGCAAGCCTAGCTCTGCAAAGGACAAGATCCTATTTAAAATCCTGGGAATAAATGTTTCAGTTTCAGATCGATTTCAACCCGCACAAGAGTGGGCGGAACTTAGCTAGAAATGGGTGGAGCTTAGCTAAAAATGGATCCCTCTATTGGTCATTCTTATTGGAAGTAAGCTGGTTATACTTGGCAGTGGGGGGGGGGGGGGGGGAGGATTAAGAGCATTTTTGATCAGTTTGAGTGTAGTACAAAAATCAACATTATACTGTATGAAACTATGTTGGGTTCTCCTGTGTCCAGATCTTTGCACTTTTCATCTGTATCTACAACTACTTGTGGTGCACCTCGAAGTATCAATCTGGACCTTGTAGTTGTAGAGGATATCTTGGTGTTACCAATACTTGTCTAGCCGCTTCTCAAAGGCCTTTACATTTAGCGCATTAATCACATCCTCTGCCAGACTGTTGCAGGGTTCAGATATTCTAATTGCAGTGTTTTTGCCTCAGTCTCATCTTAGCTCTTTTCCTGAAGATCTTCAGTTATTCCATATTATTGTGGAGTCTCTCAATGGGATATCTGGGCTTCATAGTTATATTCGATATGTAGAATCTTATATGCTTATAGGTCAGAGAGATTCAAGTTTGTTCAAACGAAGCTGATCGACCAATTTGACCAGCGGACATCTTGGATTTTGGCAGATTTTTTGAAATGTTTAAAAATCTCAAACTGCTTGGGGATCGATTCAAAACTCATGGAATATCATCTATGGCAAGTGTTAAACCAAGTTTGTTCAAGCGAACTTGATTGGCCAAATAGCGGCCATCTGGGATAACCTACTTTTCGTAAAATTCACCAGAACTGAGAACCACTGAACAGATCAGGCCAAAATTTGGAAGATAAATATTAGGGAGTAAGGGCCGTTAACGTTTGTTCAAGGGAAGTTGATACATAAGAAAACATGGCCGCCATGGGCCAATCAAAATGTAGTATGTTTGGTGTACATATTGGATTTTTATTTGATGGATTTTGAAGCTGAATTTGGTTTTATAGGCTTTTGGCTATTCAGATATCAGATTTTGGCCAATTTTTCGAAACGTCTAATAATCTCCGAAACTGCTTCCAAAAAGCATCCGCTTTTGTTTCTACGAGAATTCTTAATACTTACCAGATGTACTATTATGATAATGTCTATTATCTAGTCTAGCTCAAAATAAACAATTAAAACTCCACACTCTCCTGGTCCTGCCCCTACTGTGTCCGGGAATACCATAGCCGCAGGTACCGAGTCAATTCCCAATCACAGTCAGATTCGTCTTATGTTTGCCTTGGCAAACTGCGAAAGCAGCTCAGCCTCACCTCAGCAGGGCGGCTGAGGCAGGGCCATAGTACATCTGGTAAGTATTAAGAATTCTCGTAGAAACAAAAGCGGATGCTTTTTTGATTCTACTTCGAATAATACTTACCAGATGTACTATTATGATAAACTCCGGATTTCGACAGCCAGAAAATGCCGGTGGGAGGAGGTGAGGCTCGAACCAGCACTCAACTACCATCCAACAGAGAAGGTTGTGAAGAGACTAGAACCCTGGCATACGCTTGGGTTCTGCTATCTGACTCATAGAGTGCTAAACTTCCATGGTCTAGACCGCGCTCCCCCCCCCCCTCTTTTGTCCGCACAAAATTCAGAGGGCTGTCACTGGGGATGCAACACCCACCAGACCCGTGTCAGCCCCAAGTCTCAGCTAGGGCAGTCCAGTAGAGTGCAAAGAAGCTACTACAACTTCTAACTTTGAAAAAATATCAGTATATCGACTAGATTTTCAAATTGGAATGAGTCTAATGTCTGGTTGACAGGATAAGAATACTCTTGTACCAGACTATTTACCTAAGCAGTCTGGTATTTCGACTGTAAGTAAATATATTTATAGTCACTTAATTAATGTAAACACTCACCATTTTTGAGTGCTTGATCTTTTCTTGATCATCACAGGAGCTCGGCCCAATCCACGGTCGTACTCAGTCATGTGCATAGCGTTTGTTCAGTGTAGGCGGAAGACTTTAGTGATGTGTGCGAAGTAGTGGTCGGACGTGGCTTAGTTTAGGTTTGACAGATTGGCGACGGCTACCGGATTAAGTGAGCTGGAGATGTCGCGAAGGTAGAAATCAGTGAATGACGACTCGGCATGCCATTGTGCTACAGACATCACCTCCTCTAATGAGACACCCTTATAAAGGGCCGATGATGCTGCTAGTGCTCGGACCTGATGGGCATTCGCATGATCAATTTGCTTTCCTGTAGCGATTTTGTGTGACATCTTAATAGCGTCAACTATCCAACGAGAAATAGTATCTTTCGAGGCACGTAAATGGGGAGCTTTGAGACATAACCACAGAGATTTCGGGTCGTCTCTCCACTCATTAGTACGTTTCTTATACATTTTAAGACATCTGACAGGACACCAAACAGAAGAGTTTGGGTCATGTCTAGTTAAACTTGGCAAATTGATCGGCTGTCCTGGATATTTAAGTGACTGATTCTTTGACAGGAAACAAAGACGTGGAAGTAGTCGTAAACCTTCACCCGTGATGACAAAACGGTCTTGTTCGGCAGAAAGCGCATGAATTTCGCTTCTCCTTCTCGCCGACGCTGCTGCAACCAAGAAAACTGATTTAATAGTTAACAGTTTAATATCAATAGATCTAATCGGTTCAAAAGGAGCTTGTCCTAAAACCTGTAGAACAAGATATAGATTCCATGATGGGATAGGAATTGGCTGTCTAGGTCGCAGATTGCTCATTCCTTTGATAACTTCATTCAAGGTGTCATTCTCCACTCCTTCAACAGTGAGACTGGGAATGACTGAAGCTAATGCAGACTTATATGCTGCTAGGGTAGAAGGTACAAGTTTGTCAACTTCGTATAAATGACAGATAAAATCCGCTACGTGTTGAACAGATGCAGAAAAGGGATTAATATCTCCTCTCTCACACCACTGTGCAAATTTGTTGATTCTATAATTATATGTCTTTGTGGTTGAAACTCTTCTGGCTGAAGCAACAAACTTCGCTGCTTGCTCAGAAAAGCCACCCTCAATTGCACGCTGCTTGACAACATCCATGCAGTCAATTTGAACATTTCCGGTCTGTCGTGGAGGTACAGACCCTTGTTCTGAGAGATTAGATCTCTGGCGTCTGGCAGAGAGACTGGATTGCAGACCAGAAGGTCCAGCAGATCCGTAAACCATGATCGGCCTGGCCAATACGGGGCGATCAGTAGTACCTGGCACTCCCCCTCTCTTATTTTTGCCAGAACTTTCGGGATGAGAATTGTTGGAGGGTACGCATACGCATACATCCCCTCCCAACTTATTGCCAGTGCGTCTACTGCTAAGGCTAGCGGGTCCGGGATCGGTGACACATAAGTGACCATCTTTGCATTTTGATTCATCGCAAACAGGTCGACATTTGGCTTGCCCCATTGTTTGAATAGAACCTCCGCTACCGATTGGTTGAGCTGCCATTCCGTCGGACGACAAACCGTCCTTCGACTGAGAGCATCCGCTAGGATGTTCAATCTTCCTGGAATGTGTGCTGCCCGAAGAATAATATTCTTCTCTTGGCACCACAGCAGAAGGTTCCAAACCATCATACACAACTCTGGTGATCTCGTCCCGCCCTGGCGGTTCAAATAAGACACCACTGTCGAGTTGTCTGTCCTTATTAGGACAACTTTGCCTTGAATCAGGCTCTCGAACATTCGAAGTGCAAATACCACCGCTAATAGTTCGAGCACATTGATATGTTTCTGCACATTGGTCCAATCCCATTCCCCTGACACTGACTGATTGTCCAATACCGCTCCCCAACCCGTCAACGATGCATCCGTAAAGATGGACATCTGAGGTTGAGGAGGTTGTAGAGGAACACCTCGCAGGAGATTCTGTTCGGATAACCACCACTGAAGGTGGAATATCAACGGTTCTTTGACTGGAATCCTCAGAGATAACGGATCCGTTTTCTGAGACCAGAATGACATTAGATACATCTGAATTGGCCTGCGCCTGAGTGCCGCATATGGAACCACCTTCTCCAGAGATACTAGTAACCCCAGTATCCTTAGAAACTGGCGCGCCGTCAGATAGGCTCCTAGAGAAACCGACTCCAAAACTGCAATCAGGCTTTTGACTCTGCTCTCCGCCGGAAAAGCTACGCCGTCCCTGAGATTGAAAAATATTCCCAGATAGACAAACTCCTGGGATGGAGTCAGTTCTGATTTCTCTAGATTTACAATCCACCCTAGATCCTTTAATAAGGCTAGGACTACCTGCAGATTACTGCGCAGAGTGACTGGATTCCCCGCTTTCAGCAGCCAGTCGTCTATGTACGTGTGAACAGCTATGTTTCTCCTGCGAAGTAAAGAAGTCATGGCGAGAACCACCTTGGTGAAGACCCTCGGAGCTGTGGTCAGGCCGAATGGGAGAGCATTGAATTCCCAAACATTGTCTTGGAATGCAAAGCGAAGGTACTTCTGAAAAGGAATTGACATTGGAATATGAAAATATGCATCCTTCAGATCTATCGACACTCCCCACATGCCTTTCCTCAGCCCTGTCATTACTGCTGCAACCGTCTCCAACTGAAATTTGGGAGAAAGAATAAACTTGTTCAACGGTTTGAGATTGAGAATTGGTCTCCATCCTCCGGTACGCTTCGGAACGAGGAACATGACCGAATAGAAGCCCAGAGAAGACTGATCCTTGACTAAATGAATGGCCTTCTTCTGATGAAGAGATTGTATTTCTGACTGAATGGCGTCTAGACGATCTGATTCCCTTGGAACAGGAGTCCATATTGGAGTCGAGGTTAACGGAACTAACGATTGATGGATGAGCCAGTCCGGATCGTAGCCGTTTCTTATCCACTGACAAACTAAACAGTCGCGCACGACCTGTTCCCATTGGTTTAGGAATAGCTGAAGTCTGCCTCCGACGGAAGGAATCTGCACACAATTGTCGGTCAAGATTAGCCGATAAGACGCTAAATCGCTTGGGTGAAGATTCTCGACTCCTTCTGTCTCCGAAGCCATCGGTAGTGGTTCCGCCGGAAACCCGTCAGGAACGAGCCCCACGGCCACCCCGCGGCTTCTTGTGGTATGACGGTCCGGAACCGCCGCCACGGCTATCCTTACGGTAGCCGCCTCGGCCCGAACCGCCACCCTTCCTGTCTTCCTCATATGGCCTCTTACTAGAGGACTTGAATGAGGATGAACGGCCAGGTCCTTGCGATCCGGATGGCCTATGGGCATCACGGCCAGAAGGACGGAAGGGCGATCTAGGACGCTGCCTCTGCTGCTCCTGTCTATGCTGATGGTAGAACTGTTGCGGCTGAGTCCTCTTAGTCGACTTCCACGACTTGCCGACCACTTCTTGCTCCGCCACCATTGACGCAACCTTGGAGAGCGCTTGTCGTGCCGAGCCGCCGAACAAGCCTGGACCAATGAAGGGCGCAGAAGATAATGCAGCCCTCATTTCCGGTCCTGGTTCTACACAATCGAGAACCATTCTCCGTCGCTCTGCCAACGTTCTAGTGATTACCCTGGCCAGGCAATCCTGAGACAGGCGCATGGTGTCCCGAATAACTCCGGGAGCAGCCTCTGGCACCTGTCCGCCTTCCGCCGTGCAGTCCAGCATACCCTGCAAGACGGTACACCCGTGCGACAGCGCAGCCATGGCTGCCCTCGCCGCATCCTCAATGAGCGTGAGCTCATTGAACGGGTCTTTGTTGGTCTGCGAAACCAAAGGACGTGACTGCCCCTTAGCCTTCCCAGCCAACGGCCTATTCAGCGCCTCTCGTTCCTCAATGGAAAGCCGTGGAACCCGGGCGTACTGATGATAGGCCAGCTCCGGAAAACGGACCCTACTCCTTATCCCCTTCGGGGCCTTTGGTAATGCATAGTCTGGCTGAACCAGACGGTATGCCGCAACTTCCAACATGTCAGAAGTCTGCGTATCCAATGGGAGTGTCGGCATGGCAGAAGAGCCACTTGACAGAGCGCTAGCCGCACGCTCTGACATCCGTTCCATCGCCGGATCGCGCTGAGATCCTAGATCAGATGCCAACCCGAGACGATTGGTCATCCATCCAAGGACCTGCACCCATTCAGCTTCGGTGCAGAAAACGGACTCGTCCATCAAAGAACTGCCGTTCTCATCCTCCCTCTCTCCCTTAGATGAGAGGGCCACCGACGATCCATGCTGGGCGCTACGATACGCGTCTCTGCCAGGCACCGAATCGCCAGACACGGATTCCCCGCAATCCATCGGCTCCCGCACGGGATCCGGGACTACGACCGCCTTAACTACGGCTGGTACCGTCACTCCGATAGGAGCCGCACCTAACGCCGCCGGGATACCAGCAGGAACCGCAAAACACGGCTCCGTCGGCATCTCCGGTTGCACAAATAGCGGATGGAATATGCCCGATGGAACGTCGACATCACCATCCGCCTGGCAAACCCGTACAAATCCCGAGGGCGACCCCTGGGACGTACTAGGTCTTGCCGTCATCGAAAGATCCGGCATGCCGGAATCTTCCATTAGCAGCAGATCTTCCTCCTCTACCGTCGGCTCTTGAGCCAAGGACAGAGAAGGGGCAGGTGCATGACCCTCAGCAGAACTAGCCGGACCACCTAATGGTTGTCCTGCACCAGCTTGCCTCACCGGGACCGTGGACTGCAACGAGTCAAACATCGCCTTGAACTGGGCCGCCCATACGCCCAGCGCTGAATCCATTCGTTCATTCAGACGACCTTCAAGTCCCATAAGAGACGCCTGCTGCAACTTCGCTGCCTTGTCCTTCGCGATCCTCTCCAGCCTCGCACGTCGATCCCTGTCAAACTCTGCCACCATTGCCGATGACCACTTCACGCACACATCACAAGGGCTGCCAACCTTACACTGAGCGCACGCCACACAGTGATGTCCCAAGTACTTCCGCTTCATGAACCTGTTGCACTTCTGGCACAACGTGTCCGGATTCTTAGGTTTCTGCGAACACAGAGAAAAATTAAAACGCTGCACATGACAAATGATGACGAGCAATACGCACAATCGACTTGATAGTTAAGATTTCTTAAACACATTAACTTTCTCTTAAATTAATGATAATCAAGTTCTTAGGCAGGAAATATTTGAAACTTTTTTGAGTGAAAATTTTTTAAAACACACAACTCAGCCTTTAACTAGCGTTAAATAACCAAGGCTACATCGCCGATCGCTACAAACACCCTCGACAACGAAGCGAAAGCTAAAATCGGCGATAAACAGAGTGCATAGACACACCAAGCCAAGAACGACATAATACATGGGCGCCGCCATCTTGGCCAAGGGCGCATCCATCTTTAGAGGAACCGAGTCGCAAGAGAAAATTAACCGAGTACCCGAATTAAACTAAAACTCCAACAATGGCTAACATTTTAAAACAATGTGCCAATTTAAGGAAATTTCAAACAGTCATTATGGCACGAATGAATAAATTCTAGATTGATACAACCTGCCCCTGTGATGATTTCCCCAGTTCCTCCATGAAGCCACCGATGTAATTCCTTTCAACAACCGATAACCGCTTAAATTAATGAAAATTTGAGCACACTAAAATTGCGACTTGACAAAAACGCAAAATAGACGAATCTGACTGTGATTGGGAATTGACTCGGTACCTGCGGCTATGGTATTCCCGGACACAGTAGGGGCAGGACCAGGAGAGTGCGGAGTTTTAATTGTTTATTTTGAGCTAGACTAGATAATAGACATTATCATAATAGTACATCTGGTAAGTATTATTCGAAGTAGAATGGGGAATCAATCCAAAACTCATACAATATCATCTATGGCAACCGCGTAACCAAGTTTGATCGAGGGAACTTGATTAATCAAATGCTAAGGCGGCTATCTTAGATGACGTAGTTTTTGTGAAAACGCTGAACGGATACGGCCAAAATTATGGAGACATGATTAGGGAACAGGCATCATTTTTTTATTTAATGATCTTTGAGATTTGATGACGGTCTATATGGAACCCTTTGTGACGTAATGATTGTGATGTCATCATACACGCGCTGAGCTGATTATGATGTCATATGACGGATGGATACTCTGGAAAGGTGAATTCTTGGTGTACACCACAGAGACCACATGCCATTTGGATAGTTCTTGCGCTGGACAGTGGAGACACCAACAAACATCGCGACTACAATTGCACATAAGGGGTTCTGTTCTTCAATCGAGCTAAATGTAATTTAACAACTTAACGACACATTTTTAAAGTTGAAAATAGATAAATTTATTCATGAAAATATACTCTGATTTAAGGCTTTTAACTGCCTTTCATTGAGGGTAGAATCAAGGGAGGTAACGCAATACTATAGTAAGTGTCGATTTATAATAAAGAATTTAGATCTTCATGAAAACTTACCACTCATATGATTGATTCAGTTATATAACAGGTTATTATCCCTTCATTGATGAATTCCCCAGATATCTCAATTTCAAGACTATAATACAAGAAAGCGGTTAAATATAATGAACCAAAAAAGTTTAGCAAAAACAGTAAATTGATTCAAATATATTATTTAATTGATAGGTCATTTTCCAATTTGAACAACAGTGTCTTGTTACTGTAATGCTAGCATCGCGCCTTTAACACGGCATCATTCAACAGAAGGGTCCAATTGAAATAATGACACTGAGCTGTCAATACCGGTTGTGACCTCCGCACGCATTAACCACCGCCGTACATCGCTTTCTCATGCTTCGAATTAAGCACCTGTCACAAAGGAATCGGATCCCATTCCTGGAGCAGTGCAGCTTCCAGCTCCCGCAAGTTGTGAAGATGTGGATGGTTCCCATGCACCATACGGCCAAGAATGTCACACACGTGTTCGATAGGAGACAGGTCCGGTGATCGCTGGCCAGTCCAACACCGGAACGTTGTTAGCCTATGGAAATCACTGGTGACCCTAGCTGAATGAGGACGGGCGTTGTCTTGCTGGAACATAGTCTGCATGATGCTGCATAAAAGGGATGACAACAGGGGCGACAACTTCTTCACAGTAATGTTGAGCCGTTAAATTTCCGCGAATCACAATAAGATCTGTTTTGCCATTTTCATGGATTCCAGCCCACACCATGACACTGCCGCCACCGAATCTGTCGTGCTGAATGATGTTGGCTGCATCATACCGTTCTCCTAAACGTCGCCAAACCCGTTGCCTACCATCCGCCACATCCACACAAAACCTCGACTCATCACTGAACAAAACGTGGCTCCATTGTTGAGCACGCCATCGCTGATGAGTTCTTGCCCATGCAAACCGATTCTCGATGTGACGCTCTGTAAGCGGAACAGCAACAAGTGGACGACGGGCATGCAGTCCAGCATCATGGAGTCTGTTTCGCACAGTTTGTGCATGCACTGTAGTGCCGGTAGCGGTGTGCAAATTACGGGACAGCCGCGGCGCAGTCTCAAACCTGTGACGTCGTGATGACGTCACTAAGTAGCGGTCTTCTCATGGTGGTGTTGCTCTCGGTATGCCAGATCGTGGTCGGTCATTAACATGTCCAGTTTCCTGCTCACGTTGGCGGAGACAGGAAATGATTGAGGCGTGAAGATTAAAATGTCGAGCAACAGCGCGAACGCTTTGCCCAGCAGCGAGTCTTCCCATTGCTTCATGACGCTGATTTTCGGGTAGGCCTGGGCGGCGGCCCATGTTCGGTAGGGTAAACTTTTAAACATTTTCTGTTAACGTTCGTTATCTGCTTTTGCAATATGGTGAGTTCTTGCCTTCGCTACCCGCCAATGTGGGCCAGTGCATGAAAAATGCATTTTCCCATGCAGTAAGCGTGTGGCCGAGAAATGCAAGAAATGATTTGCATTCTTTCATGATCAGCGAGACATTACATTGACGAAACATGCCTGCAAATTTGGTTATAAATGGACGCATAGTTTTAATACAACAAACCAAACTTCACTGTTGCTATACTTTTTTGGCTCAGTAAATTTTAAGTTAACCCTATAATGATCAAATTTGGTCAAGAAAATTTTAATATTTTCTATTGAATGTCCATTTACAGGCCGAGAATACAATTTTTCAAAATTTATCACTGGAATGACTGGCTCGGCTATCGAGCCAGTCATTCCAGTGGTAAATTTTCAAAAATTGTATTCTCTAGGCCTGTAAATGAACGTTCCACAAAACCATAGCAGAGGCCGGTTTTGGCCGGTATGACCATTAAAGGGTTAACATGACAAAACTGTTGCTACCCATGCAGTTATACTAACTTCAAAATATTCAACAGAATATGCTATGCATCGGAAAGAATGTACTTTTTCAGGTATTTGTCAGTGAATGGGTTAATGTGTTTCTCGCCAAGTCATGTAAATGACATCATCCTGTTGCATGATCCTCTTCCTCCCACTCTGCTCCCGTACCGAGTACCGTGCTTGCAGGATTTTGATGTCTTCATAAATATTAATGAGTTGGGGTCAGTCAACCTCCGCCAATAAAATTGCTTTATAAGAAATAAGGAACTACACAAATTAAATTAATTTACACATGTGTGTAATTAGACAAACTAGGGGCTTTTGTTACTGAAAACCAGTCTACACGTTTTGTTACTCAGATAACATGTTTAGAACAAAAACCATTGCAAACTTGCAAATATCTCTCTTTCAACAGCATCACCATTACGATTGTAAATTAGGTCACCGGATGAAGTCTCACCTATCAAGCAAAGTACAGTAAGCTGAACCCTGATTGGTGGATGGCAGCCCACAGTTGTAACATTACTTCATATAGCCAGAGAACAAAGGACTGCAAGTACGGCCACAAGCTGCATAGCTATGTGAGTGGGTGTATGTTAGTACAATGTGTAAATGACATCTGTGCAATGCTCTCAAGATATGTGGATTTGCATTCCTTAATCCTTTCTCAAGCTGGCCATAAACAGATTTTGAACTGGTCTTGGAAAATGTCTATTTGCAGACTAAGAGGGCTGTTTTTGAAAATTTGTCACTGGAATGACTGGCTCGATAACGAAGCCAGTCGGAATGACTGGCTTCGTTATCGAGCCAGTCATTCCAGTGGCAAGTTTTCAAAAATAGTCATTTGGGCTGTAAATGATTTTCTATGAGAAAATTGAGAATGGCTTAAATTTACAATTTAATAAATATTTTGACTAAACCCCCCCCCCCCCCCCCCCCCCCCCCGAAAATTAGTTTCATAATAATATTCACTTAGGTTCGCAAAATTTCAAATCGATTCCAATGCCCTTTGCACGTTAATTGTAAATTGTACCGTGAAGGTCTTTTTCCTGCAAATAAAACCTTGCCATCAATCGGTTAACACTTTAATGACTAAATTTAGTCAAGGCTATCAAAATACTTGCTTATTGAATGTCCACTTGCAGGCCAAGAGAAGGCTATTTTTGATAATTTACCACTGGCTCAGTTAGCATGCGAGTCATTCGTGGTAAATTTCCAAAAACAGTCGCCCCTTAGCCTGCAAGTGAACATTCTTCAAGACCACTGCAGAGGCTGGTTTTGACCGGTTCGACCGGAAAGGATTAAGACTGGTCCCTGAGTAACGTTATTTTTACAAAACTAAACAAGACATCATATCAGTGACGAATTTTCATCATGAATATGTTTCATTTATCCTGTAAGTAAATACTTCATGTGACTAGGAGTAACCTCCCTTTACTATCAATTCATGTTCTCATGAGCCTAGTGTCAATCATGTTGTGTATGAGCACCCTTATAGGCACACTGGCCATAAATTGGCTTTTGCGGTGCTCTTTACGAATGCTCATTTGCATCCCAAGAGGTGATTTTGGAAATTTATCAGTGGAAAGGCTGGCTTGATTACCGAGCCAGCCTCTCAATTGGTACATATTAAAAAATGTGTTATTTCTTTTTTCTATGAATCGATCAACATTGCCGGCTAGATAGTGTGCATTTAGCCAACAGATAGCTCATATATCATCAGGCAGATTCTGCACTCTGTGCCTTCATAAGAACTTCAACAATAAACCGTCACACAGTACACACGGCAACCATGGATGTGATCTACATCACCGAGTGCTAATAACTAGCAGTTCTGTCAGATTATGGAGACAGACACTACACTAGGTTCCACCCACTTAAACATTTAACACCTCAATTTATTCAAGACAATCACAATGTTCTCACAGCATAAAACATGTCCATTTGTAGATCAAGCAAAGACTCACCATGGAGTACTACTGGCCAAATTGGGTTCAATCGGGACATTGATTAAGGATGAATAGCGTTTTAAAGAATTTCTGAGCAATTTTTCAACAAATCTAAACATTTTCACCCAAAAAACTAAACGATCAAAATCAAAAAGTTCTACAACTTATTACCATAGGGGTTTATCCAAATTCGGTTTAAATCCACCAAGCGACTAAGGTGGTGCATTTTGACAATTTCCAGTAAATTTGTCATAAAATCTAAGATTATCATGCAGAAGATTGACCAATCAAAATTCTAAATAGAAGTTCTAGAGCGCAGCACAATATGGTCCTAGCCAAATTTTTGGTTATCGTGCCAGTGATTCCACTGATAAATTTTCAAAAATAATCTCTTGGTCTTCAATGGTCATTTCTCAAGACGAGTGCAGAAGTAATTTTTTACCAGCTTTAGTGTTAAAGGCTAAAGCCAGCCACAACCAGCCTCTGCAGTACTTTTCAGATCATTTTTGTAAACTTGATCACAGGAATGACTGGATTGATAACCAAACCAGTAATTCCACTGGTCCATTTTAAAAAATAGCCTTCTTATGCACTTTCAATACGCAAATATTTAGATGTACTTGACCACTTTTGACCATTGACACACTTACCGATAAATTCCCTGTAGCTCAATTACGAGGCTAATATACAAGAAAGGTATTGAATATTTTGAGATTAGTATGATTAGAAGACATTGCTACATTAGGCAGGAATGACATCTAGTGTCATATAAAAAAATATTAACAATTATGCTTTATTTTGTAAAAAATTTATTATTTGTGAAAATTAGAATTTTTGCCGATATATCAATTGTTTCCGTTACTCCGCCTGTCTGTCGTTGTCCAATCTCAGTTAAGTTTTTGGTTTAGCTCAACATATTGGTTTAAATCTCGGCATGACTTCACCCTATCGGGACTAAACTTGGACGCATGCTTCTTTATATCGAGCGGATTGAGTCACAATTATATTGAGGTCAAAGTCCAAGGTCACTTTATCCGTGGTACAAAACTATTTTTTTACGATTAAAGTTCTCATCTATTGATAAAAGATACATACCCTAGTTAAATATGGGACACTTTAACTAACTAGAGCTGTAGCCGCCATTTTAGAGAGCTATTGGCTGGCGCCATGATTTCAGAGGCTAAAACTGTTGCAGCTTTCCATCAAATTGTCAAAATAGTTTATAATACAATTCTCGTTAGGTAATGATTTGATAACAAATTAGCTGAAAATCGTTGATGCAACAATTTTCAATAAAACTGTTATCAAAATAATCAGCAGAACAGTCAATGTTGCAAGACTTGGTGAAGATAATTCGAGAAACTTTATTGACAGTCATTTCTGACTAAGGCACAACAGCGGTGTCAAATTTTTCTCAGAGTAATCATCAGGATTTCTGTTTTTGTTAAGTACTTAATACACAATTAGAGGACTATATCATGTGCGTATTCCAGTGTGAAATAAATACACGAAGATCCTGCAATCCACCAGCGCATGCATCATCGTCTCTGACATAGACCTACAGTGAATAAAAAAATCCGCGTTCCTCCTGATTGACAATGAAATGAACATAATTTTCGAGTATATCCGACACTGGGTCTCGATTCCGTATATCATATAGGCCTAACTAGTTTTACATGCACTTGTTAGACAACAAAACAGGAAGCCTGCTGATTATCCGGAGAAAAATTTGACAACGCTGTTGCTGCCGTAGTCAGAAATGAATGGGAAATGGTGATTGTCATGTGTGTGCATGCGTGTGTAAGTGTGCGTGCATGTCTATGAGTGTGTGGGTGCAGAAAATGGATTGCAACACAACTCTGAAACCATTGGACAGAATTAGACCAAATTTGGTATGCATTTTACCCATGAGTGCACAGTTGCAAGAGAACTGTTACATTTGGCTCCGCCCTCAGGGGTCAAAAGGTCAAATTTTAACGTGCAGAAATTGACTAACGAAACTGTTGGACAAAATTCAACCAGATTTGGTATGTGATTACCCATATCAGTGTGAAGCGCAAGAGCAAATTCACATTTTACCCCACCCTAGAGGTGGGGAAAAGTTCAAGAAATTGATTGTAATGCAACTCCTCCAAAACCATCGGACGGAATGCAACCAAGTTTGGTATGTGAGTTACCCTTATGATTGCGGAATACAAAAGGACATTTACATTTCTCTCCGCCAACATGGGGGGGGGGGTGTAAAAAGCTCAAGAAATTGATTGGAATGCAACTCCTCGGAAATAGACAGAATTCAACCAAATTTGCTATGTGAATCAAAAAAGCATCCGCTTTTGTTTCTACGAGAATTCTTAATACTTACCAGCTGTACTATTATGATAATGTCTATTATCTAGTCTAGGTCAAAATAAACAATTAAAACTCCGCACTCTCCTGGTCCTGCCCATACTGTGTCCGGGAATACCATAGCCGCAGGTACCGAGTCCATTCCCAATCACAGTCAGATTCGTCTTATGTTTGCCTTGGCAAACTGCGAAAGCAGCTCAGCCTCACCTCAGCGGGGCGGCTGAGGCAGGGCCATAGTACATCTGGTAAGTATTAAGAATTCTCGTAGAAACAAAAGCGGATGCTTTTTTGATTCTACTTCGAATAATACTTACCAGATGTACTATTATGATAAACTCCGGATTTCGACAGCCAGGAAATGCCGGTGGGAGGAGGTGAGGCTCGAACCAGCACTCATCAACCATCCAACAGAGAAGGTTGTGAAGAGACTAAAACCCTGGCATACGCTTGGGTTCTGCTATCTGACTCATAGAGTGCTAAACTTCCATGGTCTAGACCGCGCTCCCCCCCCCCCTCTTTTGTCCGCACAAAACCAGAGGGATGTCCATGGGGATGCAACACCCACCAGACCCGTGTCAGCCCCAAGTCTCAGCTAGGGCAGTCCAGTAGAGTGCAAAGAAGCTACTACAACTTCAAATCTTTGAAAAAAACTATCAGTATATCGATTAGATTTTCAAATTGGAATGAGTCTCATGTCTGTATGAGAGGATAAATATACTCTTGTACCAGACTATTCACTTACTCAGTCTGGTATTTCGACTGGAAGTAAATATATTTATAGTCACTTAATTAATGTAAACACTCACCATTTTTGAGTGGTCGATCTGTTATTGATCATCACAGGAGCTAGGCCCAATCCACGGTCGTACTCAGTCATGTGCATAGCGCTTGGTCAGTGTAGGCGGAAGTCCTTTGTGATGTGTGCGAAGTAGTGGTCGGACGTGGCTTAGTTTAGGTTCGACAGATTGGCGACGGCTACTGGATTAAGTGTGCTGGAGATGTCTCGAAGGTAGAAATCAGTGAATGACGACTCGGCATGCCATTGTGCTACAGACATCACCTGCTCTAAAGAGACACCCTTATAAAGGGCCGATGATGCTGCTAGTGCTCGGACCTCATGGGCATTCGCACGATCAATCTGCTTTCCTGTAGCGATCTTGTGCGACATCTGAATAGCGTCAACTATCCAACGAGAAATAGTATCTTTCGAAGCACGTAAATGGGGAGCTTTGAGACATAACCACAGAGATTTCGGGTCGTCTCTCCACTCAGAAGTACGTTTCTTATACATCTTTAGACATCTGACAGGACACCAAGCACAAGAATTTGGGTCATGTCTAGTTAAACTTGGCAAATTGATCGGCTGTCCTGGATATTTAAGTGACTGATTCTTTGCCAGGAAACAAAGACGTGGAAGTAATCTTAAACCTTCACCCGTGACGACAAAACGGTCTTGTTCGGCAGAAAGCGCATGGATCTCGCTTCTCCTTCTCGCCGACGCTGCTGCAACCAAGAAAACTGATTTAATAGTTAACAGTTTAATGTCAATAGTTCTAATCGGTTCAAAGGGAGCATGCCCTAAAACCTGTAGAACAAGAGATAGATTCCATGATGGGATAGGAATTGGCTGTCTAGGTCGCAGATTGCTCATTCCTTTAATAACTTCATTCAAGGTGTCATTCTCTACTCCCCCAACGGTGAGACTAGGAATGACAGAAGCTAATGCAGACTTATATGCTGCTAGGGTAGAAGGTACAAGTTTGTCAACTTCGTATAAATGACAGATAAAATCTGCTACGTGTTGAACAGATGCAGAAAAGGGATCAATATCTCTTCTCTCACACCACTGTGCAAATTTGTTGATTCTATAATTATATGTTTTTGTGGTAGAAACTCTTCTGGCCGAAGCAACAAACTTCGCTGCTTGCTCAGAAAAGCCACCCTCAATTGCACGCTGCTTGACAACATCCATGCAGTCAATTTGAACATTTCTGGTCTGTCGTGAAGGTACAGACCCTTGTTCTGAGAGATTACATCTCTTGTGTCTGGAAGAGGGATTGGACTGCAGACCAGAAGGTCCAGCAGATCCGTAAACCATGATCGGCCTGGCCAATAAGGAGCGATCAGTAGTACTTGGCACATCCCCTCTCTTATCTTTGCCAGAACTTTCGGGATGAGAATTGTTGGAGGATACGCATACGCGTACATTCCCTTCCAACTTATCGCCAGTGCGTCTACTGCTAGAGCCAACGGGTCCGGGATCGGTGACACGTACGTGACCATCTTTGCGTTTGTCTTCATCGCAAATAGGTCGACATTCGGCTTGCCCCATTGTTTGAATAGAACCTCTGCTACCACTTGGTTGAGCTGCCATTCCGTCGGACGACAAACCGTCCTTCGACTGAGAGCATCCGCTAAGATGTTCAATCTTCCTGGAATGTGTGCTGCCCGAAGAATAATATTCCTCTCTTGGCACCACAGCAGAAGGTTCCAAACCATCATACACAACTCCGGTGATCTTGTCCCGCCTTGGCGGTTTAAATAAGACACCACTGTTGAGTTGTCTGTCCTTACCAGGACAATTTTGTCTTGAACTCGACCCTCGAACTTCTGCAGTGCTAATACCACCGCTAATAGCTCGAGTACATTGATATGTTTCTGCGCATTGGTCCGATCCCATTCCCCGGACACTGACTGATTGTCCAATACCGCTCCCCAACCTGTCAACGAGGCATCCGTGAACATGGACATCTGAGGTTGAGGAGGTTGTAGAGGAACACCTCGCAGGAGATTCTGTTCCGACAACCACCACTGAAGGTGGAATATCAATGGTTCTTTCACTGGTATTCTCAGAGATAACGGATCTGTTCTCTGTGACCAGAACGACATCAAATACATCTGAATCGGCCTGCGCCTGAGCGCCGCATATGGCACCACCTTCTCCAGAGATACTAGCAAACCGAGTATTCTGAGAAATTGACGTGCCGTCAGATAGGCTCCTAGAGAAACTGACTCCAATACTGCAATCAGGCTTCTGACTCTGCTCTCCGCCGGAAAAGCTACGCCGTCCCTGAGATTGAAAAAAATTCCCAGATAAACAAACTCCTGGGATGGAGTCAGTTCTGATTTCTCTAGATTCACAATCCATCCTAGCTTCTTCAATAAGTCTAGGACTACCTTCAGATTGCTGCGCAGAGTGACTGGATTCCCCGCCTTTAGCAGCCAGTCGTCTATGTAAGTGTGAACAGCTATGTTTCTCCTGCGAAGTAAAGAAGTCATGGCGAGAACCACCTTGGTGAAGACCCTCGGAGCCGTGGTCAGGCCGAATGGAAGAGCATTGAATTCCCAAACATTGTCTTGGAATGCAAATCGCAGGTACTTCTGAAAGGGAATTGACATTGGAATATGAAAATAAGCATCTTTCAGATCTATTGATACCGCCCACATGCCTTTCCTGAGCCCTGTCATCACAGCTGCTACCGTCTCCATCTGAAACCTGGGAGAAAGAATAAATTTGTTCAACGGTTTGAGATTGAGAATTGGTCTCCACCCTCCGGTACGCTTCGGAACTAGGAACATAATCGAATAGAAGCCCAGTGATGACTGATCGGCTACCAGGTGAATCGCCTTCTTCAGACGAAGCGATTCTATCTCTGACTGAATGGCAACTAGACGGTCTAATTCCCTTGGAATAGGAGTCCATATTGGAGTCGAGGTTAACGGAACTAACGATTGATGGATGAGCCAGTCCGGATCGTAGCCGTTTCTTATCCACTGACAGACTAAATAGTCGCGCACGACCTGTTCCCATTGGCTTAGGAATAGCTGAAGTCTGCCTCCGACGGAAGGAATCTGCACACAGTTGTCGGTCGAGATTAGCCGACAAGACGCTACATCGCTTGGGTGAAGATTCTCGACTCCATTTGTTTCCAAAGCCGCCGGTATTGATTCCGCCGGAAACCCGTCAGGAACGAGCCCCACGGCCGCCCCGCGGCTTCTTGTGGTATGACGGTCCAGAACCGCCGCCGCGACTATCCTTACGGTAGCCGCCACGGCCCGAACCGCCACCCTTCCTGTCGTCCTCATACGGCCTCTTACTAGAGGGCTTGTATGTGGACGAACGGCCAGGCCCTTGTGCTCCGGATGGCCTATGGGCATCACGGGCAGAAGGACGGAAGGGCGATCTAGGACGCTGCCTCTGCTGGTCCTGTCTGTGTTGACGGTAGGACTGTTGCGGCTGAGTCCTCTTGGTCGACTTCCACGACTTGCCGACCACCTCTTGCTCCGCCACCATCGATGCAACTTTAGAAAGCGCTTGTCGTGCCGAGCCGCCGAACAAGCCTGGACCAATGAAAGGCGCAGAAGATAACGCTGCCCTCATTTCCGGTCCTGGTTCCACACAATCGAGAACCATTCTCCGCCGCTCTGCTAAAGTTCTTGTGATCACCCTGGCCAGGCAATCCTGAGACAGGCGCATGGTGTCCCGAACAACTCCGGGAGCAGCCTCTGGCACCTGTCCGCCTTCCGCCGTGCAGTCCAGCATACCCTGCAGGACGGTACACCCGTGCGACAGCGCAGCCATGGCTGCCCTAGCCGCATCCTCAATGAGCGTGAGCTCATTAAACGGGTCTTTGTTGGTCTGGGAAACCAAGGGACGTGACCGCCCCTTGGCCTTCCCAGCCAACGGCCTATTCAGAGCCTCACGTTCCGCAACGGAAAGCCGTGGAACCCTGGCGTATTGATGATAGGCCTGCTCCGGAAAACAGACCCTACTCCTTATCCCCTTCGGGGCCTTGGGCAATGCATAGTCTGGCTGAACCAGACGATATGCCGCAACTTCCAACATGTCAGAAGTCTGCGTGTCCAAGGGGAGTGTAGGCATGGCCGAAGAGCCACTGGACAGAGCGCTAGCCGCACGCTCTGACATCCGCTCCATCGCCGGATCGCGCTGAGATCCTAGATCTGATGCCAACCCGAGACGATTGGTCATCCATCCAAGGACCTGCACCCATTCAGCCTCGGCGCAGAAAGCGGAATCGTCCATTAAAGAACTTCCGTTTTCATCTTCCCTCTCTCCCTTAGATGAGAGGGCCACCGACGATCCATGCTGAGCGCTACGATAAACGTCTCTGCCAGGACAGAGCGCATCCGTAGCGCGACTACCAGCGGCACCGGTATCCAACGAACCGTCGGATACGGATTCTCCGCAGTCCATCGGCTCCAACACGGGATCCGGGACTACGACCGCCTCAATCACGGCTGGCACGGTAACTCCGATAGGAGCCGCACCCAACGCCGTCGGGATAGCCGTCGGAACCGCAAACCACGGCTCCGCCGGCATATCCGGTTGCACAAGTGACGGATGAAAAATGCCCGACGGAACGTCGACATCACCATCCGCCTGGCAAACCCGTACAAATCCCGAGGGAGACCCCTGGGACGTACTCGGCATTGCCGACATTGAAAGATCCGGCATGCCGGAATCTTCCATCAACAGGAATTCTTCTTCCTCTACCGACGGCTCTTGAGCCGAGGACAGAGAAAGGTCAGGTGCATGGCCCTCAGCAAAACTAGCCGGACCACCTAATGGTTGCCCTGCACCAGCTTGCCTCACCGGACCCGTGGACTGTAATGAATCAAACATGGCCTTGAACTGGGCCGCCCATACGCCCAGTGCTGAATCCATCCTCTCATTCAGCCGACCTTCCAGTCCAACCAACAACGCCTGCTGACGCTTCACTGTCTTATCCTTCTCTATGCGCTCCAGCCTCGCCCGTCGATCCCTGTCAAACTCAGCCACCATTGCCGACGACCACTTGGCGCACACATCACACGGACTGCCGACCTTACACCTCGCACACGCCACACAGTGATGTCCAAGATACTTGCGTTTCATGAACCTGTTACACTTCTGGCACAACGTGTCCGGGTTCTTCGGTTTCTGCGAACACAGAGGAGAATTAAAACGCTGCACATGACAAGTGATGACGAGCAATACGCACAATAGACTTGATAGTTAAGATTTCTTAAACACATTAACTTTCTCTTAAATTAATGATAACAAGTCTTAGGCAGGAAATATTTGAAACTTTTTTGAGTGAAAATTTTACAAAACACAACTCAGCCTTTAACTAGCGTTAAATAACCAAGAAAACCTCGCCGATCACTACAAACACCCTCGACAATGAAGCGAGAGCTAAAATCGGCGATAACAGAGTGCCTGGATACACCAAGCCAATAACGACATATTACATGGGCGCCGCCATCTTGGCTAAGGACGCATCCATCTTAGAGGAACCGAGTCGCAAGAGAAATTAACCGAGTACCCGAATTAAAACTAAAAGTCAACGGGTACAGAAGCGACTCCAACAATGGCTACTATTATAAAGCAATGTGCCAATTTAAGGAAATTTCAAACAGTCATTATGGCACGAATGTATAAATTCTAGATTGATACAACCTGCCCCTGTGATGATTTTCCAAGTTCCTCCATTAGTCCAGCGATGGTTTTCACAAACACGCGCTAAAACTGCTTAATTTATCAATTAAATGACACTCTAAACACATGCGACTTGAAACAAGCGCAAAATAGACGAATCTGACTGTGATTGGGAATGGACTCGGTACCTGCGGCTATGGTATTCCCGGACACAGTATGGGCAGGACCAGGAGAGTGCGGAGTTTTAATTGTTTATTTTGACCTAGACTAGATAATAGACATTATCATAATAGTACATCTGGTAAGTATTATTCGAAGTAGAATCACCCATATGATTGCAGCATGCAAGAAGACATTTACATTTGCCTCCATCCCCAGGCGGCTGGGGATGGTGTCGGTTGTGGGCGTTAAAAAGTCAAAGCGGTGAACATGCATCATCGACCGAGCAATCTAGTTTATCATGAATTTCGATGAGCGAAACAATAGATTCTAACAAAACTTGTGCCGGTTAATTAGATTAAGTATGGTGGCCTAAATGGGATCCACTTCTAGCTAAGCTGCACCCAGATTTTTACATGCATTGGAATCGAATTGAAACTTTGAAACCTGAATTCCCAAAATCTAAAATTCAACCTATCTATTACAGGTAAGCTGTGGAATATGTTGCAAATACTTTAACCCTCATATCAGCCAAAAAGGTTTCTGTAGTGGTCTTGAGAAATGTTCATTTGCAGACCAAGAGAAGATTATTTTTCTAAATTTACAACTGGAATGACTGGCTCGATAACAGAGCCAGTCATTGCAGTGGTAAATTAAAAAAAATAGTCTTCTCTTGGTCTGCAAATGGACATTTTCTTTGAGAAAATTTAAATTTTCTTGAAAAAATTAAAGGCTTTAAAGGGTTAACTGGTGGTTGTTGCTGTGTACGGGGGCAGCAACACACAGGGCAGCAACAGCTCTCAGTCAAAGTAGTTTCAAAATATTCAAAAAATGTTGAGTAAATTTTTAATCTATTACAGACCATACAACTTACACACTTTCGTGAAAAACTCCAATTTTGATGACAGGGCTATGTCAATATGATTATGATATCAGCTAACATGTGACGTAATTGATTATAACACCATATATTTGAGTAACAGATTGGATTCCTCCATAGTTGAGCCAGTTGTAAATTTTACTTTGATACTTTGACAACCATCCCCCTCCCTCTACAACCATATATAAACATTCACACAAATTTTATGTAATATCTAAATGTAATTTCTTTTTTTTTAAATCTATTTTGGGTTTGCCAAGTTGTCTTATTATCCAGTCCTGGATTTTTAAACATGCAACCTACAACTAGCATAAGTCTGTCCGTCAAATTTTTTTATATTACAACAATAAAGCATAAATGCTGATTCTTATAAAATTAGATCATAATGGTTGAGTCGTCTAATGCACGCAAGCACTCGAGCAAGTCTCGATACAACAGGTCAATGGCTGACTGCCTGACCACTGACTACCTGGCAAGCACTATGATTTACAATAAATAGAAAAAAACCAAAGTCTAATAATTAATAAACATATGTAAGATTCAATACAAGAATTAACCCACATCAGTTTATATTTCTGTGAGGCGTTTAACATTTACAAACCAGGAACATAAATTTCTTTATGATGTAAGAAATAATCTGTTGAATATTTTGAAACTAATTTGACAGGGAGCTGTTGCTGCCTATGGCAGCAACAGTTCCCAGTAGTCAAATTAGTTTCAAAATATTTGACAGATTTCCTGGAGATTTGCTTTGAATGTAGCACACTGAAATTTCAAGACTGAAAGGGTTAATTAATTACAAGACTATTATATGAAAAAGAAGAATATGAAAATTTGACTGAAAGTTATTTGTGTCCAATGAAATCTTTGTGATGTCACAGATCCTGTTTTTCTATTGAGAATAATGTAGGATAACTTGTAAAAATTAATGCTTATGATTTGTCACGGAAATTAACCCTTTCACTGACAAACCCCTGAAAAAGTTTATTCTTTACCATATAAAACTTAGTCTTTTGATTATTTTGAAGTTAATTTTATAGGAAACCGTTGTTGCCTAAGGTTTCCATTAAAATTAACTTCAAAATAATTAAGTTTTCCTGAATGGTTGTCTTGAAAATGAGATATGGGGAATTCATCGGTGAAAGGGTTAAAACGTTTACACATTTGCAAGGCAAGAGAAGACTATTTCAACATTTTACTACCGGAATGACGGGCTCTGTTAACCCGGCAACCATTCCAATTGTAAATTTTCAAAATTTGTTTTCTCCCATCCTACAAAATGGACATTCAATAAGACAATATTTTGATTCTCTCGGTCAAACCTCACCAATTACAGAGGTAATAATATATTCAGAATGCAATCTGAATATATCATCAGTGCTGGTCACACATCCTTCCATAACCATGCTCTGAAGTAAAATGTACATGGAAAATTATAACTTTGTGTTGAGCTAACACTTGTTAACACTTTCACACAAATTCCCCCTATTTCATTTTCAAGTAAAATTGCTGAATATTTTAAAATTAATTTGACTGGAAGCCATTGCTGCCTTAAGCAGCAACGGCTTCCAGTCAAATTGATTTCAAAATATTCAAAAGAGTATGTTTTATACTGTAAAGAATGTACTTTTTTCAGTGATTTGTTAGTGAAAGAGTTAATATGGAGCTTTCTCTGAAATGCATTCCTGACTCATCTCTTGTCAGTTTCGACATTTTGTCACACCGTACACACATACAAAATTTGAAGCATTAGTGTTGTTCTCCAAAACCCGGGGAGGGTCATTCTATATTCAGATCCCTCTGGTAAATATTGATGATTTTTGCGTGAACACTTCCCAACTGATGTTTTCTGATTCAGTACAGATGAAAATTAAGGCCACCATGGTGGATGTTACGAAAATGTTTCATCTAGAGTTTGCTGTAAATCCACACAGGCATTCTACGCGTTCTGGTCTAGAAATAAATCGGGATGTCAGGGTGGGGTGGGGGGTTGGAGGAAATATTAATCGGAATGCCGGGGTGGGGTGTGAAATAAATAGTCATATTCCTCGTTTATTCCTAGCTTCAAAAACATGCAGTATAATCAAACTAAATACAAACCTAAACGCTTAATCAAAAGAAAAACCCTCAAACAAAAATATTAATATTGCTAAGTATTATTATAAACACAATAATTAATACAAATTACGAGAAAGTAGTTTTTTAAACTCTTAAAGCTATAACAAATCGGTTTAATCATTTCACTGATAAATTTCCCATATCTCAATCTCACGGCAAACAAACAGGAAAGCTGTGTGAAGGCAATTTTTGCAAGGAATTCAACTCGAGGAAAATATCCGTCATATTTGATATTTTTTGACTCGCGAGGTAAAAACCTCAACGTGTGCTGACGTCATAGGCCATGTGCTGAGCTGCATAAATCAACTGACAAATAAAAATGTGGGTTTTTCCAAACCACAGATTTCATCTTGAGAATGGCTCTCCAAGTGTGATACCAGCGATCGAAAAGAAGAAGATACCCGAATGAGTGAAAATAAAATTATTTAAATTGGATACTTTTAGACTTAATCTGTGCACCTCAATGCAATGATGTGAAATAAATCTTAACATGCTGATTTCATTCTGTACAAATAACATATTTCTTTTAATTGCGAAGTTGAAACTAGCTCAGCACATTCCTCATCATGTGCGGTGAGACGCTCAACAGCTAGCGGCTGAGGCAAAAACCTCGCGAGGCCGGTAGTTCGGCTAGATTGTCCCGTTTGCGCTAGGCATTATAAACTGTTGAGAAAATATATTCATCCACTTCAGGTGTAATATTATTTAGTTGATGTATATCATCTCTAGCTAAACTCCACCCACACCCCAATGGTGTTGGGATAGATTGATCTCTGAACTCCCTGACTATCAATTTCCAGAAAACTATACAGGTAAGCTGTTGAATATGTTGAACCTAATTTTACTGGGTGCTGTTGATGCCTATGGCAGTAACAGCGGCCAGCCAATTAGTTTCAAAATATTCAACAGCATTAGCTGATTATGATGTCATATGACATCAAATTATCGATGGATACTCTGGAAAGGTGAATTCCATGTTCCGACCTCGTAATATATAAAAAGAGTAGCATACAAATTAGGCTTGCACTATATTGTCCTAGGCAGTATCGTGATATATCGCGGTGAAAAAATCGTGATATTTCGATATATCATACACCCTATTTTAAGGTATATGAATCACGGGGTGAATTGGTCTTGGGTTGAGTTGGACTGCATGGTGTGGGTTATGTAGCCGTATCGGGTTTGCTCTGAGTTTTCATATCAGATTTAGCCGGATGACTTCTAATTGGTAAATTTAAAAAAACCTTGAAATCCAGTCGCCAAGATACTTAAACTAAGACCGATCATTAATAACACGAAAATAGGACACAATTAATAATTTCTTGCCGCCTTACCCATTGGCTTAATGTATACCATATCCATCATTGCGGGAGTGAAATTATTATATTGGACAACCTAAATATTGTGTACTCTGTTAAAATCATCGTTTATTACATAAAAATGAATCCTAAAATTTGGCATTTCATCTCGTCTTTGTAAGAATATACAAATCACGTGATATTAGGAATGTACTTTAGATCCATAGACATCTAATGTTTAGATCTGCTCCGAATTTACCGAGTACCCGGTTAATAATAATACTTAGCCTTCAGAAACATCTCGGATAGTTCACCTTGCTTGCTAAAGCATGTATATCATCTCATTTACCTATCACATTTGTGAACGCATCACCCTCGCCTTCAAAACTAGGAGAGCGAGCAATATCACGTGTTTACTAATAATAGTTAGCCCTCAGAAACATCTAGGATAGGTCGCCATGTAGGGCTGCGCGGTTTGGCTTACAGCCATATCGGTTTCGATATGACTTTTCATATCGGTTTTAACCGAATATCGGTTTTATGGACATGAAACAAAAAATTTAAATGATAAAAATTAGCACGAAAACAGAACGTATTTTCACGCCCCGATACATTCGTACCGTTTTACGCCTTTAAAGCTTAATATACCCTATAATATCCATCATCGCGGGAGTGAAATTATTAATTAGACCGCCTAAATATTACGCACAGTTAAATAAACATCGTTTATTTTGTCAAAATTAATCATAAATCAGCAAAACAGGTTGCGAAAAGACGTAAATCACGCGATTGTAATTAATTATGATGTAATTATCTCCCTTTCTTCTTTCATTTCCAATTCGGCTCGAGGACGAAATCATGCCTTGAAGAAAATATTAACTGTAATATTGCGATCGCGAATTTCATAAGTTAATATGATATTGTGTATAGAAGATAACGTTTTAAAAACGGTTTGAGTAATAATTTTATTTAAAATTATATCCTAATCAGCAAAATGTATTCAGCATTATATTTATTGGCGAGATTTTGATGCATTCGGGCGATTTAGTGTTGGGACGACTTTGCATTATGTTAATTAGCCGGTGACGTAAATAAAATGGATGCCGTTGTTTAGAAATGTTTTCCCCGATACAAATTTTAATGACAAATTCCCATATTAGTATTGTGTTTTATATTGCAAATTTATCTGAGACTACCAGAGAAAAGACGAGTGGATATTTATTTAATTAATTCGCTGCTTGATTTCTCTCGGCGTACAGCGAGTTACATGGAGTTACACAATATGCGCAATTGGGGCCACTTTCAATTATTAGTTGCCCCGAACATAGCTTAATGGAAAGTATGGCCATTATTATTCATTACGATTTTCATGCTCGTTAGTCTCTTTTATTTTTAACAATCCTGATATGAAAAACTGAAAATATGTTTTTTATAATCGGTTATGAAACCGTCAGTGCAGGATATCGGTTTTAAATATGGTATCGGTATATCGCGCAGCCCTATCGCCATGCTTGCTAAAGCGTGTATACCATCTCATTTAGCTATCACATTTGTGAACGCACCACCTCTCGCCTCCAAAAACAGGAGAGCAAGCAATATCACGTGATTTATTTATTCCCGCGACGTCATTTAACGTCAAATTTTGGATTAATTTTGATTTTATAAACCATGCTTATTACAAAACAGGCAATGTTTATAGCTTCCCACGTAATAATTTCACTCCCGCGATCATGGTTTTGAGGTATACAGTAAGGCAGCAAGAAATTATACCGGTAAATTGCGTTGGATTTTCGTATTAATGTCGTCGTTTAAAGTAATTTTCCCTTTTGTTACCTATTCCTAGTATAATCCCACCCCTTTCTCAGAGATGCTGGTTTGGAAATAAATTGAACAGCTTGCCGTAATAGACACCTATGCTACAAATAGACAGAATATGGCAGGACAGTAAAATTTTGGCGATATTTTGATTTTTTCAAAATCATGTAAAAAATTGTGGCTGAAAAAAAAATCGCGATTTTCAATAATTTCGGATAATCGTGCAAGCCTAATACAAATATGATACTGCACTCGTGCGATTGTTATTGCTTTTAGTGATCACCATCGATTATTTAAGAATAATCGCGATTAGTCGATTAATCAACCCGGATACAAAATGGTGTTTAGAAATTTTCATTTAGAGACCAAGAAGACTTATTTTTTGAAAATGTATCAACTGGCTCGATGCTCGAGCTAGTCATTCCAGTGATACATTAAAAAAAATAGTCTTGTCTTGGCCTCTAAATGGACATTCGCCGAGCAAAAATGTAGATTTTCATGATAGATTCCATTAAAGAGTAATTAAAATGTAGGTCTTGAAATATGTTATGCAGTAGAAATTATGCCTGGTTATTTGATTATTTGGTTATTTGAATGATTAAACTGAATAAACACGTCTAGCTGTGCTTTCTCCACCCTTTAACACTCATATCAGCCAAAAATGGCTTCCGCAGTGGTCTTGAGAAACGTCCATTTGCAGACCAAGAGAAGACTATTTTTGCAAATTTACCACTGGAATGACTGGCTCGATAACCGAGCCAGTCAATCCAGTGGTAAATTTTCAAAAATAATCGTTTCTTGGTCTGCAAATGGACATTTTCTATGAGAAACTTTAAATTTTCCTGAACAACTTTGAGGGTTAAAGGGTTAATGACCAAGACGGCCACCACACTGGTCTGGATGAATATTTTTGAAAATCTATGACTGGAATAGGTTTCTCGACGTTCAAGCCATTAATTCGAGTGATACATTTTCAAGAATAGTCTTCTGGTGCCTGCAAATTGACTAAATTAGCTGACCAAATCTGACAATTAAAATATCAAGTCTCAACATTAGTGCATGTTGGCTGAAAAGAATTACAATAGCATTCAGCCGAGCAGCGCGAGATGGAAATAGTGGCCATGGTCACATTGTATTGAACTTATTCGAAGGAGTCATATCAATAAAATTTATTTCAAAATTACTTTCTCCTCAATAATAATATAACTTATTATAGGAGTTATCCCCCTTGGCCCCTCCTATTAACATGTTAATGGTCGAGATTTGTAAAGAAAATTAGTGTTTGCTCAGTGAATGCTGAATTTGCACGCTAAGAAAAAGCAATTTTTGAAAATTTATCACTGGAATAACTTTATCGAGTTATCCAGCCAGTTATTTCAGTGGCAAAATTTCAAAAATAGTCTTCGCTGCAAATCAGCATTTCTCATGATGACTGCAACGGTCAGTTTGGGCTGGCTTAACCAGCAAAAGGTTAACAAAGTGATTTGTTACTATGAAACACTTGGGAAGAACCGGAAAATATATCACATTTATATATTCGGAAGCAAGGAACTGTTGTTCGTTAGTTTGTGAAATCAAAGTAATCAATAACAGGTGCTGGCTTTGGCTTGGCAGATGCTTCTAAACGTTTCTTTTCAACGTATACTTCGGTACTTTGTCTCGCTTCTCTGCCCAGATCTCTACAATACATAGAACAACGATTAAATAAAGCAATTACTGAAACTTGCATCTACTGAACAACATTTCAAGCTATGCCCCACCCATTTCTACCTAGGCTCCGCCCATTTTACGCGTGCTAGAATTGATTGTAACTCTGAAATCTGAAATGCCAGAACCTCAATTTCAAGGTGACTATACAGGTAAGCTATTGAGTGTTTAAAACTAATTTGACTGGAGCTGTTCATTTTCTATCTATGGCAGCAACAGCTCCCAGTCAAATTAGTTTCAAATTATTCAGCAAAATGTTCATTAAATTATAATTTCATCAAATACATACATCGACAGGCTTTGATTTTCAGTCAATCATATGACGTCATAACGACAGTCAATCATATGATGTCATAATCAACTACATCACATATAGGCCGACGTCATAATCAATTACGTCATAAATGACACGATTTAGTCCATCATAAACGCTTAATAGCCCATCAAGTTGTACAAATTGTATGTCTTTACTATTTAATAGTCCATCAAGTTTTAAGAATTGCATGCTTTTACTATTTAATAAGCATTCTGTTGAATATTTTGAAACTAATTTGACTGAGCGCTATTGCTGCTATAGGAAAAGCAACAGCGGCCACTCAAATTTGTTTCAAAATATTCACCAGCTTACCTGCACAGTTGTCCGAAAATTGAGATTCAGCGAGTGCAGGAATCAATTGATCCCAACATGGGAAAAGAATGGGTGGAGCTTTGCTAGAGATGGGCGGGGCATAGCTAAAACTGGATTTCTCCATTGACTAGAATGATAGCCAGTGACCATTAGCTAGTGCTGAAGAAGTGACAGAGATGGTCACGAAAACTAGAGTCATATAATTTCAACACCCTGAAAAGGTAACTAATTATCCGTTTTATATATAAACGTGTTTCTAAATAGAGTAAGAATTGAAGATTGTCACTGACAAATCAACCACTCTGAAAAATCTAGAGCCTCTATGATGCAATGATGCTTTCTGACAAATTTTGTTGAAACTGGCCTGGTGAACTTCTTGTGAAGTCACTTAAAGGAAAAACTGATAGACACACAGGAACATGACAGACAATGGAGGATTCCAGTTTCTCAGTTAATCATAAGACATCATAATCAACTACATAGGCTAACATCATAATTAATTACGTCATGAATGACATAGCCAAGTTCATCACGAACGCTTATTGAGGACGGACTAAGAATTGTTGTACGAATTGTATGTCTACTATTTAACAAACATGCTGTAGAATATTTTAAAACCAATTTGACTGGGCCCTGTTAAAGGAAAAAGTTGATAGACAGACAGGCACCAGACACACAACAGACAATTGGTATAAGCTCATTTGCCCTTTCATACCAGGTGAGCTAACCAATAAAACTCTTTGCACATATAACAAAGGCTATTCACCTGATCTCTGCTGCATTACTGCGATGAGGTATTGGTAATGGAGCTTTTGGCTGTATTGCACGCTGTATATAGGTCGTCAAGGAGACTGATGGCAGCCAACATTTGTCCCTGTAGGAAAGCAATGGTCAGATATTATACAGCTCAAAGAAGGTAATACATTTACAATTTGACCTACGACTAAGTGTGGATTGTGAAAATAAGATGAAAGGCAGCGCAGCCAGAATGTAGCCACTAGCAGGGATATTTTTGTTCAACCCTTTCGAATGTCTCAATTTCAAGACAACTATAATGGAAAACGGTTGAATATTTTGAAAATAATTCAACTGGAAACTGTTGCTGTCCTAGGCAGCAACAGCTCCCAGTCAAATGAGTTTCAAAATACTCAACAGAATATTCCATACATCATAAATTTGTCATTTTTGGTCTGTAAGGCTTAAATCTTTCAACAAGAAAGACCAGATATAAAATACTTTATTAAAGTAATTAAATATTGTATTGAAAATTAATTGGACTTACTAAAAGCCATTGTTCTTCTGGGATCAACTTCTCAGGGGTTGAAAATAAGCCAAAGGCTTGTACTGTTTGTTGATTGACCATCCTGTGTTCTACTAACAAGCGGCCCAAGGGTCTTAACCATCACAGGACCATTAGCATTTCCAATATTAGCATTTGAACCACAAGCATTTGAAAGGAACTAATACTTTAAATTCAGCAGTAACACAAGAATGACCAAAAGAGATCCTGTTGAATACCAAAGTATGCCCCCCCCCCATTCCATCAAGCACAACCTCCCACCCAGGAGTGGTCACCATGATCTTGACCATTGACACCAGTCAATAGGGTTCTTCGAAACAACAAGGACAACCTCCCCACCCAAGATTAGTAATGATCCCTTCAATCGAACTCGAGCTTTTATCCGGAAACGCAATATTACACTATTAATTAGGTCACCATGACCGTAATCTTTGACCGTTTGGCGCCAAAAATCGATATGGTGCTTCGGACCACCAAGGACAAGCTCCCACACCAGATTGGTAATGATCCCTTTAATAGAACTTGAGTTATCATCCGGAAATGAAACCCGAACGGACGGACAGGCAGACAAAGCAAACTATATAACCCACATATTTTTATATGGGGGGGGGAGGGGGGGGGGGGCCATAATAATATACAAAATTGGAATTCAGTATGAACGTTAGTTAGTGGGTAACGATGGACGCTGAAAACAATCATATCGGACCTTAGGTTCCATCCAACCAATAAAAAAAAAATCCAATATGGCCACCAAACGATAAATTTTGATTGGTCCATAACAATCATGTTTTTATCAATGATCAATCATTCTTGAACAAACTTTAATCGCCCTTACGTTATAGATGAAATCTAATGAGTTTAAGCCTGATCCGAACAGCAGTTCCTGAGACGTCATTTTCAAGAACAAGATGGCCACTGGAACAAGAGGCCCAAGTGGCCTGTGTCGCTCACCTGGAGCACCATCAATTTTTGTCAAAATTGTTGGTAGGTGGTTTAGCAGTCTTTTAAATGAGTTTGTGGACATTTTTGCAAGTGCAATATGGCCGCCAAACACACTGCATTTTGATTGCCCCATGGCGCCAATGTTTTTTCGATGGATCAACTTCCTTTGAACAAATTTTAATGCCCCAAATTTCGGCCCGATTCCTTCAGCGGTTCTGGAGGAGTCATCCAAGATGGTCGCCGAACCATTTGGTCAATCAAGTCCTCTTGAACAAACTTGGCTTACCTCTTGGCCTAGATGAAGATTCCCCAAGTGGTTTCGGAGATTTTTAAAGACATTTCCTGAAATCGGCCGAAATCCAAAATGGCCACTGGGCAAATTGGCCGATCGGGTTCATTTGAACAAACTTGGATCCTTATGCCCTAAGGATGCTTCCTGCCAAATATAATTGAAATCGGCCTGGTAGTTCTCAAGAAGATATTTAAAATTATCTTTCAGGCCAGGTGAGCTAAAAATGGACCAATCAAAATTCTCAAGGGAAGTTCCGGAGCCAATCGCCACAGGGTTCATCCACCCAACTTTCTTTGAAATCCACCATATGGTTCTTGAGAAGTCATAAGTTGTTCACATTCATTTTGTATAGGATTTTCAGAAGTTATGAATATCCAAGATAGACGCTAGAAAAATACACCAATGTTAGGTCTGAATGGTAGTTCCAGAAACTATCACGATGGGGTACTTCTGGTCAAATTTCCGTATACTAGGTTATTGATTAAGATTTTCACCCAAAAAAATTAACCCATCAAAATTCTGAATAGATGTTCTGGAGTGTAACAGCTGACATGGCAAAAGCTCACTTAGCCCGAAGGGCGAGATGAGGCAATAATTTCTATCTTTAACCTCGCCCCATAAGGGGAAGAGGCTATTGCGATCAGGTCTGTCTGTGTGCCCGGTGATGTACCTAAAAAAACCTGATCTGATTTGGCTCAAATAACACAATGAATGAACTTGTCATGCAAAGAGGATTTCAAGGTTTGGCCATGACCTGGATACAAGAACACGGATCCTTATAAGATCAAATCTTGCATCTTTGGGTATCTCAGAACCACTTGTCCAATTTTGCTCAAACTATAACACAGGAAAGGGTGTGACCATACTCTAAGATTCTATATTCTTAAATCTAAAGAAACCGGGATAATTTGCTAAATCCTTTTTTGAAAGATATCGTCAAACAAGTGACGTAATTAAGACGTTAGATCCTTGAGTGACAGACAGATCAGCCCCTTCATTGTACAAACCTATGAGCAATGGCGACCACATTCTTCTGTGGTTCATAGTCATAGCTTTCTGTTTGGCAGCCATACAGTTCAGAGAGCTCATACACGACACGCCGTTTGACGCTGTTTCCAGGCGGGAAGATGTGACTGCGGAACTTCTGCTTAGACTGCAAAGATGTAGCATGGGAAAGACTTTAATCATTAGCCAACCCAATGTACTATTTATATAGTCAAGATTTGGATGATGTACTTGTACTTATTTGTAAAATGGAAGTCCTAGAAGCTGTTGCTGTCTTAGACAACAGCTTACAGTAAACCCATCTTAACCCTTCCCATTCTGATGTTAATTTTCTATCTTTTACTGTGTCAATAGCAAAGAAACTAGTGTACATTTTTCAACAATTTTGGTGGACGATGTTGCTGTCTATGACAGCACCATCTTTCACCAAATTAGTTGAAAAATGAACACCAGTTCATCTTTCAATTTAATTTGAAAATTTAAGATTTTGACAGAGTGGTAATGGTTAATAAGAGTGACACAACAGTGCCCACTGTTGGATGGGGCCCGGCAGACTAACTGAAGTTATCGAAAGGAAACAAACTATTTTACGATTTTTCAAGTAATCAAGGGGAATAACTCTGAGGGATCAGGACACATTCCACCGATATGCAATCCCCAATGAGGTCTTGTCATAAGTTGACATTCCAAATTTGAAATGAATCCATTCAAGCTAACTAAGCTATCGAACGGAAACTAAATGCGGACAGACGCACAGATGGACGGGACTCGTTTCTATAGTGCCGCGATAACCGAGCTAGTCATTCAAGTGGTAAATTTTCAAAAAAGTAATCTCTTGGTCTGCAAATTAATATTTTCTCTGAGAATATATAAATTTTCTTGAACAGATTTAAGAGTTAATCAATAATCACCTTTTTAGCACTTTGCACTAACTCCGCCAAATTCTTCTCAACCGATGCTACAAACTGTGGATTTTGTCTGGAATTAATATATAATTAGAAAAACATGAATACCTCTGGAGATAACACTGCTATAGTGACGAGTAGCGTTGTCAGGCCACAAGATGGTGGCTATTTAACCCTTTAATGGTCATGGCGACCAAATCTGGCCTCTGTTATGGTCTTGCGGAATGTCCATTTACAGGCCAGGAGAATGCAATTTTTGAAAATTTACCACTGGAATGACTGGCTCGATAACCAAGCCAGTCATTCCAGTGACAAATTTTCAAAAATTGTATTATCTTGGCCTGTAAATGGACATTCGAGAGGCAGATATTTAAATTTTTTGGACCAAATTGTACCATTAAATGGTTAGGGCAGATGATCTTTAGACTACCAGTCTTAAACTGCCATCTTTTAGCGGGAGTTTTGTTTTAGTTAACACAAGAATTCACACTGTCTGTATCACTGCTACTGTACATGTAATTCTGTTCAGAGAAAGAATCCAATACACTTTTTTAAATGAAATCTTAACTTGACATTATAATCTTCTAACGTGAAGTTTTAACCAACCGCAATAAAATCTGACCCAGCCACACACTGGAGGGAACTACACAATCATAAATATACAGGTAAGACGTTTAATATTTTGAAACTAATTTGACTGGGCATTGTTGCTGCCTATTGAAAGTGAAATTATGGTAACAATCGTTAACAGAATGCTTATAAAATAAGAAGTCCATCAAAAATATACAATTCATACCCTTCAAGATGACCTTTTCAATTTTCGGGACGGAGATATATATATCACTATGATTGCGACATGAGCTAATCCATGGTGTATTTGATTATGAGACCTGATACTAGACTTGTGCAATAACGTGCTTAAATCGAAAATCACGATTATTTCTTAAATTATATAATCGAATAATCGTGAATAATTTCTACTACATAAAATGTTTCAAATCCTACATTTTAATTACTTTTTAATGCTATCAGTCACGAAAATTGACATCTTGCTCAGTGAACTATGTCCTATGAGCTATTTTTGAAAATGTATCACTGGAATGACTGGCTCGAGAATCGAGCCAGCCATTCCTGTGATACATTCTCAAAAATAACCATTTCTTGGCCTGTAAATGGACTTTTCTAAACACCATTGTAGCTTTCTTCACTGATACGCTTTTGGTGTTATGTCTGGGTAATTTGTACCCAAGCTGATTAATCGAGTAATCACATGATCACTCAAAGCAATAATCATGCAAACCTAACTGATACTCGAGTGATAGATCAGCACACGCCATTGTGCCTCGTAATTACATAATTTCATACTTTGCAAAATCTTTCAAAAACTGAGAATATGGTGGATTTCCAAGTTTTGCTGACAGATCTGGATTACGAATCTCCAAAGCCAGAGCAACACGTTTATTTCTCTCCAGCATAGCGCACTCCGCATCACAGTCCAAGCTGTCAATCAAACAAACATACTAGCTATATCAGACTGCTACACAGACACTAATTTGGAGCATTACTTTTAAACGTAATCTATCATTATTTATCATTGTCTTGAACTCACAGTAAAGCTTTCTTTAGACAAATTACACCGCTAAATTCGATCCATGAATTATGTTTCAAAACAATTAGACTTATTGCTGTGTTATTCAATACAACTTTCAATGCAATAGTTTTCAAAATAATCACTTAGTTGTAGATCATAAAAACCGTACTATTACTTACTGTCTGGTGTTAGTGTTCAATTTTCTGCCAGGATTTAGCTTGCTGATATCTACACTCTGTCCTAACTGAAGGCCTTTTAGAGAATTCGCTAGTGTGACTGTGGCTATCCTGATGAGAACACACGAGAGAATAATATAAATTCTCATAAACACGCATTTAAAACCTACACCACTCTGATGCCATTAAATTAGGCCTGGGAAATTATTGCGTTGAGTGATGGCAATCGATTCTTTAAAAATAATCGTGATTACTCGATTAATCAGCTTGGATATAAATTTCCAAGACATAACAACAAAGGAATATCAATGATGAAAACTGCAATGGTGTTTAAAGAAGTCTATTTGCAGGGCAAGAGAACTGTTTTTGAAAATGTCTCACCGGAATGCCTGGCTCGATTCTTGAGCCAGGCATTCCAGTTATACATTTTCAAAAATAGTCTTCTCTTGCCCTGCAAATGGATATACAGTCACTAAGCAAAATGCCATTTTTCATGACTGATCGCATTAAAAAGTAATTGAAAGTTAGGTTTTGAAATATTTTGTGCAATAGAAAATATTCACGATTATTCGATTATTCCACCAAAGGTAGAATTTAACGTAGGCTTGCGCGATTACGTGATTAGATCGAAAATCATGATTATGTTTTAAATCGTGAATTTATATGATTAAAAATTAAATAATCGAACTATCGTGAATATTTTCTATTAACACCAGTTCATCTTATAATTTAATTTGAAAATTTATAATTTGACAGCCGAGCGGCAAGGGGTAAAACCTGTTCCACTGAAAGGTCAGATTTCTAAACACATATGATGACTGGTGTTCAACTTATAGAGATAACGTCACTGTAAGCCGTTGCTGTCTAAGACACCAACGCCTTACAACAACATTGGTTCTGAAATGAACATCAGTCTTCCCTCTACTGACTGCATAACAATAGATGTATCTGATCTGTCAATAAATTGATGTATGCTCCCAGAAGGCATACTCTGCAAAGAAACTGAATGGATAACCCCAAAGGCATATGCTTCAGGGAAAGGTTTAGAACTGTGGCTCAGACACAGAGAAACGAACTTGAAATTGTCAATGAGATATCACCATATTAGGCCATCCTTAAAATATTGTTGGTTTGGGGTAATGATGTTAAATCCACAATTTGGGGAGTAGGAATGATTCGGTGGGCCATCATTCTTTTGGTCTGGCGGGATTTACCCTCACGAACAATTTGTTAAGGATAGCTTAATAAAAGCAAAATCTAAGTTTCTCTAAATAAACACACTTAGACTTTGCTTGGCACCATATGAAAAATATATATAAAAACTATGTTCAAAATGAACAGAGAAATTTTCTGTAATAATCAATACCAAGTTTGGTGACCAAATGTGAAGTCTTGAAACTATGGCCCGGAGAAACATTTTCTGTGATATTCAGTCGACCATGAAAAGTAGGTCAGCATGACCTACTTTTCATACTGTGCACACCTTCTCCCTAAGATGCATCCACATACCAAGTTTGGTGACCAAAGGTGAAAAAGTCTTGAAACTATGGCCCGAACATTCAGTCGACCATGAAAAGTAGGTCAGCATTCCATACTTTTGACCTACTTTTCATACTCCACACACCTTCTCCCTAAGATGCATCCACATACCAAGTTTGGTGACCATTTGTGAAAAAGTCTTGAAACTATGCCCCGGACAAACATTTTCTGTGATATTCAGTCGACCATGAAAAGTAGGTCAGCATGACCTACTTTTCATACTCCGCACACCTCCGTAAGATGCATCCACATAACAAGTTTTGCGACCATATGTGAAAAAGTCTTGAAACTATGCCCCGGACAAACTTACATATGGTGAGTGGACGGATGGATGGACAAATGGACGGACAAAGCGGCGACTATATGCTCCCACGAAATTTTTTCGTGGAGCATAAAAAGTCTGTCAATAAAATATAGGAATTCTATGTCTGATCAGGGATGGGGTTAATTCCATTTTATCAATTCCAATTCCACCTCAATTCATTTTATCAATTCCAATTCCACATCAATTCATTTTATCATTCCAATTCCACCCCGACAAGGTCAATTCCAATTCCATTTTATCAATTCCAATTCCATACCAACATTTACGTGAGATCAACATTGTTATATTTTAACCCTTTAATGCCCAAGATTGGCCAAGAAAAACTAGATTCATCATTAGCAAATGTCCATCAGACAGTCTGATGAATTTAATTATTTAACCCGTTACTGATTAAATTTGGTTAAGAAAATTTAATTATCTTCCTATTGAATATCCATTTACAGGCCAAGAGAATACACTTTTTGAAAATTTATCACTGAAATGACTGACTTGGTTATCGAGCCAGTCATTCCGCTGGTCAATTTTAAATTGCATTAATTCATTAGCCTCAGCTCATAAGTTTCAGAGTATTTAATGCATTTGTGTCATTCTGTCTGTCTGTCTGTCTGCTGCCTAAGTGAGTTTCTAAAAAACCCACTCAAACTTAATACAAAAAAGAGTGTTGCCATGACCTAGGATTCAAGTGCACTAATGACTTAGTCTAAGACTTGACTATAACCTAGGATTCCTCCATCTTCGACCTTGATCCCCAAAAACCACAGGTGAGTGTATGGGTCTACAATTTCCTATTTTCCTATGTCTTACTTGCCTGGATAACAAAGAGAAATCTGGAGAAAAACCCCGCAGTGTCTGAGAGTCTATAATCTCTGAACGCACTCATTCTTACCTCTGATATTCAGCAATTGTTTCTTGGTTTTCACTGTTACCAAGGTTGCACACCATTCTGGAAGAACGGTTCCCACACGGACACTTAATCAGAATCTGAAAGACATAATTTACAAATTAAAACACATCAAACCAGAATTGAGACTACACACTTTACACTATCTGAAAATATCTCACGCTCCCTCCTAAGGTTGATGATTTAAGAATAATCATGATTACTGGATTAATTATCCTGGATACAAATTACCCAGACATGTAGCAAAACAGGCATATCAATGATGAAAGCTGCAATGGTGTTTAGAAATGTCCATTTGAAGGCCAAGAGAAGACTATTTTTGAAAATGTATCACTGGAATGCCTGGCTCGATGCTCTAGCCAATCATTCAAGGTATACATTAAAAAAAATAGTCATCTATTGGCCTGCAAATGGCTATATACATTCGCAGAGCTAAATTTTCAATATGTGTAACCGATCACATTAAAGAGCAATTCACCTTTCCAGCGTACCCACCCATCATATGATGTCATAATGAACTGTGTGACGTGTATAATGACATCATAATGAATGACGTCATGAATGACGTCGATAAGTACATCACGAATGCATATTTGAAGACGGTCTATGCGTTGTTGTACAAATTGTTTGCTTTTACTACTTAATAAATATTCTGTTGAATATTTTGAAACTAACTTGACTGGGCGCTGTTGCTGCCATAGGCAGCAACAGCATATGGCAGCAACAGCACCCAGTCAAATTAGTTACAAAATATTCAACAGCTTCCCTGTAGTTTTCAGGAAATTGATAGCTAGGGAATTTGGGGATCGATCAATCCCAACATGGCGAGGTGTGGGTGGAGCTTAGCTAGTGATGGGCGGGGCATAGCTAAAAATGTAAAGGTCCATTAAGAGGTAGGCTTCTGAAACATTTTATACAGTAGAAATTGTTTATGATTATTTGATTATATATGGTTAAATTATATAAATTCACGATTTAAGGAACAATCATAATTTTCTATTTAATCACACAATCATGCAAGCCTACCTCCTCCATACATAAACACATCATATACGTATAACATATTAACATCCAACACTGCAATAGCAGTGGGCAAAAGTGAAGAAGGACTGATTGCAGCTGTAGGATGTTTCTACTATGACAGCCGCAGAATACAGTAATCATACATACTCCAATAGAGGAATCCATTTCTAGCTATTCCTCATTTATTTCTAACAAAGGGCCACTCACTTGTTATGTGTGTCGGAATCAATTTATATACTTTCAACACTGAACTCTCAAATCCAATTTCAATGTAATTATACAGGTAAGCTGTTGAATGTTTTGAGACAAATTTGACTGGGGGATGTTGTTGTTTATGGCAGCAACCACTCCCAGTAAAATTAGTTTTAAAATGTTCTACAGAATATTTATTAAATTGTAAATTTATCAGACATACAATTTTTACATTAGTGACAAACTTTTCAATTTTCATGACGGAGCTATAGGTCATTATGATTGTGAAATCAGCTAACATGTGACGTAATTGACTGACATCGAATAATTGAGTGGCAGATGAAATCCTTTCATTTCCCGCAAAAGATGAATTCTAGAGGTTTTAATGGAAATTTCATGAATATAGTGAAAATTTGTATCAGTGACGTAACACATGACCGGGCCTCATAGTAGTGCCATGAAAAAAGCCTTATTACAAGAAAAAGTAGGACTAAGAAAAGGAGTTCAATAATTGATGAATCCAGTTTTTCAGTCAATTATATGACATAATCAATTACATCACATGTAGGCTGACGTTATAATCAATACCATCATCAATGATGTGATTTAGTCCATAAACGCTTAATAATCCGTCAAGTTGTACGAATTGTATGTTTTTACCATTTAATAAACATTCTGTTGAATATTTTGAAACTAATTTGACTAGGTACTGTTGTTGCAATAGGCAGAAACAGCACCCAGTCAAATTAGTTTCAAAATATTCAACAACTTGTATAGTTTTTCTGGAATTGAGATTCAGTGTACAGGGATCGATTGATCCCAACACACGCAAAGCATCGGTGGAGTTTAGCTAGAGATGGGCGGAGCATAGGTAAAACTGGATTCTTCCATTACCATAATATTTAGATGAGCTAAGTTGGTACTGATCACACAAAATTCATTTCGGGAATTACATCACTATATTATTATACACCAAAGGTTGACTTTATGAACAATTTAACATGTGCTTGTATAAGGCTCATGATGCGCGAGACAGCAATGACTTTCGCTCAAATTATTTTCATATTAATTAATAAGGTATTAACTATGTGTCATACATAACCTAGCACAATATGCATGAGCAAAGGGGTTACTGTACAGCCTCACCTGAGCTTTACATGCTGAACTCGGACATGGTGAGTTATCATGACATGGGGCTCCACATGGGTGTCCGCACTCCGCACGCTCAACTTTACATGGCTGGGTGCACGCCTGACCATCCTCCAAGCAATTACCCTGAATATTTATATGAAAAACATAACAGTTGTACGAGTTAACCGTTTCAAGCTCAAATTTCTTCAAGAAAATTTTAATTTTAATTTTCTCATACATGTCACAGAAAATCCACTTGCAGACCAAGGAATGACTGGCTCGAGTATTGAACCAGTAAATCAAGCCTGAGCGATAAATTTTCAAAAATAGTCTTCACTTGGTCTACAAATAGACATTTCTCAAGACCACTACAGAAGCTGTTTTTGGCCAGCTGTGGTATTAACCTTTAACACTCGAAATTTGTTCAAGAAAATCTCATTAAAAATGTCCATTTGCAGACGAAGAGAAGACTATTTTTGAAAATTTACCTCTATAATGACTGTCTAGGTTTTGGCTGATATAAATTTTAATGGGTTACAGGTTTAACTAGATTATTCATTGTCAGACACATTAACCCTTTAAAACTCATATCAGCCAAAAATTGCTTCTACCATGGTCTTGAGAAATGTCAATTTGCAGACCAAGACAATTTTTTTTCAATTCACCACTAGAATGACTGGCTCGATAACCCAGCCAGTCATTCCAGTAGTAAAATTTTCAAAAAATATTCTTCTCTTGGTCTGCAAATGGACACTTTCTATGAGAAAAATGAAATTTTCTTGGACAAATTTAAGGATTAAAGGGTTAACCCATTCAATAAATCCCAGAAAAGGTAAATTCCTTGTGATCTAGACAATAGCATATTCTGTTGAATATTTTGAAATTAATATGACAGCAACGCCTTCCAGTCATATTGATTTCAAAATATTCAACAGCTTTCCTGTTTATTTGCACTGAGATTCAGATACAGGGAATTTCAGTGAAAGGGCTAATGGTCACAGTGGCATAACCTGCCTTTGCTGTGGTCTTGAGAAATTCCCATTTGTAGACAAGTAGGCTATTTATGAAAATTTATCACTGCTTTGATAACCGAGCCAGTTATTCCACGGGTAAACTTTCAAAAATATTCTTCTCTCGGTCTACAAATGATCATTTTCTATGAGAAACTAGAAAATTTCATGATGAAATCAGACCATTAACCGTTTGTTAACCCCTCTTGTGTCAAGTAAAACTTTAAATTGTCAAACTGGCCAAAAGTCCAGTGGAGTGGTGGTGAGAATCATCCATTTATAGGTTAAAAAATACTACTTTTGAAAATTTACCACTGGAATTACTGGCTTGGGCCTACAAATGGACACTGACTATGTTGAATTTTTTACTTTCTTAACCATTAATCCAATGGTTTGGACCGCCCAAACGGCATCTGTAGAGGTGATGAAAACTGACCATTTGCAGGACAACAGAAAATAATGATTTTTGTAAATTCAAGTGCGAAAATTATAATCTTGGAAAAGATCAAGCTCGTTAGAGGGATAATTGTGATGAGTAGCTCTTCGAGCGCTTTGGGGTGCTGTTGACATGAGACATTAAAGGATAAAGTAGATCAAAACCATGAAGAAAATATGGGGGAAAATTCCTGAAATTTATATTCTGAATGATGGAGATTGCATCTCTGCATTGCATAGACCACCTCTGTTATTTCATTAAAAACTGAAGTCATTGTTGAATAATAAGTCCAATGATAAAGTTTAACCCTTAACACTATGTCTATGATGTCAAAATTTTTAATTTTCAAATTAAATTAAGAGAACTGGTGTTCAATTTTTCAACAAATTTGGTGGAAGATGTTACTGTCGCAGACAGCAACATCGTCCAGCAAAATCGTTGAAAAATGTACACAAGTTTCTTTGTTATTGACACAGTAAAAGATAGAATATTGACATCAGAGTGGTAATGGTTAACCTAATGATACTACTATGACGCCGGAAGAGGTACAACCCCATAGTTTTGCTTCCCCTATCAGCCTATTGGGTTGCACAACAAACAAGACACTCAATCGCTTAGATTTTATCATGGATACACTATCTTACCTTGTGGCAAGTTCTTATGCAAAGATGCTGTATACATTGTAGAGGCTTATTGCACGGTAAACCACAGCTGACATCTTGTACATAACACATGATATTCTTACGAATCTGCAAAGAAAACAGTCAGAAGATGAATCACTGTAGGAATCCACTTTTAGTTATGCCGCGCTCATCTCTAGCTAAGCTCCACCCATGCTTTGTCCGTGTTGGGATCAATGCCTGCACTCTCTGAATCTCAAATTTCCAGAAAACTATACACTGGTAAGCTGTTGAGTATTTTGAAACTACTTTGACTGGGTGCTGTTGCTGCATATGGCAGGAACAGCAACCCACCCAGTCAAATTTGTTTCAAAATATTCAACAGAATGTTTATTAAATAGCAAAGACATACAATTCACATGACTTGATGGACTATTAAGCATTTGTGATGGACTAAATCATGTCATTCATGAGGTAATTGATTATGACGTCATCCTACACTAGACGTAGTTGATTATGACATCATACAATTGACTGAGAAACTGGATACATCAACTTCTAGTTATGCCCTGCCCATTTCTAGCCAATCTCCGCCTACTTTGTACTCATGTTTGAATTGATTTACACAACTTTAACAATGACTTCCCAGAATCTCAATTTCACTGCACCTAGTATACACTTAAGCTGTTGAATAATTTGAACTAATTTGACTGCTGTATGGTGCGGGGGAGGGGGGGGGGGGGTGTTGTGTGGTGTGTGTGTGGGGGGGGGGGGGGGCGGAGCTGTTGCTGCCTATGGAAAGCAACAGCTCCCTGTCAAAATACTTTCAAAATATTCAACAGGATGTTATTAAATTAAATATTATAAACTCATCAAAGAAATACAATTCGTACACATAAGTGAGACGTAATGATTTTCATGACGCTGCTACACATGTATGTCATTGATTATGACAGTTAGCATGTGACAAATGTCATTGTGAAAGAGTCTTGGTCCTCATCACTCTATTTCTGTACACTGTCGACATTTTTTTTGCAGACCAAGAGATTATTTTAGAAAATTTACCGCTGGAATGACTGGCTCAGTTATAAAGCCAGTCATCTCAGTATTAAATTTTATCAAATAATGTCTTGGTCTGCAAATGGACATTTCTCAAGATCACTGCAGAAGCTGGTTTGGCTGGCTTGGATGTTAAAGGGTTAAGACTGTGTGTGCGTGCGTGCGTGCGTGCGTGTGTGTGTGTTTGGTTTGAAGGAGCCGCCACTTTGACTGTCAAAGGTAGGTGGTCCCTCGGGTAGGTTTTACTGTATAAAGCATCAGTTTGCTAGAACGTTTGGTCAAGTTCGGATCACTAACAATAGTCAGTTAATTTGTTTACTGATCATGCGTATTGGCTACATGAATCAAACAACGGATGGTTAAATACAGACAGTTAGTTGGTACAGAACATTGGGAGCTGGCTACCAGTCTCCGTTAACCCTTTCTCAGCAACAAAATTGCCTGTTTTGATGGGTAAATGGATATTTTAGTATGCTAAAACATCAAATATGGTATCGAGCCAGTCATTCCAATGCATAAGCCGTTTATGGCCGACTTGATGGTTAATGGTCTAAGTCATTTCTGAGTAGCACTGTAGGACAGTAAATATCATATATGAAGCATACCTCGTGTTGTCCCATACACCACTTGATTGTTAGCACAGTGCATGGAGGACATTCAGCATCGGAATGACAGCTATGGACAACTGAAACAGACACAACTCAATGTAAAATGAGAATTGATCATTACCTAATGACCTCAAATCTTCACAGATCTATCTTAACCCTTTCACTGATAAATTCCCTGTATCTCAATCTCAGGGCAACCAAAACAGGAAAGCTGTTGAATATTTTGAAATTAAAATGACTGGAAGTAATGGCTACCAGTCATATTAATTTCAAAATATTCAACAGAATATGCTATACATTGTAAAGAATTTACTTGTTGACAGGGTTAGATTAAGCAATCAGTTTTGTTGAAACCTATGATATAGACACTTCTGGCTAAATTTGATTCAAATGTACCTTTCCATCTCTAGCTATGGCCCACCCATCTCTAGCTAAGCTCACACCTCACTCGTGTTGGGATCGATTGATCTCTCAACTCCCTGACTATCAATTTCCAGAAAAAAATACAGATAAGCTATTGAATATTTTGGAACTAATTTGACCGGTAAATTAGTCAAATTAGTTTCAAAATATTTAACAACATGTTTATTAAATAGTAGAGACATACAATTCGTACAATGTGTTGGACTATTAAGAATTGAAGACGGGCCAAATAGAATCATTTAAGACGTAATGATTATGGCGTCATCCCACACGCCGCTTAGCTGATTATCACGTCAGATGATAGATGGATACTCTGGAAAGGTGAATTAACAATAGTATCTTCTATTACTACATTGTAGCAAATTGTACGTTGACTAACCTGCATGATTACAGCTATGTGTTCTTGCGCAGAGTCGGTGACATTCTGGTGGCCTGGCACCACATGGAATGGGCGGAAACATCACCTCGGCACCGCAGTGACAAGGTAGCTCATCAAAACCTTACAAAACAGCAATACATGGAAAATATGGTTTAAATCTAAAAACTAGAATGGACAGTAATTGGCATGCCATCGCAAATCCCCCAACAATGTTGACATTTTGCACCACACCAACCCTACTCCACCAGCACCCTGAGATGAAGCCCAATGTAAAGTTTGTCTCGCAATCCTATGGGTAACTAACATATCAAATTTGGTTTAATTCCGCTAACTTTGACTTTCTGCCCTCACTCCCACTCACCTGCTCCTAACCGGGGGCAGTGCCTAATGTAAATATTGTCTTGCAGTCTTCAAACCTATCAGTAACTCACACACCAAATTTGATTGAATTCCGCCAAATGGTTTCGGAGGTGCTCTAGTTAGACGGACGGACAACAGATGGATGTGATTGCAATAACTCCTGCGTTTTTTCAAAATGATTTGGATTACCTAGAGACCTGGGCCTGTGTATGTCAGGCCATTAGGGCATTTTGAATTAGGGCATTTTGACCAAGAGTCTCAAGGGGCTGTGGCGCTCACATGGACCATTGGCATTTAAACAATTTACATTTAAATAGACATGATGGATGATTTTCGGAAAATCCAAGATGGCCACCAAAAAATTGACCAATGAAGACTCTCGTTTAATATGTTGTAGCCTACCATCATAGGATCAATCCACACACATTTTGTTGAAATCAGGCTATTGATTGAAGTACCATTTTTAAATGATTCCAGAATTTTTTTTAGAAAAATTTACCAATCAAAATTCTATATGCAACTTTTAAAGCCTACTGTCCTAGGCTCATTCCAGCCAGTCTGGTTGAAATCGTCCAAGCAATTATTGAGTAGACGATTTTCCGCTATTTCTACGAAATTTCAAGATGGCCACCGAATAAATTGACCAATCAAAATTCTACATACAAGCTCCGAAGCATAGCACTTTAGGGTTCTTCCAGCCGAGTTTGCTTGAACTCGTTCAAGCAGTTAATGAGTAGCCTTTTAACTGATTTCCCGAAATTTTCAGAAAATCCAAGATGGCCACCGGAAAATGGACCAATCCAAATTCTGTATACAAGTTCTAAAATTTACCAGCCTAGTATCCTTCCAACCAAGTCTGGTTGAAATTGCTCAAGCAGTTATTGAGTAGCATTTTAAACGATTTCCCACCATTTTCCAGAAAATCCAAGATGGTTGCCCGCAAAATTGACCAATAAAAATTCTGTATACAAGTTCTGAACCATACTAGGCTAGGGTTCTTTCATCCAAGCTTGATTGAAATCGGCCCAGTGGTTATCGAGTAGGCTTTTAAGTGATTTCCAGAAATTTTCAGAAAATCCAAGATGGCCACCGGAAAATTGACCAATCAAAATTCTGTATACAAGTTCTGAAACATACCAGTGTACTATCCTCCCGGCTAAGCCTTGTTGAAATTATCCAAGCAGTTAATGAGGAGTAGCATTTTAAACGATTTCCCGCAATTTTCGGAAAATTCAAGATGGCCGGTGAAAAAATTGACCAATCAAAATTCTGTATACAAGTTCTGAAGCCTACCCCATAGGGTCCTTCCAGCCAAATTAGCTTGAAATCTGCCAAGCGGATAATGAAGAGTAGCGTTTTTAAGCAAAAGTTGACGGCCGGACGGACAGTCGCCATGCCATAAGTTCACTTGGCCATTCTGGCCAGGTGAGCTAAAAACTGTAATATAATGGAGGAATCCATTTTTAACTATGTCCAGTCCAGCCATGATTTGACCATGTTGGGATTGATCGATCCCTGCATTCCTGAATCTCAATTTCCAGAAAATTATACAGGTAAGCTTCTGAATACTTTGAAACCATTGGGTGGAATTCAACCAAATTTGGTATGTGGGTTACCGATATGATTCCGCTTTGCAAGACAATATTTATATTTGGCTCCGCCACCACGCCACAACGGGGTGCGGTGGGGCAGGAGTCAAAAGGTCAAATTACTTGTACCGCAACTGCTCTGAGACCGTTAGACAGAACTCAAACAAATTGGATATGTGAGTGACCCATATCATTGCAGAGTACAAAAGACCATCTACATTTGGTTCCACCCCAGGGGCGGGGGATCAAAAGGTCAAATTTTAACATTGGCCAGAATTCAACCAAATTTGGTATGTGAGTTATCCATATCAATCTGGAGTGGATGAGCACATTTGGGCCCGTCCCCTTTGGGTGGAGGATGTGGGTCAAAGGGTAAAAGAATTAATTGTAATGCAACTCATCCGAAACTGTTTGACGGAATTCAACCAAATTTGGTATGTAAGTTACCCATATTAATGTGGCGTGGATGAGCACATTTACATCTGGGTCTTCCTAGAGGGGTTGCGGGATGGGGTCAAAGGGTCATGAAATTGATTTTAATGCAACTCCTCTGACGCTGTTGGACGAAATTCAATCAAATTTGCTATGCGAGTTACCCATATGATTGTGGAGTGCAAAAGGACATATACATTTGGCTCCGCCCCTGGTGGTGGGTTGTGAGGTGGGGAGGGGTCAAAGGTTCAAAGCGGTGAATAAGGTGGATTTGCGATGACGTGTCATCGACTGATCAACCTAGTTGATTATGAAGTCAGCCTACATGTGAAGCAGCTGATTATTGACTGAGAAACTGGATTCATCCATTACTACGGCGAGGCATCCTCCACTTATCTAGTGGGCTTGCAAATCATGTACTAAAATACTTATGATCATGTCGATAGTCACTTACAGGACTGGCGGTATGATCAGCGAACGAAAAGAAGATGTACTAAAATACGAAAAGTTTATGTTACCAGTATTATATTGTGAATATTAGCATACAATATAATGTATATTTAAACCTTTAACCGTTGAAATTTCAGGATCTCACGGCACCTATACACGAAACTGACTGAAAATTTTGAAACTAATTTGACTGGAACCCGTTGCTGCCATAACTAGCAACAGCTCCCAGTCAACTTAGTTTCAAAATATTCAACAAAACATTCATTCCATCATAAAGAATGTCATTTCTGGTCTGTAAGGATTATAGGGTTAAAATAAATCCCTTTAATGGTCAAATTTCATCACGAAAATTTAAATTTTCTCAAAGAAAATGTAAATTTGCAGACCAAGAGAAGACAATTTTTGAAAATTTACCACTGGAATGACTGGCTCGATTATCGAGCCAGTCATTCCAGTTGTAAATTTTCAAAAATTGTCTTCTCTTGGTCTGCAAATGGAAGCGTTAAAGGGCAAATGGTCAAATTTGATCAAGAAAATTTAAATATCTGCCTATTGAATGTCCATTTACAGGCCAAGAGAATAAAATATTTGAAAATTTATCATCAGACTTCCTCACAGGAACATAAGAGGCCAGTTCTGGCCGGTATGACTATTAAATGGTTAAAGGTCTAGAAAATCAATTAATTAATGTTGACCATACAATACAGGACTTACTGGCCATTAAACAAGGTGGACAGTTGCCACGATGACACAACTCCTCACAGCGGTGCAGACCGCATGGCAATCGTCTCCCACAAACTTGCTCACATATATGGTCAGCATCCTAGAATAAAATATGATCCTAAATATTAGTCTTTATTTCTTTCCAAAATACAACAACTATTCAATAATACCGAGAGATAATCTAAATGCTCCGTTAGAATACCTGCATAACTATTGAAACAGGGCTTAGCATCATCACTGTACTAACCCTTTAGCACTCATATCAGCCAAAAACGGCCTCTGCAGTGGTCATGATAAATGTCCATTTACAGACCAAGAGAAGACTATTTTTGAAAGTTTACCACTGGAATGACTGGCTCGCTAACCGAGCCAGTCATTCCAGTGGTAAATTTTCAAAAATAGTCTTCTCTTGGTCTGCAAATGGACATTTTCTATGAGAAAAATTAAATTTTCTTGAACAAATTCTAGGGTTAAATATGCTAACGTGCTTTCAAGACAAAAGTACTACCATGTTAGTGAGTAGAATTTTGAACATGGTGTAAGAAATATATACTCCTCATTATTTTGGCAGCAATGCCGGCCAACATTGTCCAATTCAATTATGTTCAAAATATTCAACAGGATGTTTTAATATTGTTTCGGAAACATGTTATATTACTTCTGAGCTGTACAGTTTTGCTCTAGAAGTATCATGATAGATTTATTCACACAATAGGCCATTTGACCCTTGAGTGGAAATGGTTACATATAACGTGATACGGCGGACAAATCAACTAAGCGCATTACAACTGCAAGAACATATTCAGTCTCATACTTTATATGTTACTAAATCAGTAATGTTCGCAGGCTAATTTGATACATATACATCTGGACCACCGCGCCAGCCGCGGATCCATTAACGAACCACGGGTCGATTTCCTTAGCAGACAAAGGGACACCTAGGTATTTGGGGCTACATTATCAAATGCTCAGGTGTGCTGTCCACGGATATAACACACTGGTTGCCTGGGGGGCAAGCTAGATAATGTGTTATTTTCAGGGCTTGTATATGTACTCGTGGTGAGTATTTATTTTCAGGGCTTGTATATGTACTCGTGGTAAGTATTTATTTTCAGGGCTTGTATATGTACTTGTGGTGAGTATTTATTTTCAGGGCTTGTATATGTACTCGTGGTGAGTATGTGTTATTTTCAGGGCTTGTATATGTACTCATGGTGAGTATTTATTTTCAGGGCTTGCATATGTACTCATGGTGAGTATGTGTTATTTTCAGGGCTTGTATATGTACTGGTGGTGAGTTTTTATTTTCAGGGCTTGTATGTGTACTCGTGGTGAGTACTTATTTTCAGGGCTTGTATATGTACTCATGGTGAGTATGTGTTATTTTCAGGGCTTGTAATGTACTCATGGTGAGTATTTATTTTCAGGGCTTGTATATGTACTCATGGTGAGTATTTATTTTCAGGGCCTGTATATGTACTCGTGGTGAGTATTTATTTTCAGGGCTTGTATATGTACTCGTGGTGAGTATTTATTTTCAGGGCTTGTATATGTACTCGTGGTGAGTATTTATTTTCAGGGCGTGTATATGTACTCGTGGTGATTATTTATTTTCAGGGCTTGTATATGTATGTACTCGTGGTGAGTATGTGTTATTTTCAGGGCTTGTATATGTACTCGTGGTGAGTATGTGTTATTTTCAGGGCTTGTATATGTACTCATGGTGAGTATGTGTTATTTTCAGGGCTTGTATATGTACTCGTGGTGAGTATGTGTTATTTTCAGGGCTTGTATATGTACTCATGGTGAGTATGTGTTATTTTCAGGGCTTGTATATGTACTCGTGGCGAGTATTTATTTTATTTAGTCTTAACCCTTTAACACTCAAATTTGTTCAAGTTTTCTCATGGAAAATGTCCATTTGCAGATCAAGATTGTTTTTGAAAATTTACCACTGGAAGGACTGGTTCATTTATCGAGCCAGTAATTCCAGTGGCAAATTTTCAAAAATAGTCTTCTCTTGGTCTGCAAAGGAACATTTCTCACCACTGCAGATGCTGTTATTGGATGATATGAGGGATAAAGGTTTACTATAATGGTTGAGTTGGTATTTACAAGGATTCTGTAGTCTGTATAGCTTAACAACAATACATATTTTCAACAGAATTTACAGAAATGGGGCAACCTAATTTAAATGGCATACTTGCCCCTGGGGGCAACACAACATTTTTCTAATTTTCGAGCCCTGAAGAACTTTGATTGTCATGGGTGCAGTCACATACACATGTACACATTTTCTAGCTTCCAGTCAAAGTAATTTCAAAACATCCACCAGTTCGATGTTGATTTTGATTGACAGTTTTACTAATGTGTGTATGTGTCATGACCTACATGTACACCATTTCACCCAGAGCTTTTCCAACATATGGATATATCGATATATCACATTATAGTAAGAAAATAACATCACGATTTTGTCTTAGAACCAGTATAATATCGCACACCTCTAGTAACAAATATATACAAGGACAGAGATTCTCATAAATGTGCTTTAGCGGGCATATACCTCCAAAATATAACTTGGGAACCACCAAAATAGTGGCAGTGAGTCCCATGAGATCCCTGAATGTCTTGTGTGATAGATAAGTACTTAATAGTTTTATAGGTTTTTGTACAAAAATACATACAAAAGCTAGCACGAGACACCATAATAGGCTTGTGCGATTACGTGATTAAATCGAAAATCGCGATGTTTTAAATCGTGAATTTATATGATTAAAAATTAAATAATCAAATCGTGAATATTTTCTATTGCATAAAATATTTCAAAACGTAACGTTCAATTACTTTTTAATGCGATCGATCATGAAAAATTACATTTTGTTTAGTGACCGCATGTCCATTTGCAGGGCAAGAGAAGACTATTTTTGAAAATGTGTTACTGGAATGCCTGGCTCGATTCTCGAGCCAGGCATTCCAGTGATACATTTTCAAAAATAGTATTCTCTTGCCCTGCAAATGGACTTTTCTAAATACCATTGCAGTTTTTGTCATTGATATTCCTTTGTTGCTATGTCTTGGTAATTTGTATCCAAGCTGATTAATCGAGTAATCACGATTATTTTTTAATAATCAATTGTGATCACTCAAGGCAATAACTACACAAGCCTACCCCATAATTCACAGTCCGAGTCATGGTACCTTCTAATTTCAGCCTGGATGAGAAAAACTGTATGAGAACACAAGATTCCAGTTTGGGACCCCCAGATTTGAGGGTGAGGCATTTCTGGGATATCCAACATTTGGATGCCATGGAAAGCACAGTACAAGGCACACAATCAGATGTTCTGATTATTGACAAACACGATGAGATAATTGATGAATCGTGTATCGATTAATTATATGACATCATAATCAGCGATGTCACATATAGGCTGATGTCATAATCAATTATGTCATGAATGACAGGATTTAGTCCGCCGTAAAGGTTTAATAGTTGTATGAATTGTATGTATTTACTAATTAATAAACACTCTGTTGAATATTTTGAAACTAATTTGACTGGGCGCTGTTGCTGCCATAAGCAGCAACAGCACTCAGTTAAATAAGTTTCAAAATATACAACACCTAACCAGTAGTTTTCTGGAAATTGAGATTCGATCCCAACACGGGCAACGCGTGCATAGAATATTATTTAGATAAGGGAGGGACAGGGTGAGGGGGCGGGGGGCATAGCTAAAACTGGATTCCTGCATTGACAAATGAACTTACAATACAGCAGTTCTTATTGCACTTATGGCGTCCACATGTCCGCTTTTTGCTGCAGCGCTTGTTACATTTATACGGCTCCGAGTCTGCAATGAACAGTACTATTGTGAACAGATTTATTATTGTAAATATACATCTATGCTCAAAATATGGCAAAACTGATTATATTACTATTACCCCAAATAGAAAAATTACATCTTTAACAATTTAAAGGTGCATATTCACACCGGAATGACTGAAAATAGAATTATTAAAACTGTATACTTTTATAGGCTTAAGTCGTATGCCTAGCTGTAATGAAATGAAATAAATCTTAACATATGATCATTTCAATATGTATAAATTAATATGGAATGAAATTATTATATGTTAAGATTAATTTCGTTTCATTAAATCTAGTCATACAATTTAAGCATCTAAAAGTATACAATTTTAACAATTTAATTTTCAAGCATTCTGGTGTGAATAAGCATCTTTAATGATCAAATTTTGTTATGAAAATCAGAATATTTGCTTATTGAATGTCCATTTGCTAAATGATTAATTAAATGGCTAACAGAAGACTATTTTTGGAAATTTACAACTGGAATGTCTGACTCGCATATCGAGCCAGTCATTTCAGTGGTAAATTAAACAAAATAATCTCTTGGCCTGCAAATGGACATTCCTCAAGACCACTGCAGAGGCTGGTTTTGGCCGACTTAGGCATGAGAGGGTATAACTATATTTGCAAGACCCTGATTTAGATTGATCCAGGAACCAATATAGAGGAGTCTAATCCATAAAGAATTATCAAACCCTGCTACAATGGACCTTTCCCGTTTTAGCTATGCCCCGCCCATCTTTAGCTAAGCTCCACCCACACCTCGCTTGTGTTGGGATCAATCGATCTTTGAACACCATGACTATCAATTTCCAAAAAACTACACAGGTAAGCTGTTGAATATTTTGAAACTAAGGCAGCAACAGCGCCCAGTCAAATTAGTTTCAAAATATTCAACAGCATGTTCATTAAATAGCAAAGAATTACAAAGAGATACAATTTATACAACGTGTCGGACTCAGATTTGGTGACGGTCTATATGGAACCCTTTGTGACGCAATGACTGTGATGTCATCGTACACGCGCTGAGCTGATTATGACGTCATACGAGGTCAGATGATGGATGGATAATCTGAAAAGGTGAATTGTGTATGCCTCCTGTAATGGATAACAGATGGCTAGACAAGAGCTTATCACCAAAAAAAATCATCTGACTGACATGTCAGCTGATTTATCAAATTTGCTACCAAAGCTGCCACTGCTAAGCAATAACAAATGAAACTGACTGATAGATATCTACTGTCCATATTCAATGCCAAAGATTTGATAAATTTTTCCACAATGCATACACAGCCGATTCATGGCAACTGTTTCTATATTACTTCCATACCTGAGTACTTCATAGCTTCAGTACAAGGCACCTCACGAGTGACTGCACCACATCTGCACGTCATCTCTGTAACATCGTCACATGGGCCACACTCACCGTCATGGCATCTCCGTTGACACTGGTGTGAAGGTGATGAATCTAAGAAATAAAGTATTTACAAGACCAAATTAATCGCTTAACACTTAAGCCTACCAAAACCGACTTTTTGTAGCGATCAAGAGAAATGTCCATTTGCAGTACAAGAGAAGTCTATTTCTGAAAATTTACTACTGGAATGACGGTCTCAATAACCGTACATTCACCAACTGTCCTATTTAGTCGCCGCTCACAACTAGCATAAGTCTGTCTGTCTTAGGAGCAGTGGTTTTCAGCAATAACGGAAAACAAACAGATTTCACGGAATTGGTAATTTGAAACGGAAATAGGATTACGAAATAGAAATCAACAGAAAATGGTAATTTTTCTGCAAAATCTCGGTAAATTGAAACGGAAACATGATATTCAAACGGAAATTAACGAATAAAGGCATTTTCCTTAAGAAAGTGGAACATTCTCATCTAAAATTGTCAATTATTAGATACCGATATATTCAGTCTCTGAAAATACTAATAACACAATGCACAACACGAACGTGGCAGTTTTATTGACTGCATTAAATGTACATAAAGCTTAGATGACAGAAATGAAAAGGAATCTGCAATTTGGTGAAACGGAAAATGGCAAATTCTGAAACGGAAAACCACTGTCCCTACTGTCTGTCTGTCTGTGTCAGTCAAATTTTTGATATTAAGCAAAGTAAGTACATGTTACAATTATTGCGTGTTCACACTTGTTAGTAATGCGTACTATTTTAGTTGGCCCGGGCTACGCTTAATTCACCGTTCTAGAGTATCCATCTATCCATCTGATGTAATAATCAGCTAAGTGGCGTGTAGGATGACGTCATAATCACTACATGATTCTATTTGGCCTGTCATTAACGCTTAATAGTCCGACACGTTGTACGAATTGTAGTCTCCATAGGCAGCAACAGCGCCCAGTCAAATTAGTTCCAAAATATTCAATAGCTTACCTGTACAGTTTTCTGGAAATTGATTGTTAGAGTTCAGAGATCAATCAATCCCAATACGAGCGAGGTGCGGGTGGAGCTTAGCAAGAGAACGGCGGGGCATAGCTAAAAATGGAAAAGTCCATTACACACCCCGACATCCTAGCTGGCCATACATACAATAATTACAAACCTTTTGGACCACAGGGCAGTGACTTTTCACACATTTTCTCACATGTAGACACAGGATCTAGACAGGACATTCTAGGTTTATCACCAAGATCAGTCAACTCTGATTTGCCGCATGGGCAGTGAGTGACGGCTGATGGGAGGAGCTTGCAGCCATCACATGGTCCCTCATGACACACACTATCACAGAAGTGGTTCGTGCAATCAAGCACTCTGCAAATAAACAGGAATTCAGCAGAATTAAATGTCTCGCCAGTCTCCTGTTTGTCACAGTGGCATTGACCTTTGACCTTGTGACCCCCGTGTTATCATTCTGCCTCTGAACATTATAGGTACCCATGTATTCAATTTTAGTTCTAATAGGATTAATCCTGAAATATAATTGATTTGCTGAATGGAAAAACTTAAGGTTGAAAAAATAGGTCAAATATCATTATTAGAATGGCATTGACTGTTGACCTGGTGACCTCCATGCTACCATCCAGTATCCTCATGGTATAAGCAACCATGCACACAAGTTGTATTCCATTAGGGTTAAGCAATCCCAAAATATAACATAATAAGATTTGTTAAGCCTAGAAACTTAACATTGAAAAATAACGTTTTGCAGAGATTAGAATGACCTTGACCTTTGACCTTGTGACCTCAGTTTCAACATAATGCTTCCTAACATTACAGGTAACAATGTATCCAAGTTTAGTTCTAGTAGGATTAACCAACCCTGAAATATAAGTTGATAAGTTTTGGTAATCGCAAAAGCTTAACATTGTTTATGCCGTCATCATCGGAAAAGTGACACATATGTCTCGCTTTCAGCTTCATAGACGAGACAAGAATTACATGGTTTCCAAAAACAAAATGAGAAATATGTTAGTTAGTATAACTTTGAACATGTTGAATATTTTTAACATAATTGGATTGAAAGACATTGTCTTAATATGCAACAGCACATTTATTTTGTTTTGGAAGCATGTCAAGTTATATCTAAGCTTTACTGCATGCTAAATTCTAAGTCGCAATATACATGTATATTATTTAATTGTTATGGATGATAATGTAGTGATCTGATCTGTCACTCAAGTGTCCGACATAATAATCAAATATGTCACATGTTAGCTGAAATCTTAATCAAATATGTCACTGGTTAGGTGACATTACAATCAAATATGTCACGGGTTAGCTGACATCACAATCAAATATGTCACGGGTTAGCTGACATTACAATCAAATATGTCACAGGTTAGCTGACATCACAATCAAATATGTTACAGGTTAGCTGACATTACAATCAATTATGTCATGGTTAGCTGACATTACAATCAAATATGTTCCGTGTTAGCCGACATTACAATCAAATATGTCATGGGTTAGCTGACATTACAATCGAATATGTCACAGGTTAGCTGACATTACAATCATATATGTCATGGGTTAGCTGACATTACAATCAAATATGTCACGTGTTAGCTGACATTACAATCATGTTATGGGTTAGCTGACATTACAATCAAATATGTCACAGGTTAGCTGACATTACAATCAAATATGTCACAGACTAGCTGACATTACAATCAAATATGTCACAGGTTAGCTGACATTACAATCAAATATGTCACGGGTTAGCTGACATCACAATCAAATATGTCATGTGTTAGCTGACATCACACTCAAATATGTCACGTGTTAGCTGACATCACAATCAAACTTATCTAGCTCTATCATGAAATGGTAAAAGCTCCGTCACAAATGTGCTGGATTGAATGCGTTTAATGAATTTACAACTTAATAAGCATTCTGTTGAATATTTTGAAACAACTGTTACTGTGAGCTGTTGCTGCCATAGGAAGCAACATCCCCCAGTCAAATTAGTTTCAAAATAGTCAACAGCTTACCTAGGTGGTTATCGTGAATTTGAGATTCTGAGAATTCAGGGTTCAAAGTGCACGTACAAAGTGTGTGGAGATTTGCTAGAAATGTGTGAGGCATAGCTAAGAATGGGGCATTCTATTGAAGCCGCGGTTACTAATGAGCGTTTTATGTTAGGTCACTGAAATGATTCAGCTTCAGTTGTTTCTGCCAACTCTTTTTGCCATGTTGACAGTTTACCATGGCGCATTATCATGGCAGTATATGCTAAAATATCTACAATTTTGTAAATGACTAGTGCGCACTGCAAATTTCACACTGGATTTAATGACTTATGGTGCCGTAAAACTAATTCTTTTTCATATAACTGGTATCAGATATTCTGAGACACTTCTGTAAGCTTGGACAACATAAGCTAAGCCTAGTTAAGGATTGCAATTACATTTAATGCACACCCATGCACCCTTTTTTGTCTTTTTGCACATGTATTTATAAAATACCTAGTATGAATTGTATACATGTAACGCATGTTAAATCATAATGTTGAAATCAAAGCGGATCTGTGACTGCAACAGATCCCCTTTGATTTCAACATCATAATTTAACGTGCAGTGTTGCTGTTGTTCTATGTGGGTGCCAGAGCTCTAGATAAGCAAGGTTTTTGTGTTTTCACCCAATAAAAATGGCCAATCGTTCAATTAATTTCTAACATCATGAGTACCGAAATAGCGAATTACTCAATTAATTTCAGTTCTATTGCTAATAATGTATAACAATTTAACTAAGGAAAACCCAATTAAATTCCCCCAAAAAACAATTTACACAATTTATAGAAATGAAATTACTCAATTACTGAAAGGCTTATTTAGAGCTCTGGTGAGTGTGTGTGTGAATATTTTAAAGATTAACCCTCTTACAGAAAGCTTGTTGTAAACGTTGAGAAGCTCAACAAAATTATTTTTCGCCACAAAGACAAACATTACTCTTAAATATCACCTATGTTACAAGATGACAACATGCTACAATCGGATAAATGTTAACGACAAAATCGGTTTTCAATATTCTCCTGGCATCTAACATTGTTATTTGTCTGAAAATAATAAGTTAATTTAACCCTTTAATGGTCAAGCCACCAAAAACTGGCCTCTGTAGAGGTCTTGAGGAATGTACATTTACAGGCCGAGAAGACTATTTTTTTTAATTTACTACTGGAATGACTGGCTCGATAACCGAGCCAGTCATTCCAGTGGTAAATTAAAAAAAATAGTCTCTTGGTCTACAAATGGACATTTTCTATGAGAAATTTGAAATTTTCTTGAACAAATTCGAGAGTTAAAGGGTTAAAGAGTTCAGATGCATTACAACAGGACAATATTGTACTGAGACAGGTTTGTGGGCATTCACATAAAACATTCATGATTATATGTGCTTACTTGGCACATGACACCCCGCAACTAAATGACTTCTTGAATGATTCTTTTGTACCACAAATGATGTCTCTTGATGAATGACTGCCAAAACATGCTAGAAAAGACAAATACTCGGAGCTACAATAGTGTGACTAATGGGACATACATCTCATAAAAAATAATCAATCAATACAGGGAATACATGCATTCAGAGAATTCTAACATTCACCCCAATGCCATCTCCATTCACCTTTAGACTCCCAAAATGCATACAGTTCTTCGGAACTCCATGGGGGGAGGGGGGGGGGGTTGCACTTTGTTGTGAAATTGCTTTCAAGTTAATATGTTTACGGTGTACAGTACCTTGGTCTTCCATGTGTTTGACGTCTAATTGATGAATCCATTTCTTCGTCAATCATATGACATCATAATCAACTACGTCACATGTAGGCTGATGTCATAACCAATTACGTTAATGAATGACACGATTTCGTCTGTCTTAAACGTTTAATAGGCCTTCAAGTTGTACAAATTTTATGTCTTTACTATTTAATAAACGAAATCTAGGATTTCTTTTTTCACGAGAGAGTTGATACTTACCTCCCTAATACTTTTGATATTGCTAAATATTGGCTTTCACTCAATAAACACTCAGATTTAAAACAGTTAGGTGCCCCTACTGGGCAGGGAGTCAGAGCGTAGTCTGGCGGATGCCAGCCCCACCACCGCGCATGCGCAGACTAGCACTTCCTCTGACTAGATTATTGGCTGACACACATGCAACTATTAAGAGCCTGAAGACCGAGCCTCTGTGGGGTGGAGAGGCCGGGTCCGTATCTAGGGAGGTAAGTATCAACTCTCTCGTGAAAAAAGAAATCCTAGATTTCGTTTATTTCACTTCAAGAGTATACTTACCTCCCTAATACTTTTGATATTGCCAGAATTCGAAAGTGAATCTGGCGGGAGGGAGGCGAGGTCAAAAGACCAGCTCATCCCTATACGCTTTTCTGCGTTTAAGGCACTTAAACTTCTGAAACTGTAAGAAAAAACAGTCAGGATTTGACTAACCATCGGATAACACCACCGATGTATGAGAGATGACCGAATGTCATATGCGCTCCCCCCCCCCCTCCTTCCAGGGAGGAAGAGTCGACTGACCTCAATGTCCTATACGCTCTCTACGTACAAGTGCCATGTACTACAGGACAGAGACGAAAAAGCTCCATTTTCGTAACTCTCAACAATGAACCACACAAATACACAAACCATCACCATATTAATAACGGGTAATCGTGACAATACAATCAACAACGGACAACACATGAACAAGACTGACCTTGTTGAAAAGGCTGCTGACATCATCTTCCCATTGGTAAAGACTGATGCAGGCCCAAAAAAGTGGGTGTTTCCATAAATTAATTGTGAAATATATAAGTAATGAGGAAAAACCTCCTCAAAAAATATAAACCGATTTATTTTTTCAAAACCGACAAGGCGAGAGGATTAGAGGTGTCACGGAGATAATGGTCTGTAAAACTTGACTCACAGTGCCACTGAGCCACCGACATAATATCATCCACAGGGACCCCATTAAATAGGGCCGTGGATGTCACTACGCCGCGGACACTGTGAGCCTTGGCCACGTCAACCTGCTTCCCGGTGGCGGATTTATGGCAAAACTGAATGCATTCCACAATCCACCTGGAAATGGTGTCCTTAGAAGCCCTCCCATGGGGTTCAATATATGACAACCATAACGCTGACTGGTCGGTGCGCCATGCCGCCGTACGTTGTTTGTACCGGCGCAGCGCCCGGACGGGACACCATGCTTTAGAATTAGGATCATATCTAGTTAAAGCAGGCAAAACAATAGGTTGACCTGGATATTTCAACGACTGATTTTTAGCCAAGAAATTAATCCTAGGTAGCAGCTTAAGGCCTTCCCCTGAAACCACAAAACGGTCATCCTCGGCTGATAAGGCATGAATTTCACTCCTACGCCTAGCCGAGGCCGCAGCAATTAAAAACACAGTCTTCAGTGTTAATAGTTTCATAGAAATGGAACTAAGTGGTTCAAAAGGCTTATCACCTAGTACTTGAAGCACTAGCGATAAACTCCAAGACGGAATCACAGGTGGATTCCTTGGTCTTAGATTGCCCATGCCTTTAATTAATACATTTAATGTATTTACTTCATCACTTCCCCTCTTAGCCAAGCAAGGAATAACAGACATTAATGCTGACTTATAACCAGCAATAGAGTTAGGCTTGAGGCTATAGGCATCATAGAGGTGACAGAGGAAATCAGCTACTACTTGAATAGATGAATCCATTGGATCAATACATCTTTTTGAGCACCATTCTGCAAATCTGTTGATTTTATAATTATATGCTCTGGAGGTTGACCCCCTCCTGGCTTTGGCCATAAACATGGCTGCTTGCTCAGAAAAGCCCTCCTTAATTCTAGATTCCTTGACAACATCCACGCAGTCAATCTGAACATTGACGGATTGTTGTGAAGGGCCTTGCCCTGGAAGATAATATCGTCCATCAGAGGCAGAGGAACCGGATTGCAGACCAGAAGGTCCAGCAGATCCGAATACCATGATCGGCTTGGCCAATCCGGGGCGATCAGAAGCACTTGGCATTCCTCTTGTCTGATTTTCTGAAGAATTTTTGGAATCAGGATTGCTGGAGGGAATGCGTATGCATACATTCTCCCCCAGCTGATAGCTAACGCATCTGTTGCGAAAGCGCTTGGATCCGGAATCGGAGACGTACGTCGTCATCTTCGCATTCTTCTTCGTTGCGAACAAATCGATGTTGGGTTTCCCCCAATGGTCGAACAGACGATCCGCCACACATTGATTTAGTTGCCATTCCGTGGGTAAAACACTCATCCTTCGGCTCAATGAGTCTGCTAGCAGGTTTAACCTTCCCGGAATATGAACTGCTTTCAAGGTAATCTGGTGATCCAGACACCAACAAAGCAGTTTCCATGTCATCATACAGAGACTGGGCGACTTCGTTCCGCCCTGGCGGTTTATGTAAGTCACAACTGTTGAGTTGTCTGAACGAATAAGAACAATCTTGCCCTGAACTTTCTGTAAGAAATGTTCCAGGCCCAGGACTACTGCTCTTAGCTCCAGTAGATTTATATGTTCCTTTGACTGTTCCAGATTCCAAAGCCCTGATATCGTGGATTCTTCCAGGCAAGCTCCCCAGCCCTCCATCGATGCATCTGTATACACAGTCACCTGAGGGTGGGGAGGGGTTAGCAAAACCCCCGGCAAGAGATTCTCTGTATTCAACCACCATTGCAGGTGGTGAATCAGAGGCGCCAACACTGACACATTCGAGTCCAGCGAACCTGTACTCTGGGTCCATTGTGTCATGAGAAACAACTGGATCGGCCGCCTGCGTAAGGCGGCCTGAGGAATGACTGGTTCCAACGAAACCATCAACCCCAGCATTCTCAAGTAAACCCGTGCCAGGACATGACGACTGTCGCACACTGACTGAATCAATGAGATGAGTTTCTGAACTCTCTCCTGAGTAGGATAAACATATCCTGTCTCTAGATCGAAGAACATCCCCAGGTAAACAAACTTCTGGGATGGAGTCAGCTCTGATTTTGGGAAATTGATCATCCAGCCCAAGTCTGTGAGAGTTTTCAAAACAATCTCCAGATTGGCGGACAAACTTTCCCGGGTGTGCGCTTTCAACAGCCAGTCGTCTATGTACGTGTGGACTGCTATGCTTCTCCTGCGGAGGTATGCTGTGATCGCAAGAACAACACGGGTGAAAACCCGAGGAGCCGTGGAAATTCCGAAGGGCAACACCCTGAATTCCCACTGTCTGCCCTGGAATGCAAATCTCAGGAAGCGACAGAAACTCCCGTGGATGGGGATGTGGAAATAAGCGTCCTTCAAATCTATCGACGCCGTCCACATCCCCCTCTCCAACCCCGCCAACACCGAGCGCACCGTTTCCATCTTGAAACTGGGCGTCTCGATGAACTTGTTCAATGGCTTGAGGTTGAGAATCGGTCTCCACCCTCCGGTGCGTTTTGTTACTAAGAACAGGGTTGAATAGAAGCCCGGACACCTTTGTGCCGGCTGAATAGCTCCCTTTTGTATGAGGGAATTTATCTCCTCCTCGATACACAACCTTTGCTCTGGATCTCTCGGAATGGGAGTCCAGACTGGCACCAGAGACAGTCGTGACGGCGGGCCTGTCACCCACTCTGGATGATACCCGACGGAAAGCCATCGCAAGACTAAACGGTCCTGAGTTAACCGTTCCCACTCTTGCATGTGGTCGACTAGCCGGCCTCCCACCGGCCCACCTAGGGACCGCGGTGGACACGAGGCATGCAAGAGCGGCACTGTCTCCGTCGCCATACACACCGGAGTGGTTCTTACCGCGGTAAGCGTCCTGTCAGGACCGATAACCACGCCCAGATCCTCGCGCGCCCCGCCCCGCCCCGCGCGCACCTCGGTGCGCGGGCGGCTGCCTGGCTGACGGCGCCTGAGGAACCTGCGCCCCCCTCGCTGCTGGCCGAATCGCACGCGGCCGAGGCCGACGCTGCGACGGTGGCTGGCCACTGACCTGGCCAGCACCACCTCGAGCCTGCAGGGGACGATACGCCGGGGCCGCGGCGCGAACGTTAGCACGACGCAGCACATCAAACTGCTCGCGCAGCGCCCTCTGGTTATTCACCAGGTTGACCGTCTCCTGGAGGTGGCGACATCCCTCACCTCCAAAAAGACCAGGGCCCGTCATAGGCGTACGCAGTAGCCTATTGTACAGGTCCTGAGACGGGCACAGATTGTCCAGGGCAAACGTGCGTCTTGCCCGGACACTCCTGGTCACCGCCCGAGTCATACAGTCCAGCGCCAGGTTAATACCATCCTGGATGGTTCGCTGGACAGTGACCGGACTTGGCTGGCGCGATGCGGATGCCGTTACTACCCCCTGTAACAGCTGGGAGACGTGGGACAGAGCGGCAATCGAAGCCCTCCCACTCTCCTCCGCATCACGCAACGCGGTATTCGCCGAACGCAACGCGTTCGAGCACAAGACACCCGTGTCAGAACGGGAGCCTGGCCGCGCATCCTCACCCAAAGCCGCGCGGTCATCCACGCTGGGCTTGGGTACCACACCGTACCGCTGGTAATCCAGGGGCACGATGCGACAACGCCTGGCCACCTCGCGAGGGGCCTTCGCGAGACGTCCACTCGACTTAATGGACGACTCCGCCGCCTTGAACATGTCAACGACATGCTCCGCCAGCGGCAGAGAAGGCATAGCGTTAGCAGTCGGTTTCCCAGCTAACCACGGCGTGTGAACACGCTGGCTAGCCGACTGCTCCACGGGCAGATCAGGCCTAACGCTCACCAACCACTGGCAAGCGTCATACCAATCCTCCTCCGTGGCTAACTGCGAGCGCTCTACAAGACGGGGTCCTTCGTCTTCCTCCTGAGCGCAAGCAGTAGAGCTTGACGGCGGGTATGCTGATACACCTGGCAAGCCAGGGAAAACACGCGGGCCTGACAGCACCGGCATGAGAATATCACTGGTTTGACCAGGAGCAGGCACCGTGGCAGAGCGCGGGGTATATATAGTCTCACCACGGGCCCGGCCAGCACCAGCAACACCCTCGGCAAGCCGAGGTATGCGGTACCGCTGGCCATCAGCAGCGCCCTGGGCCACCACCTGAGCCGCGGATTTTACTCCAGGGTGAGTAAAACCGTGGAATAAGGCGCCTGTATTCCCCGCGAGGGGTGCACAAACGTCTTCATCCATGTCCACGTCGTCAGACGGCGTCCCTAGCAGGTAATCCTCATCACCCTGGTCAGAAAGATTAGACCCCGGGTCAGCAAAGAGAGCTAACCCGGGCTGACCAGGAACGGTGCCATAGGAGGTACTGGCCACCGCGGCGTGCGGATACCCCTGGACTGATAAGCAGCCCGCGGGTTCCAGCGACAACCGTCCACGGTCCCCTATCGGCGCGGCAATAAGCCTGCTGCCAGGGCCGTGGAACGCCCCCTCTAATGGGGCCACCTCTGAATCGTCGAACAACGGAAGCGGTCTAAGGAAAATCGATCCAGAGGCGGGGATTACCTGCTCCGAAGCCGATGATGAGGACAGTAAAGGATTTGGTCCAGGAAGCATGCCACGAAGCAACCCTGGAACCAAATCCTTTATTGTCCTCTTCATCTCTCCCAACATCTCGGTCCGGAAGGCCTCCATATCCACCGCGGACGAGACCTTCCCCGTACCCTTCCTACTTACAACCTCTCGTTTCCGCTTCTTCTTCTTCTCCTCCTCTACCACCTTGTCCGTCGCCTGTAAGCAGCACAAGAATTCGGACATTAACTCGCCCCCCCAGTGCTTACATATGTCACAATTAACCAAGGGACCACAAGGGCTACATTGATAGCACAGATGAGGCCAGAACTTTTCATGAAGAAAACGTCCACAGGACGCGCAACCCGGTCCCTGAAACAGGGCAAAGGACAAGGAGTATGAGCAACTAGTTAAGCTTAGAAACTCAATCCAACTCAAAGAGAAGGAAAACGATCATAAAGATCAATATACATCAGAAACCAGCATAGCGCTTGAATTGCTGATAAACACATAGCCAGGCTGATTATGACGTCATTAATCCCGTGACAGGAAAAATTTGATCCCAACAAAACATCCAAGTGCAAGGACGAATTGTATGCTGAATGGATAAGTCGACTACACAACCATCAGATACATATAGATAACTCTTTTCTGGCCTCCAACTCACTGGACATAATTTTTCATTTGGTTAGATAACCTAACAGTGTTAGTAGGAAATGGAACCATGGTGGAGAGAAAACTAACTCTCTGCTACTGTGATGTCACCACCTAGCGTCATACAGACCTGTGGACATAAACAGAAAGAGAAATTAGCCCTAGGTAGCACCGAGTTGACATAAACCAACTAACCAAGGTGCTTATCACGGTAAACGCGAGTCCCGGAAACACAATACACCGGGAAGAAAACTCGCTAATTTTACTAGAAGTCACCTGATTTAAAGGTCCTAAGTCCTCCTGTGGCGAAGTGTTCCCTCCTGCCATCCAAATCAGATACTATCACTCCAAAATATACACCAATTAACAGTTTAAGAGTAAGAAAAGCTTATGATTCAAAAAGACATGTGTGTTCTCTTTGCCAATAATCTAGCAAAGAGGTAGTGCTAGTCTGCGCATGCGCGGTGGTGGGGCTGGCATCCGCCAGACTACGCTCTGACTCCCTGCCCAGTAGGGGCACCTAACTGTTTTAAATCTGAGTGTTTATTGAGTGAAAGCCAATATTTAGCAATATCAAAAGTATTAGGGAGGTAAGTATACTCTTGAAGTGAAATAAACATTATGTTGAATATTTTGAAACTAATTTGACTGGGTGCCAAAGGCAGTAACAGCACTCAGTCAAATTAGTTTCAAAATATTCAACAGCTTACCTGTAGTTTTTTGGAAATTGAGATTCTGGGGGTGCAGTGATCGATCCCAACATGGGCAAAGCATGGGTGGAGCTTAGTTAGAGATGGACGGGTCACAACGAAAGCTGGATTCCTCCATTGATTATAATTTTACATTGCAATTCTGCAATAATGAATGACTTAGAGCTGGTACCTTGAGATATGATGACATCACATGGTTCACAGGAGCCGGCGTGGCACACAATTTTACATTCATGTTTGCCACAGTTCAGTGTTTTCTGACATGCTTTGCTGCATCGCATGCCCTGTGCTTGTGAACACTTCACAAACTGCCTGCAAATTAACATAGACAGAGAATGCACAGGAGTCCTGATGCACATGGTGTTGCTAAAAGCTGTTGTCTTTAGCAGCAGGGACCGACCCACCCATTCGCAAGTTAGTCAAATGCTAATGAAATTGAGATCTGGCAAATAGAAAGGAGGATTGGCTAAATACAATCATATTATTATAAATACATAGTTTCTAAGTAGTGAACCATTAAAATTAATTGTGAAAAACATCTTAAGATAAATATTTATGTAAGTAATATTTAGATTTTATTTTTATTGTGACCAAATAAAACCCTGAAATCATATCTCAGATTAAAAGCAACCATATAGGACCTTGTTGAATATTTTGAAACTGATTTGACTGGAAGATGTTGCTGCCTTAGGCAGCAACAGCTTTCAGGCAAATTACTTTCAGAATATTCAACATAACCTTGTATTTGGTATGTACGCGTAGCATTCAGTTGAAAGGGTTACATGGTGGTGACTAATTCTAGACATTGTAAAACATTAGATACATGTAACATAGTTCCGATTTAGCTAAAAAAAAGTGTAGTTGGCTAATCTATTGGCAAATAATTTGTGAAAGCCAGGTCTGTACCTGCGCAGCAATATTTTAAACATAAATTTATTTATTACTAAACAACAAAACATTGCTGCTTGCCATGCTTGTGAACAGTTTATATTACATGTTCACATAATATCTGCATGAGACTTTGTGAAACTACATGTGTATTAGACCAATAACGAAGACCGTGACATTTTGACCACAGACATAACAGAGGAATGGCAAGCTTCACCCTCCCTCTACAGCAAGTACATGTAAACATGTGACATTTCAAGAACTTCTAAACAGGGATCGAAATGTCCATTTGCCCTGTTGCGCGGGGCAACCTAATTTTCAAAATGGCAACTAAACTTTGGCTATTAATGGTACACAGGGCAACCATGATAAATACTCAGACTAATAGTATTATTTAGAGCTGTTCGGTATTAATATTTTACGTTCGGTAACGATATCAGTATTTTTGGGTCCAATTACCTCGGTATCGGTATTGCGTTGATACTATACTATACATTGATATTATCTGTCAATTTAAGACAGTACAGTGTTACGATGGCTGGCTAGCCCGCTGATGATGCAAGAATGGCTTATATTCAGCTACATTATTTTACAATCGCAGTAAATCCGAAAACAACCGAATGTCACACAAAAAAAATCATTAATTGCAACTGGTGAACTAATGTATTCATATTAATTTTTATGGCTATTATCGTTTGAGCATGTTAGAGTTCTTTGACATTATTATGAAAATTGTGATAGTTAAAAAAACTTTTACCTTCAAATCGCCAGAGAATGTCGTATATCTCTGAATCTCATCAATGCACAAAATCAGTCGCTATTAAATCCATATTAATCCTCATTAAATTCCTCAGATTTCGATGGCCTGCCTCATTATAAGACTTTCTAGAAACCTAATTCAATAATTGTGGAAAATTTACTAAGGGACATAACGAGAATTGCCCAAGGAAAGTTGATGGAATTCTCCTCTTTTGGGCAATTTGTAGCATCCATCTTGGACATTATCATATTATAATTACTACTTAATGCGGCTCTCTGACTGGCTATTTTGTAACACACCCTCGATCCTGTAAAGTTGTGAATATATATCATAGTTGAATATCTGTGGACGTTTGTAAACATCTATTTTCGCGGATTTGAGCCTAGCTGTGCCAGGATTTAATTTTAAAGTAACCACATTTATTGTTTCATCATTCGATATGGAATACTATTTATCAGGATTTATTGTGAAAATCATGATTTTTTTCAACGGACAAGTGCTATTTCTGGCTCGCCAGAATCTGCTGCGGTGGCTCCGAATCATTGGAGGATTATCCTTACTCAACAACAATAATGGCGCACTAATATTTGGACATGACAAATGCACAAAAGTTAATTTGATTATCTTTTTGTGAGCTGTACTCGGCATACTGTAATTGTGGTAACCTTTTTGAATAAAAAAGTTGAATATGTTGAGATTTGCGCAGCACCGACATAATGGTACCGAAATTTGGGTAATTTGAGATTTGCTCTGTACAGTATTTCGGTATTGTCACGATACCGATACTGTATGGTAAATACGGTATACCGAACAGCTCCAGTATTATTCTGTGTTTTTGATACCTACTGACTAATTTTGTTTTCAGGCATTTATTTATTTAATTATTAGAAAGAGTAACCAGTATGCTTAATGCCATTTCTCAACAATTGTGGCCATTCTTCAGAATTTACTTGACAAAGCAATAGTGATTCTAATTTTATTTGTCATCTAGCTTAACATATACTGACAACCTTAATCTGCGGCGGGCAACCTGAAAATGCATGAAATGGCATCATACATTGCCCGCAGGGCAACTACATCTTTTCATTTATTTCTAACCATTCTAAACAATTTACCCCTCAAATTTCTTCAAGATAATTTAAATTTTCTCATAGAAAATGTGTATTTGTAGACAGAGATTATTTTTGAAAATTAATCACTGGAATAGAAAATGTGTATTTGTAGACAGAGATTATTTTTGAAAATTAATCACTGGAGTGATTGGTTCAGTTACCGAGCCAGTCATTCTGGCGATAAATTTTCAGGAAATAGTCTTCTCTAGGTCTGCAAATGGATATTTCTCAAGACCCGCAAAGATGCTCCATGTTTAGCCATGTGCTAAGGATGCCAGAAGACACACCAGCCCAGAGAGCCTTTGAATTCCCTCTACTCGGAGCCAACAAATACAAAGCTAGGAGAGAGCGTCATTGAATAAATCTGCTAAGCATGCTACGAGTTGACCGTAAGAAAGCAGGACTCAGTACCCTCAAGTCAAGAATGGACCTGAGAAAGCTAAGAATTTCGGCTGAGAACAAGACACAGTGGGCAAAAGCGAAGGACTTATTGCAGCTGTAGGATGCTTCTACTACTACAGCCGCAGAATACAGTAAGCATACATACCATTGCGAAAGCCATTTTTGGCCCGCTTGAGTGTTAAAGGGTTAAGTAGATTGAACGAACCACTTTCAACATAGCGATAAAGCATCTCAAAATGCAAAGCAGAAGCTGACTCAAGCAGCGTGAATATTTTGGAAATAATTTAATTGCTAGCCATTGTTTCATTCTAGTCAGCATATTATTTCTTCCACCATAAAGTATTTAATGTATCCAACTTCAATGGTTGAAAATGTTAACTAGAGATTGAATGCCATTGTCAACGCATCAAGTTGATCCCTTAAAATGGCTTCTAAAGATGCATGTGTATTAGAATATTAGAAATTTATCACTGGAATGATTGGCTTGTTAACCAAGCCAGTCACTGCAGTGATAAAGTTTCAAAAATACGCTTTTCTTAGTAATGTAATGGAGGATTCCAGTTTCTCAATCATATGACATCATAATCAACTACGTTACGTGTAAGGTAGGATGCCGATGTAATCAATTACGCCATGAATGCCATAGCTAAGTTGGTCACAAATGCTTAATTGATGATGGACTAAGCATAGGTGTATGAATTATATATCTTCACTATTTACTGAATATGCTGTTGACTATTTTGAAACTAATTTGACAGGGCGCTGTTGCTACCATAGGCAGCAACAGCATCCAGTCAAATTAGTCTCAAGATATTCAACTGGTCACTTGTATAGCTTGCTGGAAATTGAGATTCAGGAAGTGCAGGGATCGATCGAGTGGAGCGTAGCTATAAATTGGCGGGACATATCTAAACCTGCGTTCCTCCAATAACTAAGCAAAGACTTTTCTTGACCATCAGTGTTCAATCTGATCTTACTTGACTCGCCCACACAGACATGGCTTGTTCACTCTCGCTTCACACGATGGACAGGGACCTGGATGACACAAGCTAAAGGAAGAAACATAAATTACATTCAAATTTGTATAAAATGATGATAATGAACCTTTTGTGGTGAAATGATTAGATTCTATGGAAGCACTTTCAATGGGAATGTGTCTGTATTAAGCCTTTAACACTCATATCAGCCAAAAATGGCCTCTGCAGTCGTCTTGAGAAATGTCCATTTGCAGACCAAGAGAAGACTATTTAAAATAATTTACCACTGGAATGACTGGCTCAATAACGCAGCCAGTCATATCAGTGGTAAATTTAAAAAAATAGTCTTCTCTTGGTCTGCAAATGGACATTTTCTATGAGAATTGAAATTTTCTTGAACCAAATTTATGGGTTAAAGGGTTAAACCTCAAATTCATTAAAAAACAAATTTTCTCTTAGAAAATGCCATTTTGCAGACCACGAGATTGGATCAATAAGCAAGCCAAACATCTCAGTAATAAATTTTCTAAAATCGTCTTTTCTTGGTCTGCCAATGGACATTTATGAAGACCATTACAGAAGCTGTTCTTGGCCATCTTCAGTGTTACTAAACGAAATCTAGGATTTCTTTTTTCACGAGAGAGTTGATACTTACCTCCCTAATACTTTTGATATTGCTAAATATTGGCTTTCACTCAATAAACACTCAGATTTAAAACAGTTAGGTGCCCCTACTGGGCAGGGAGTCAGAGCGTAGTCTGGCGGATGCCAGCCCCACCACCGCGCATGCGCAGACTAGCACTTCCTCTGACTAGATTATTGGCTGACACACATGCAACTATTAAGAGCCTGAAGACCGAGCCTCTGTGGGGTGGAGAGGCCGGGTCCGTATCTAGGGAGGTAAGTATCAACTCTCTCGTGAAAAAAGAAATCCTAGATTTCGTTTATTTCACTTCAAGAGTATACTTACCTCCCTAATACTTTTGATATTGCCAGAATTCGAAAGTGAATCTGGCGGGAGGGAGGCGAGGTCAAAAGACCAGCTCATCCCAATACGCTTTTCTGCGTTTAAGGCACTTAAACTTCTGAAACTGTAAGAAAAAACAGTCAGGATTTGACTAACCATCGGATAACACGACCGATGTATGAGAGATGACCGAATGTCATATGCGCTCCCCCCCCTCCTTCCTGGGAGGAAGAGTCGACTGACCTCAATGTCCTATACGCTCTCTACGTACAAGTGCCATGTACTACAGGACAGAGACGAAAAAACTCCATTTTCGTAACTCTCAACAATGAACCACACAAATACACAAACCATCACCATATTAATAACGGGTAATCGTGACAATACAATCAACAACGGACAACACATGAACAAGACTGACCTTGTTGAAAATGGCTGCTGACATCATCTTCCCATCGGTAAAGACTGATGCAGGCCCAAAAAAGTGGGTGTTTCCATAAATTAATTGTGATATATATAAGTAATGAGGAAATCACCTCAAAAAATATAAACCGATTTATTTTTTCAAAACCGACAAGGCGAGAGGATTAGAGGTGTCACGGAGATAATGGTCTGTAAAACTTGACTCACAGTGCCACTGAGCCACCGACATAATATCATCCACAGGGACCCCATTAAATAGGGCCGTGGATGTCACTACGCCGCGGACACTGTGAGCCTTGGCCACGTCAACCTGCTTCCCGGTGGCGGATTTATGGCAAAACTGAATGCATTCCACAATCCACCTGGAAATGGTGTCCTTAGAAGCCCTCCCATGGGGTTCAATATATGACAACCATAACGCTGACTGGTCGGTGCGCCATGCCGCCGTACGTTGTTTGTACCGGCGCAGCGCCCGGACGGGACACCATGCTTTAGAATTAGGATCATATCTAGTTAAAGCAGGCAAAATAATAGGTTGACCTGGATATTTCAACGACTGATTTTTAGCCAAGAAATTAATCCTAGGTAGCAGCTTAAGGCCTTCCCCTGAAACCACAAAACGGTCATCCTCGGCTGATAAGGCATGAATCTCACTCCTACGCCTAGCCGAGGCCGCAGCAATTAAAAACACAGTCTTCAGTGTTAATAGTTTCATAGAAATGGAACTAAGTGGTTCAAAAGGCTTATCACCTAGTACTTGAAGCACTAGCGATAAACTCCAAGACGGAATCACAGGAGGATTCCTTGGTCTTAGATTGCCCATGCCTTTAATTAATACATTCAATGTATTTACTTCATCACTTCCCCTCTTAGCCAAGCAAGGAATAACAGACATTAATGCTGACTTATAACCAGCAACAGAGTTAGGCTTGAGGCTATAGGCATCATAGAGGTGACAGAGGAAATCAGCTACTACTTGAATAGATGAATCCATTGGATCAATACATCTTTTTGAGCACCATTCTGCAAATCTGTTGATTTTATAATTATATGCTCTGGAGGTTGACCCCCTCCTGGCTTTGGCCATAAACATGGCTGCTTGCTCAGAAAAGCCCTCCTTAATTCTAGATTCCTTGACAACATCCACGCAGTCAATCTGAACATTGACGGATTGTTGTGAAGGGCCTTGCCCTGGAAGATAATATCGTCCATCAGAGGCAGAGGAACCGGATTGCAGACCAGAAGGTCCAGCAGATCCGTATACCATGATCGGCTTGGCCAATCCGGGGCGATCAGAAGCACTTGGCATTCCTCTTGTCTGATTTTCTGAAGAATTTTTGGAATCAGGATTGCTGGAGGGAATGCGTATGCATACATTCTCCCCCAGCTGATAGCTAACGCATCTGTTGCGAAAGCGCTTGGATCCGGAATCGGAGAGACGTACGTCGTCATCTTCGCATTCTTCTTCGTTGCGAACAAATCGATGTTGGGTTTCCCCCAATGGTCGAACAGACGATCCGCCACACATTGATTTAGTTGCCATTCCGTGGGTAAAACACTCATCCTTCGGCTCAATGAGTCTGCTAGCAGGTTTAACCTTCCCGGAATATGAACTGCTTTCAAGGTAATCTGGTGATCCAGACACCAACAAAGCAGTTTCCATGTCATCATACAGAGACTGGGCGACTTCGTTCCGCCCTGGCGGTTTATGTAAGTCACAACTGTTGAGTTGTCTGAACGAATAAGAACAATCTTGCCCTGAACTTTCTGTAAGAAATGTTCCAGGCCCAGGACTACTGCTCTTAGCTCCAGTAGATTTATATGTTCCTGTGACTGTTCCAGATTCCAAAGCCCTGATATCGTGGATTCTTCCAGGCAAGCTCCCCAGCCCTCCATCGATGCATCTGTATACACAGTCACCTGAGGGTGGGGAGGGGTTAGCAAAACCCCCGGTAAGAGATTCTCTGTATTCAACCACCATTGCAGGTGGTGAATCAGAGGCGCCAACACTGACACATTCGAGTCCAGCGAACCTGTACTCTGGGTCCATTGTGTCATGAGAAACAACTGGATCGGCCGCCTGCGTAAGGCGGCCTGAGGAATGACTGGTTCCAACGAAACCATCAACCCCAGCATTCTCAAGTAAACCCGTGCCAGGACATGACGACTGTCGCACACTGACTGAATCAACGAGATGAGTATTTGAACTCTCTCCTGAGTAGGATAAACATATCCTGTCTCCAGATCGAAGAACATCCCCAGGTAAACAAACTTCTGGGATGGAGTCAGCTCTGATTTTGGGAAATTGATCATCCAGCCCAAGTCTGTGAGAATTTTCAAAACAATCTCCAGATTGGCGGACAAACTTTCCCGGGTGTGCGCTTTCAACAGCCAGTCGTCTATGTACGTGTGGACTGCTATGCTTCTCCTGCGGAGGTATGCTGTGATCGCAAGAACCACACGGGTGAAAACCCGAGGAGCCGTGGAAATTCCGAAGGGCAACACCCTGAATTCCCACTGTCTGCCCTGGAATGCAAATCTCAGGAAGCGACAGAAACTCCTGTGGATGGGGATGTGGAAATAAGCGTCCTTCAAATCTATCGACGCCGTCCACATCCCCCTCTCCAACCCCGCCAACACCGAGCGCACCGTTTCCATCTTGAAACTGGGCGTCTCGATGAACTTGTTCAATGGCTTGAGGTTGAGAATCGGTCTCCACCCACCGGTGCGTTTTGTTACCAAGAACAGGGTTGAATAGAAGCCCGGACACCTTTGTGCCGGCTGAATAGCTCCTTTTTGTACGAGGGAATTTATCTCCTCCTCGATACACAATCTTTGATCTGGATCTCTCGGAATGGGAGTCCAGACTGGCACCAGAGACAGTCGCGACGGCGGGCCTGTCATCCACTCTGGATGATACCCCACGGAAAGCCATCGCAAGACTAAACGGTCCTGAGTTAACCGTTCCCACTCTTGCATGTGGTCGGCTAGCCGGCCTCCCACCGGTCCACCTAGGGACCGCGGTGGACACAAGGCATGCAAGAGCGGCACTGTCTCCGTCGCCATACACACCGGCGTGGTCCTTACCGCGGTAAGCGCCCTGTCAGGAACGATAACCACGCCCAGATCCTCGCGCGACCCGCCCCGCCCCGCGCGCACCTCGGTGCACGGGCGGCTGCCTGGCTGACGGCGGCTGAGGAGCCTGCGCCCCCCTCACTGCTGGCCGAATCGCACGCGGCCGAGGCCGGCGCTGCGACGGCGGCTGGCCTCTGACTTGGCCAGCACCACCTCGAGCCTGCAGGGGACGATACGCAGGGGCCGCGGCGCGAACGTTAGCACGACGCAGCACCTCAAACTGTTCGCGCAGCGCCCTCTGGTTATTCACCAGGGTGACCGTCTCCTGGAGGTGGCGACATCCCTCACCTCCAAAAAGACCAGGACCCGTCATAGGCGTACGGAGTAGCCTATTATACAGGTCCTGAGACGGGCACAGATTGTCCAGGGCAAATGTGCGTCTTGCCCTGACACTCCTGGTCACCGCCCGCGTCATACAGTCCAGCGCCAGGTTAATACCATCCTGGATGGTTCGCTGGACCGCGAGCGGGCCTGGCTGGCGCGATGCGGATGCCGTTACTACCCCCTGTAACAGCTGGGAGACGTGGGACAGAGCGGCAATCGAAGCCCTCCCACTCTCCTCCGCATCACGCAACGCGGTATTCGCCGAACGCAACGCGTTCGCGCACAAGACCCCCGCGTCAGAACGGGAGCCTGGCCGCGTATCCTCACCCAAAGCCGCGCGGTCATCCACGCTGGGCTTGGGTACCACACCGTACCGCTGGTAGTCCAGGGGCACGATGCGACAACGCCTGGCCACCTCGCGAGGGGCCTTCGCGAGACGTCCACTCGTGTTAATGGACGACTCCGCCGCCTTGAACATGTCAACGACATGCTCCGCCAGCGGCAGAGAAGGCATAGCGTTAGCAGTTGGTTTCCCAGCTAACCACGGCGTGTGAACACGGTGGCTAGCCGACTGCTCCACGGGCAGATCAGGCCTAACGCTCACCAACCACTGGCAAGCGTCATACCAATCCTCCTCCGTGGCTAACTGCGAGCGCTCTACAAGACGGGGTCCTTCGTCTTCCTCCTGAGCGCAAGCAGTAGAGCTTGACGGCGGGTACGCTGATACACCTGGCAAGCCAGGGAAAACATGCGGGCCTGACAGCACCGGCATGAGAATATCACTGGTTTGACCAGGAGCAGGCACCGCGGTAGAGCGCGGGGTATATATAGCCCTACCACGGGCCCGGCCAGCACCAGCTACACTCTCGGCAAGCCGAGGTATGCGGTACCGCTGGCCATCAGCAGCGCCCTGGGCCACCACCTGAACCGCGGACCTTACTCCAGGGTGAGTAATACCGTGGAAAAAAGCGCCTGTATTCCCCGCGAGGGGTGCACAAACGTCTTCATCCATGTCCACGTCGTCAGACGGCGACCCTAGCAGGTAATCCTCATCACCCTGGTCAGAAAGATTAGACCCCGGGTCAGCAAAGAGAGCTAACCCGGGCTGACCAGGAACGGTGCCATAGGAGGTACTGGCCACCGCGGCGTGCGGATACCCCTGGACTGATAAGCAGCCAGCGGGTTCCAGCGACAACCGTCCACGGTCCCCTATCGGCGCGGCAATAAGCCTGCTGCCAGGGCCGTGGAACGCCCCCTCTAATGGGGCCACCTCTGAATCGTCGGACAACGGAAGCGGACTAAGGAAAATCGATCCAGAGGCGGGGATTACCTGCTCCGAAGCCGATGATGAGGACAATAAAGGATCTGGTCCAGGAAGCATGCCACGAGGCAACCCTGGAACCAAATCTTTTATTGTCCTCTTCATCTCTCCCAACATCTCGGTCCGGAAGGTCTCCATATCCACCGCGGACGAGACCTTCCCCTTACCCTTCCTACTTACAACCTCTCGTTTCCGCTTCTTCTTCTTCTCCTCCTCTACCACCTTGTCCGTCGCCTGTAAGCAGCACAAGAATTCGGACATTAACTCGCCCCCCCAGTGCTTACATATGTCACAATTAATCAATGGACCACAAGGGCTACATCGATAACACAGATGCGGCCAGAACTTTACATGCATAAAACGTCCACAGGACGCGCAACCCGGTCCCTGAAACAGGGCAAAGGACAAGGAGTATGAGCAACTAGTTAAGCTTAGAAACTCAATCCAACTCAAGGAGAAGGAAAACGATCATAAAGATCAATATACATCAAAAACCAGCATAGCGCTTGAATTGCTAATAAATACATAGCCAGCTGATTATGACGTCATTAATCCCGTGACAGGAAAAATTCGATCCCAACAAAACATCCAAGTGCAAAGACGAATTGTATGCTGAATGGATAAGTTGACTACACAACCATCAGATACATATAGATAACTCTTTTCTGGCAAAAATGTTAATTATCTCCCTTTGATTGTTTACAATAATTAACATCACCACATTATCAATAACTAGATACCTGACACTTTGTATAGACAAACCATCCAACGTGACGAACCGGAAACTCCACCATCTGCACGCCTCTTAACTCTCTCCACCTCATGGGGAAGGAATTGGATCAAGAGGGCAAAGTGAGAAGACCTTTATACCAGGCCTCCAACTCACTGGACATAATTTTTTCATTTGGTTAGATAACCTAACAGTGTTAGTAGGAAATGGAACCATGGTGGAGAGAATACTAATTCTCTGGTACTGTGACGTCACCACCTAGCGTCATACAGACCTGTGGACATAAACAGAAAGAGAAATTAGTCCTAGGTAGCACCGAGTTGATATAACCCAACCAACCAAGGCGCTTATCACGGTAAACGCGAGTCCCGGAAACACAATACACCGGGAAGAAAACTCGCTAATTTTACTAGAAGTCACCTGATTTAAAGGTCCTCCGTCCTCCTGTGGCGACGTATTCCTATCCGCCATCCAAAAAAGTGACTAACACTCCAAACAAACACCACTTAAACAGTTTAAGAGAGCGAAAAAGCTATTGAACAAAAAAACATGTGTGATCTCTTTGCCAATAATCTAGCAAAGAGGAAGTGCTAGTCTGCGCATGCGCGGTGGTGGGGCTGGCATCCGCCAGACTACGCTCTGACTCCCTGCCCAGTAGGGGCACCTAACTGTTTTAAATCTGAGTGTTTATTGAGTGAAAGCCAATATTTAGCAATATCAAAAGTATTAGGGAGGTAAGTATACTCTTGAAGTGAAAAGGGTCAAGATAGCATCTCTCTTTTGATGCATTGACACTTTAATGGTCAAATTTGGTGAAGCAAATCTAAAAATTTTCTTATTGAATATCCATTTGCAGGCCAAGAAGTTTTTTTGAAAATCTATCACTTGAATGACTGGCTCGATAATCGAGTCAGTCATTCCAGTGGTAAAATTTTTAAAATAGTCTTCTCTTAGCCTGCAAATGGACATTCCTTAAGACCACTGCAAAGGTCAGTTTTGACTGGCTTGACCATTAAATGGTTAAGTAATATGAAAGTGTGATATGCATAAGAATAGATAATAAAACTGCAGTAAAACAAGTAAGTAACAGCATAATCGACGCATCAACAACCCTCATATAAATTTAATATTACTATTATCAAACGAGCAAAAAATTATCACATTGCACAAGCTTTAGCGAGTGTAATTTAATAATGGTATTCTGTAGAGTCCCATAGTGATAAAACTCACGGCCAGTTTAACGACATGTTGCTATAATAGAGGGATTTACTCTGTCACTCAAGAAATGAATCCAGTTTTAGCGATGCCCCGCCCATCTCTAACTAAGCTCCACCCACGCTTTACCCGTGTTGGGGTCGATCAAACCCTGAACTCTCTGAATCTCAATTTCCAGAAAATTATACAGCTGTTGAATATTTTGAAATTAATTTGACTGGGTGCTGTTACTGCCTAATTAGTTTCCAAATATTCAACAGCATGTTTATTAAAAAGTAGAGACATACAATTCATGCAATGTGTCGGACTATTAAGAGTTAAAGACGGGCCGTATAGAATCATTTATATTTCAAAGTAATGATTATGACGTCATCCTATACACCGTTTTACTGATTATGACGTCATTACTCTAGAAAGGTCCAATGACGGGCTACAGCTAGTAGATCCCTCTGTTACGACACATGTGAGTGTCTATAACGAGTAATGGTTGAATACTAACATATTACATGGGTGTGTACAATCATCTGCACGTTTCTTACTGCACATCTCACCACAGGTATGTGGCGTTTCAAACCGGTCCCACACCGGGTCCTGAATTTTACCTGCAAGGAAAAAATAGATGTTATTTAACACTTTCACCGAAGGATTCCCCATATCTTATTTTTTGGAGGAAGTCAATTAGGAAAACTGTTGAATATTTTGAAATGGATGAGGCAGCAACGACTTCGAGACAAATTAATTTCAAAATGTTCAACAGACTCAGCTTTATGTCGCAAAGAATATACTTTTTTCCAGGAATTTGTCAGTGAAACGGTTAGCTCAATATACATAATTTGGTCCAGAAAATCACTATATCTGCTTATTGAATGCCCATTTGCACGCTAAAAAGACTAATTTCGAAATTTTACCACAGGAATAACTGCCTTTTAATTTTCAAAAATAGTCATCTTTTGGTCTGCTAATGGACATTCCTTAAAACCACTGTAGAGGCTCGTTTTGGCTGGCTTGACCATAACAGGGTTAAGACAGATGGTCAAAAGATACTGACCATACATCATAGGCCATTGGCCACAGTTATTACCGAAACACAATACCAAGTAAGTGAGTGTCATCTGGTATTCATATACCTAATGGCAGACATGACACATGCATCAATAAGGCGGTCGAGTGCAAACATCAGCTCTGGGATGTTTTTTTAACCCTTTAATGGCCATACCAGCCAAAACAAGCCTCTGCTATGGTCTTGTGGAATGACCACTTACAGGCCAAGAGAATACAATTTTTGAAAATTTACCACTGGAACGACTGGCTCGATAACGAGCCAGTCATTCCCGTGATAAGTTTTCAAAAATTGTATTCTCCTGTCCTGTAAATGGACATTTAATAAGAAAATACTAAAAATATTTTGACCAAATTTGACCATTAAAGGGTTAAGTTATCAAGTGTAAAGAAAATTTCTAACAAAATTCGAGGGTTAGTGGCTGATAATTCTACAACAAGGGGCCCAGGGGCATGTGACGCTCACCTGGACCATTAGCATTCGAACAATTTGCATTGAAATGGACACGATGGATAATTCATGGAAATCTAAGATCGTCACCAAAACTTGACCAATCAAAATTTCTGTTTGATACATGTATGTTAAAACCTACCTCCATAAGTTCATCCACCCACGTTTCATTGAAATCGGGTCACTGATTAAGAAGTAGCGTTTTAAATGGTTCCTCAAAATTCTTATTAGAACTTCTGTAGTCGATTACCGTAGTGATCATTCCATCCAAGTTACTTAGAACTCTCACCATTGGTTAAGGAAGTGTAGCATTTTAAAGGATTTCTGGAAAATCCAAGATTACTGCCGGAAAGATTGACCAATCAAAATTCTGTATATTATACAAGTTCTGAAGCGGACAACTCTAGGTTACTTCCAGCTGAGTTTACTTGAAATTGGCCATGTGGTTATTGAGGAGTACGCTTTTAAATTTCCCAAAATTTTTAGGACAATCCAGGGTGGCTGCGGGAAATTCACCAATAAAAATTCTGCATAAGTTCTGAAACCTACTGCCCTAGTATCCGTCTAGCCCTGTCTGGTAGAAATCTCTCAAGCAGTTAATGAGTAGTCTTTTAACTGAATTCCAAAAAGTTTTCGGAAAATCCAAGATGGCCACCACTAAAATTGAACAATTAAAATTCTGTATACAAATTCTGAAGCCTACCCTCATACGGGGCGTTCAGCCAAATTAGATTGAAATCAAGCAAGCAGTTAATGAGGAGTAGCATTTTAAAGCAAAGGTTGATGGACACATGGACAGTCAGCATGGCATAATTTCACTTGATCCTTCTTGAATAATCTGACTGTCTAGAAATATTAACGACTGAGACTAAGTTTGCCAATGATCTTACCGCAGAAGCACATGTATCTGTTTGGTATCGTCTGTGTAACATTCTGACACACGGGACATCGCCACCCTCCAGCATCACCTTAATGGTTAGGAATCAAGATACAGTTATTAGTAAATTCTTATCATTTCAACAAATTTAGAATAAAGTGATCCATTCTGCCACTTAAGCATGGACCGACCGACCCATTCGCCAATCAGCCACATGCTAGTAAAATTGAAATCTGGCTAATAGAAAGCAGGATTGGCTAAATATTTGGCTAATGATTAAAATCACATTATTATACATATTTTCTAACTAGAGAACCATTAAGATTAATTGTGAAGAACTAACAAGTACTTATATTATGTTTTATTGTGACCAAATAAACACTGAAATTCCAATATCTCGGATTAAAAGCACGCATATAGGGGAGCTATTGAATATTTTGAAACTAAATTGACTGGAAGCTGTTGCTGCCTTAGGCAGCCACATCTTCCATGCAAATTAGTTTCAAAATATTCAACATAATCTTGTATTAATGGCATGTAGTGTTCAGTTGAAATGGTTACATAATGGAGATGGATTGTATACATTGCAAAACATTGGCTAAAATTGTTACGATTTGGCTAAGAAAAACTGTAGTTGGCTAATCTATTGGCTAATCATTTGTGAAAGCCAGGTCTGTTCCGGCTCAAGTAGCTGACATCGTAATTAATTATGTCACTTGTTAGCTGACGTCACAATCAAATTGAAGGTCCAGTAGCTCGGGCATGAAAATTGAATGGTTTGCCATGAAGTGTATGAATGGTTTGTCTAAAGTTGATGAATTTCCAATTTAATAAATATTCTCTTGAATATTTGGTACATGTGTAACTAATTTGAATGGGAGCTGTTGCTGTCATTTCTTCTGAGTCTTCCGGGGCTCGCCGGATTGTATCGCTATTGTGTTCAGAAATTGTACACTGATGTTTATATATATATATATATATATTAATTGTGATTTCTGAACGCACATTACAATTGGACAATTAGACTGCAGGTGTTTTAATGGTCTAATCAGCGATACCAATTCTCGTTAATCGTTATTTTAGTGCTACATTAGAAATCCATGATATTCTTTTTTCAGATATTGCCAATACAAGCAGTTTTGACAGTTGACATTGTGACCTCAACGTTAACACGCTGCTTCCTAACATTATACATGTAGGCGGTAACCATGTATCCAAGCTTAGTTCCAATAGGATTTATAAGCAGCGGTCAAATAGCAATATCTGAATAACAATGACCTTGACCTCATTACCAGCACACATCTTCCTTGTGGTATAGGGAAGCATGTGTCCAAGTTTAGTTATCTGGCATTATGAAGCAATTCTGAAATACATGTACATGTATAAATGTAAATAATTTGTTAAACGCAAAAACACAATGTTGACACTGCCACCGTGGGAAAAGTGATACCTACATGTATGGCTTGCTTCCTGCTGCTTCACAGGTGAGACAATACTGATCATTAGTAAAACTTGGTTGATATTGTCTATATTAACCCTTCCAGTGTTTATGACAACTATCCAGGTAAGCTGTTTAATGTTTTGACAGAAAATGGATTGGAGGCGGTTGCTGCCGTAGGTTTTAAGTAGTTTAACCCTTGAAATCCCAGTGTCTAAATTACATGATTACTTAGACATGCCCTGTGGGTACTAAAGGGTTAAATCAAAATACTGTCCAATAAAGACCCATTTCTAGCCATGCTACGTCAATTTCCAGCTATGCCACGCCTATGTCTAGCCATGCCACGCCTATTTCAACGCCATGCCACATCCAATTCCAGCCATGCTATGCCTATTTCCAGCCATGCCTATTTCACGCTAAGCCCTGCCCACTTTCTACATGTGTTGAAATCGATTTTAACACTTTCAAACCTGAATTCGCAGAACCCCAATTCAATTTCAAGGTACATAACTACAAATGTTAAGCTGTTGAATATTTTGAAAATAATTATGGCAGCTCGCAGTTAAATTAGTTTCAAAATATTCAGCAGAATATTTATTAAATTGTAACTTCATCATTCGTCCACTTGTGACACTTGAGAATTTAATTTTCGCGATGTAATGAAATGTCACTATAATTGTGACGTCAGCTAACAAGTGATGGAATTGATTATGCCAGATACATGATTGGCAGATGGAATTCCTCCATTAACCCTGGTAATACTCATATCATCCAAAAACGGCTTCTGCAGTGGTCTTGAGAAATGTCCAATTGCAGACCAAGAAGACTATTTTTGAAAAGTTACCACCGGAATGACTGGCTCGATAACTGAGCCAGTTACTCCAGTGATAAATTTTCAAAAATAGTCTTTGCATGGTTTGCAAATGGACATTTTCTATGAAAAAATTGAAATTTTCTTGAATAAATTTAAAGGTTAAAGCACTCACACCTAGTACTGGTATCAGCTATGACAACAATATATATACCTTGAACAGCAGCAGTTGAGCTTCGTGCCCATTTCTTGACACAGTACAAATGAAAGCTATGATAGCAATTGTTACAGGACCAGATGGCCGCCTCACATCTAATGTTACTGCAGCACACCATACACTCATAGCTCGCTTCTTGGAACTGCTCTATCAAGCTTCCTGTAGAACAAAGTAAATTATGATAAAATATTAATTCTATTAGCCCTTTAACACGCATATCAACCAAAAACTGCTTCTGCAGTGGTCTTGAGAAATGTCCATTTGCAGACCAAGAAGACTATTTTTCAAAATTTACCATTGAAATTCCAGTGGTAAATTTTCAAAAATAGTCTTCTTTTGGTCTGCAAATGTACAGTTTCGGTGCCAAAATTGAAATTTTTGGGAACAAATTCGAGGGTTTGAGAATAAAATTTTCTCATAGAAAACGTCCATTTGTAGACCAGACAGATTATTTTTGTAAATTTATCACTGAAACGAATGGCTGGTTTACTAGGCATTTATTCCAGTGGTAAATTTTTAAAAATAGTCTTAATTCAGTTCTTAACACCACTGCAGAAGGCATTTTTGGCTATCTTGAGTGTTAAACCTGAGAAATGTCCTTTTGCAGACCAAGAGAAGACTACTTTTGAAAATATACTGGCTCGGTAACCAGTGATCAATTTTCAAAAATAGTCTTCTCTGATAGGAGAATATGACATTGCAATGCCGCCAATCCCCATACCCACCACCACCCCACACCAACATGTAAATATATTTGCTGAATAGAAAGCGAGTGTAGGATCAAAACTGAGATAAGGACCAGACAAGAATTAGACACACGGATAGATATACAGACAGATGGATGGACACTGAATGCCATAACGTTATGACCACATTTTGCATGAGCGCATAACAATGGAACAAAGAAAATAAAAACAAAACCGAGACAACAACAGCAAAACATGGAACAATCCTTGGATTTGTTCTTTGTTTTGCATTTGTCTCGTTTTTTGTTTGTCTTTCTTTTATTTATGTTCAATTTGTGTCCGAAGACAAGTTGAATTTGTTTTGAGTTGTGCTTTATAATTGGTCATTTCAGTAGAAAATTTTGAAAAATTACATTTTTGCCTGCAAATTAACATTTTTCCAGATTTCATAACCCATTTGAGATCTGTAACACACAAAACTGCATTATCTGCAAGAGTATGGGAAAAACCCTTTCATCACCAGCAACCACATTGGATACACGCACAGATGCAAGATCATAGGCAATTGCAAAACATGCAATGTCATTATCTACTCTCTTGCAAACTTTGCAGAAAACAATATGTGGGAGAGACATTGCGAGCCTTTGGTGTGTCTGAATAAAAGAACATCTAAGAAGTATCACATACTTCTACAGAAAGGCAGCATACGACATTCACGTTTCCAGGCACTTCAACACTACAAAACACTGCAGAAACGACATGCAGTTCCAAGTCCTCTCCTCTTCTTCTTTTTCTCTTCGATCGCTGGTATCACACTTGGAGAGCCGTTCTCAAGATGAAATCTGTGGTTTTCTACAGTTCTTCCACAGGCCCATACAGCTTTTCAAGAAAAGAGGTTGACAAAGGCCAGATCTCTTCTCTCAGCAGCTGATACATTCTGCAACATTGAAGTATGTGCTCTGTTGTCTGTTCTGCTTCTCCACAAGGACAAGCAGGCGATGTCGTAAGGTGGAACCGCCTGTACATGTGTTGGTTTAGTCTGTTGTGTCCAGTTCTGAGACGAAAAGTGGTCACTTGCTCTGGCCTCGAGAGATGATGGTAGGCATCTTCTGATTGAGGTGTTCTATAGAGTGACTTGATGGTAGTCTTCATCTCTGTATGGGTAACCATGTTTTCTGTCTGATTCTCTTCTGCACCCACCTTTGCCATCTTGTCTGCTTCCTCATTTCCTTGGACTCCACAGTGTGAGGGGATCCACTGCAGTGCTATCCGAAAGCATTTGATGGCTTGTAGTGCTTCTTCAAGTTGTGGTAGCTAACCTTTGGTGATAGCCTCAAGGACGGAGCGGGCATCAGATAAAAAGACAATCTTTGCAATAGGGTCGGCTGTTCTGCTGATGGTATTAGCTGCATGAACCAGTGCTTCGACTTCAGCTCTGTAGTTTGTGCAGTGTTTGCCTGTCGGTATTGCAGCTGACTCATGTTGTCCGTTTGGATACTGTATGTGCAGTCCGGCACCGCCGCTCCTAATTGCATCCATCTGTGTAGATCCTTATCCATGTCTCCTGAGGGCACATTTCTTCCAGCATGGCTAGGGTCAGGGCCTTCTTGCTCACATCACTGTGTTCATCTTTGGTTGTGAGATGAGGTATGCTCTCTAGTTTGTTTTCCCAGGGTGGAGGATCAAGGGTGTGGTTTGGGTCTTCTATTTGTGCTGGCAACATTTCTTGGTGTTTCCTTTGAAGTGCTTTTGTCTCTTTCACAAAACTTGATCTTTTAAGTCTTCCTGATGACAGCTGTGCTTGCCTGATCTTCAGCGGGTGGTTGTTGAACAATTTGAACTTTGCAGCTTGGATCAGTGCTTTGCATTCCCTTCCTTTGCTAAGTGGGGGATGCCTGCTGTCTGCTCCATTTTTTCTATTGGTGTTGATCTCATTCCACCAGTGATGATGCGCAGTGCCTGGTTTTGTACTCTGTCGAGGTTCTGTTGATGAGATTTAGCTGCTGTCATCCATGAGCTGGATCCATACTCAAGGTGTGGTCGTACGGCATCTAGGTAGATGGTCTTGAGGATCCTTTCATTGGCACCCCACTTTGTTCCTGCCAGCTTCCTCATGATGTTTAGCTTTCTTCTGACAATGTCATTAATGAAGAGCATGAACAGAGTTAGTGATAATACTCCGCCTTGTGGCACCCCTTGTCTCAGCAATACATTCTGTCCAGATTGTCCATCCACCAGCACCCTAGCTCTGCGATTGTGTAGGTATGACTTGGTCCATCGGAACATGTTGCCACCGATGCCTGTGCGCCAGAGCTTCACGAGGAGGCCATCCTTCCTCTCTTCAGATCCACAGAAACCTGAATCCAATAAATGAAGAAGAGAAAGAGCATCACTGACCCCATCAGGTTCACTGTATAGATCCACAAGTCATCATTTGATGAATGCATCCTCTGGGACAGGAGCAAAAAGCACGAGCCACAACCACACATCCGTGTCGTAGTTATTATCCCCCTTAATTTCAACACCTGTATAATACTTACCTCTCTGTCCTAAATCTTCTTTCTTTTCTATTTTCTTCTTATGCTGCCTGTTAGCTACACTTATTGTAGAATCTGGCACACCAGAGAATCTGCCTCCATCTTGTCTCATCACCGCATCTGTGTAAATATATCACCACAACATTGCTTATTGAAGAAAATTCTTTTTTTTTAAACTTACAATTGGAATGACTGGCTCAGTTACCACAACAGTGGCAAATTTACCAACTCAACATACGCCCGCGTGCATACTTGTTTGAGGAATGTTAAATGTGAACAGTTTGTCTTTGATAATTCTCTGATAAAGAGAGGGGGGGGGGGGGCACGACTGCGTGACTTCTATTAGGTATACATTTGGAATTCACGGCAAAGACATCACTAAAAATCTTGAGTCTTCACAGCTGCATTGAGCATTACAATTACAACTCGAGCTGGGCGGTATTGATATTTACATGACGGTATCGGTACCATGAAAAAATACCGCGGTATACCGTCATCTGAGCTTGAGGCATGCCACGAAATTAGAACAATTTTTTCCATTTCCTTTTCACTTCCATCTCCCATCAACGGTAAATATAGGTAAAATAAGTAAATCGGCTTCCTGATTTAGAGAAGAAAAACATGGCTATTGCGACTGTTTAGTTTCACAATTTTATTAGGTCACTATTTTTATTGACATAATATCATTCACAGGAATATCGGTCAAAGGGTGTGGTCGACTCGCTAACTTTAACCCGCTGTTTTGGCAGTCGAGCGCTTTGATAAACAGAGTCCAGACAAAAACGGGGCGAGTGTTGTACTCTTTTATTTCTGTTGGAGTCGTATATTCTGTTACTTGCGAATACAGGCCTATACACATACATATAACACGACATTGAATATAGCCGATTCCAAAGCTTCTGATAATTACCGAGTACCCGATGTGCAGACTCGTTACTCACCATGCTTCACGTGAACAATGCGTGTAAAAAGCTATTTCCGCGAACTTCCGACGTGTAGCCAGTCGAAAAATGAATTACAAAAACTAAAACACTATAATTTTTAGGTGTCGTTATTTAAACTGGATTTAATCCTTAAAGAAATTTCTTAAAACAAGCCAGAAAATTAAACAATAACGACTTCAACGCTGCTTGTTGTTAATAAATTAGCATGTGATCAAAACGGCGTGAGCAAATACTACGTTTTAGTAAATTTTCATTGATAAATTCAGCGTAGTAATGTATTTTCCCACGGTCTAGTTCATGACCAACCAATCAGATACGTCTTTGCGAGATTGCTGTTGTGTTTGAATAGCACACAGTTTGTATGTTATTTTGTTATTCTAGCGTGTTTGTTCGGTGACAAGATGCTTGGAGTAATAAATTACAAATAATAGAAACGGGAATAGGGAATATATTATAGTGTAATTACTACCGGCTGACGGCCAGAGAATGTTAGATGTTTTAAATAAAGCAATTTTACCGTGAGACTTTCAAGACGTACGTTTGACATACAATTCTGCCTGTCATTATTTTGTAATTGACGGCTTGATGTTTGTTTTTACAACGACCCTTTCACCTCAACTCGGCTAATAGTTAGGGATGCCTGTATTTTTGGCACTATTAGCACTTATTTACCCTTGGTCAAGTCAGATTTTATGAATATATTTCTCAAATATTGCTCAAACATTATGGACGGTATTCACGGTATTTGGAAATGGCAATGGTCACGGTATCGGTTCATGGTATACCGCGGTCCTCATGGTACTACCGTCAGACCGCCCAGCTCTAATTACAACAAGACAATTTTGATGAATTTTAAACTTTCAAGGGAGCTAACTCTGGTGAATATGGGCAGATTTTGCTGAAACGAAATTATGACACTTCGTCTATCCCTAAAACCTCTGCTGAACAAAAAAATGGTGTGTAGGATCAAATCTCTTGAGATTTGGAACGGACAAGAAAATTTTGACAAATTTGAGCTCTTCAAGGGAGATAACTCTGGCGAATAAGGGCGGATTTTGTCGAAACGAAATCATGACACTTCGTCTATTCCTAACACATCTGCTGAAAAAAAATGTCAGCGCAGGGTCAAAACTCTTCGAGATCTGGCTTGGACAAGAAAATTTTGACGAATTTTAGCTTTTCAAGGGAGATAACTCTGGCGAACATGGGCGGATTTTGCTGAAACAAAATCATTGCACTCCGTCTATCCCTAGCACATGTGCTGAAAAAAATGGTGAGTGTAGGTTCAGAGATCTGCTCTGGACAAGAAAATTTTGACGAATTTGAGCTTTTCAGGGGAGATAACTCAGGAAAATGTGGACAGATTTTAGCGAAACAAAATCACTGCACTTCGTCTATTACTAACACATCTGCCGGAAAAAAATTGTGAATATAGGTTCAAAACTCTTCGAGATCTACTTCGGACAAGAAATCAGATGGATGGACGCACAGACGGCGAGCGCCATCACATAATACGACCTCGCTTATACGGGTGTATAAAAAAACAGACAAAAAACTTGTATGACCTAAGAGCTGGAATGTTCCACAACTTGTAAAAAGATTTTAAAATTTAAGGGTGGGCTCCTTTCTAAACGTCATCATGAGGTGAATCAAAAATCGGTTCTGTTATGAGCTAAATAAGAATTTTATGTTGTTCACACTCTAATGGTTTGGAGTTTGAGTTCAGTGTCTAGCATGGCTGGTTTTGTAGCACGTTTCTCTTTATATTTTTTTAATCGTGTGATGTTTGGAATCCTAATTAAACATACTGGTACCGCCGTAAAAACTTGAATTAATAAAATAATTATTTGCTATAAAGCAGAAATTTTGATTTTCTAATTATCTAATTTCATCTTGATATCGCCACAGCTAACTGCTGATTCATTGGGGATTTCACGTCAAACACCCTTGCTTCCCCACAACAAGTAGTTATAGATGCTTGTATCTTATTGGCACTAATAGCAAATGTTTACCCACTGGATGGTAATAAAGTTATATACAAACAAGCTACGACAGTCACCAAATTTTGCGTAGTACGACGATTCTACAGACAGGTTTTCATTTTTTTTATTTTCGTAATATAAACCATCGCAATAAACAAAGTGATATGGTGTGAAACCAGTCTACCACCCACCCCTACTCTTGATCTGCAAATGGATAGTCCTCAAAACCACTGCAGAGGCTGCTTTTCTTCGGCTTGAACATTAAAAGGTCAATAAATTAAAATATATTTTAGTTTCAAAACATTCAAAAGAATGTTGATTAAATTGGAAATTCATCATAGATATACGATTCGTACATTTCGTGACAGATTTTTTGATTCTATCAACTTACATGACTGCATAGATTTATACTGTACTTCACTATCATTGTGCCATCAGCTAACATACGACGTTTTTGATTATGACATTGGATACAAATGTATATGTGTGACAGATTGGATCCCTCAGTTTACTATTTCTAAAAGTAAATGTAAATGATAGGAAACAAGCCTATTCAACAATTTAATGGTCACAATTTAGTCAAGACAATCAAAATATTTGTTTATCAAATGTCCATTTGTAGGCAGAGGACTATTTTTGAAAATTTACCACTGGAATGACTGGCTCGGTTATCGAGCCAGTCATTTCCGTCGTAAATTTTCAAATATATAAAAATCAATTATTGTTGCAAATTAGAGACACTAAGCCACCTCCAATTTGTGTCTACTTCAGAATTTCCAAAAACAAATTGAAAAACTTTAAATTTGTAGTCTAAAGTTTTTCGAAGATTTATTACATTTTATACAACAATGATAACTACAAATGGTGAATCTGTGAATACATGTATGTGTAATGTTTGTTGCGCTAACAATGACAAATTATGCAATACACACAGACACGCACGCACGCACGCACACACCCACCCACACACACACACTGACATTGGGTCTCACCTTTTGCAAGAACCGTAAGTCTGGCTCCAGAATTCTGATTTCTCTCATTTACTTTTTCAGTAGCATCACTTTTCATAAGAGCCTGCCTTGTCGCCGTATTATACGGTTCAACATCTGACATTTCATCAGTGACATACTGCTCCCATTTATCTTCCCCTCTAGACGGGACACTTTTATTTTGCTTCGCATTTCTGGAAAGAAAATCATCACCATGTGGATCTTTGTATCTTGCTTTGTCTTGCGACACATTTCTCTCCTCAAAGTTTCGTTGGTTCACAAACCGAGCATTTCCACGGCGTCTATCACCATTTCTGTCAGACAACTCATAAGCACAATTGTCATCATATCTGCAGGTTCTGGAATAATTAACTTCTTCTCTACCCAACAATTCTGATCTGTCACCATAATCACTCCCTCTCTGGGCACGATCTTGACTGAATTGTCCTCTACCACGACCTCTGTAACCTCCTCTTGGTCTTTGCTCATAATTCTGGTTATTACTTCTGTATCCTGATCGCTTATTCATATTCCCACGACTATAGTGGCCACGGTCTCTTTCACCTCTGTCCGTGTCATAGTAATTCTGTTCAGTGGAATCAATCTGAAGGTTGTTTAAATTCTGTGATCCCCTCTGAGAGTCAGATTCTTTCTTATTCGCACCACCAGCACTAAAACTTTGTGAGGCTAATCCAAACTGCTGCTGATTCTGTGGCCTGTTATTCTGATAACCTCTATGGCTGCCACGCCTTGGTGGGTTTGGATTAGAATTTTCATAAAACTGTTCACCATAATAATAATCAGGTTCCCATTGGTTTTGTTGATTGTAATACGCCGGCCCATAACCTACAGAGGCATCGCTGAAACCAGGGGCAGAGTAGTAATATCCTTGATGCTGCTGTGTAGACATGTAAGCGCCTTGATCAAAATATTGGTTTTGATTATAATATTGCTGTTGGTTGGGGCTATATTCAGGATGGTATTGGTCTTGTGAATTTGATGCCATAGTTAACACTTATTAACAGATCAGCGGCTAATATCGATGCACTCTAGAGATCTGAAATTAAGCATATCATCAGGACATTAAATAAACATTTAACCTTCAAATTTGTTCAACAAAATTTTAATTTTCTCATGGAAAATGTGCATTTGCCGATTATTTTTGAAAACATTTTTTCACTAGAATGAGCGATGCAGTTATCCAGTGAGACAGTCAATGGTCACAACCTGATGATACCTGGCGATACCGAGAACGTGACAGATCTAAGGTAAGATTGGGTCATGTATCTTTATTACAATTTGGACGAATAAAATACCACATTATAAATTTATTTAACCATTTAGCACTCAAATTTGTTCAAGAAAATTTCAACTTTCTCATAAAAAATGTCCATTTGTCAACCAAGACAAGACTATTTTTGAGAATTTACCACTACAATGACTGGCTCGGTTATCAAGCCAGTTATTCCAGTGGTAAATTAAAAAAGTCTTCTTGGCCTGCCAATGGACATTTCTCAATGGTTAAACATACATGTTATCTAGAGTTTGTTTGAAACAATCCGGCGTAAAAAGATCATGTCAGTCAGTCTTCGCATTCACAGTTTGCATGGATCCACGGATCGATTCTTTCATGGCTTTTAGCCACTTGTATAGCAGATCTGCTTCTTTCACTAATCTATGTACACCTCTTACGATAGCCGCCGCGACCCGAACTGCCACCCTTCCTGTCCTCCTCACACGGCCTCTTATTTGAAGACTTGGCCAGGTCCCTGTGATCTGGATGCCCAATGAGCATCACGGCCAGAAGGACGGAAGGGCGATCTCTGGCGCTGCCTTTGTTGCTCCTGCCGATGCTGCTTATAGGACTGCTGTGGCCGAGTCCTCTTCGTCGACTTGCCGACTACTTCTTGCTCTGTGACCCGAGACGGTCGGACATCCATCCAAGGACCTGCACCCATTCAGCTTCGGTGCAGAATGAGGATTCGTCCATTAACGGACTACCATTCTCATCCTCCTTCTCACCCTTGGATAAGTAGGCCACCGACGACCCATGCCGAGAACCATGGACTACACGTCTTTCAACATGAACTGAGTCCATAGCCTGACTACTTGCGGCTCTGGTATCCAGCGAATCGCCGGACATGGATTCACCGCAGTCCATCGGCTCCAGCACGGGAGCTGGGACTACAGCCGCCTTTACTATGGCAGGCGACGGAACTCCGAGAGGAGCCGTGCTTACCTCCGCCGAGATGCCGACAGGAACCGCAAAACACGGTTCCAACGGCAGTGCGGGTTGAGCGAAGTCCGGGTGGAAGATGCCCGACAGAACGTCGACATCACCACCCTGCTGGCAGACCCATACAAAACCCAAAGGAGAACCTTGGGACGAACTAAGTCCTGCCATCTGCGAAAGATCTTCTTCCTCCGCCATTGGCTCTTGAGCCAAAGCAGGAGGAAGGACAGGTGCTCATTACTCCACAGAACCGGCTGGATCACCGATAGGTTGCCCTCCACCAGCCTGCATCGCCGGAGCCATGGACTGGAAAGACTTGAACATCGCCTTGAATTGGGCGATACACCCAATGCCGAGTCCATGCGCTCATTCAGAAGTTCTTCCAGACATTTAACTGACGCCTGATCCACTTTGTCCCCCTTGTCCCTCGCGATCCTCTCCAAACGCCCACGCTGATCACGATCAAACTCCGCCACCAACTCCGACGACTACTTAGCACACACATCGCAAGGACTCCCAACCTTGCAATTTGCGCAAGACACGCAGTGATGTCCTGAAAACTTGCGCTTCATAAACCGGTTGCAACGATGGCACAGCGTGTCCTGGCCTTTCGCCTTCTGTGAACACAGAGTAAGAAATAAAATGCTGCACATGACATACGATGGCAAGCAACATGTACAATTGACTTGATTGTAACTTAAAATTAATTAGAAACATTAACTTTCTCTTAGATTAATGATAATCAAGTCTTTAGGCATGAAATATTTGAAACTTTTTAGAGTGAAAATTTTATAAACACGCCTTGGTAATTAATTAACATTAACCCTGTGGCAGCGACGGCATGTATTATCGGCGTGAAAAAATTATGTTTCTAGTCCGACGGGACGTATTATCGACAAGAGACAATTAGACAAACGGGAGCGACTGGACGTTTTGCTCAAATTTTAACAAAGTAGAGGGCCATACACTATGATTTAACAAATTTGGATGTGCTAAAATTTATTTTAAAACCGCTATGTACATTGTGAGAAAAATGGTAGGGTAGTCTCGGCAGTGGTTTACAATCTCTGATTACTCTTGTTCATAATGTTATCTATCACGCGTCAAGTCCCCGACAACACCGTTGTGCTTTAAAAATTAAATCCACCCATCAATGGAATCTAGATTGCTTGGTCGATGATGCATTATAGCAGAACCCATTTTCACCAATTTGACCTCGTTACCCCATCCAATCCCTGGGGGCGGAGCCAAATGTAAATACCCTCTTGCTGCCTTGAACTCCATAATCACATACCAAATTTGTTTGAATTCCAACCACTGATTTTGGAAGTGGCATTACACAGAGACTGGAGTGGATTGTTGTGGAAAATCTGGATGTCATAAGGGGAAATGATCTGTGAAAGCAGGAGTTAAAAATTAACATGAGCCAGAGGCTAGTAGAAATTGACTATGACTAGTACAATTTGTAACCGACCAGCCTGATGGTAACAATTTGATATGTCAATGGTAAAAAAATGTCACTGCTGTGATCTTCAGAAATGTAGATATTCAGAGCAAGAGAAGACTATTTGTAAAAATGTACCACTAGAATGACTGGCTCGATAACTGAACCAGTCATTCCAGTGTTAAAATTTCAAAGATAGTCTTCCCTTGGTCACCAATGAAAATTTCATGGGCTAAAGTAGAATCTAGTAATCCTGCTCGAGACATGTAGTGGCTCATTTGACCGTAATTTCAATTCATGGAGAGGGTGTGTGAGAGCGATCTTTTGAACACCCACTCTTCCCCCCCCCCACCCAAACAATAGTTTGGCCCCCCCCCCCCCCCCAAACCACAGTTTGGGAGGAGTTAGCGTGATGGACAGTTTTCGGATATTTGTCCTTTGGACCCCATCCCCTGACCCACAGGAGGGGGGAGGTGGGGGGGGGGGGCAGAATTGCTGCCCACGTACCAAATTTGGTTGAATTTCACCCACCTGTTTGGGAGGGGACAGCATGATAGACGGGTAGATGGAGGCGATTATAATATCTCCATTTTTTCAAAACATGGGGATCATGAAAGGACCCAAGGCGATAAGATACAGGTAGGTAATTAATTCAAAATCGTTATATACAAAAATGTAGATTTCTTTTGGATTGAGAAATTAGGCTACCACCATCATTAGCCACGGCACATTGTTTCCAGGATTTGTCGGTGAAAGGGTTAAACATAGCAAAGATTGGAATTGACACGTGTACATGGCAGAAATTTAGATTTTCTAATAGATGAATCCACTTTTAGCTCTGCCCCATCTCTAGGTAAGCTACATCCATGATTTGCGTGTGTTGGGTTCAGTTTATACACTTTGAATCCTAAATTCTCAATTCCATGATAACTATAGATACAGCTAACCTGTTCAATATTTTGAAACCAATCTGACTGGGGTCTGTTCAATTATTCAACAGAATGTTTAGTAAATGGCATACAATTCGTACAACTGACAGACTCAAAAGTGCATGATGGACTATGTCATCCAATAGATATTTTGATTGTGACGTCAGCCTACATGTGATGTAATTCATTATGATGTCATATACTTGGGTGACAGATTGGATTCATCTATTATTTAACCCTTTCTCATTTTCACCGACAAATCCCTGAAAAAGTATGATGCTTACAGTATAAAATTTATTCTATTGAATATTTTGAAATTAATTTGACTGAAAGCCATATTGCTGCCTAAGGCAGTTTGCAGTCAAACTAATTCTAAAATATTCACCAGTTTTCCTTTATGGTATCATTAAAATGAGGTATGGGGAATTCATCGGATAGGGTTAATCTTACCTTGCTCGTGTGCAGATTTATGTTGTATATTTCACTGCCGTCGAATCATATTTGCGTCGTTCTTGGCTGATTCATTGCAATGGAGCCTAGTGTATACCGTGTCTCCGAATTCATAATCATATACATTAACAATTTTGATTGAATTCTACTAAAAGCTTTTGGAGATGGATGGATAGACACATGAATGGATGCAATTGCAATATCCCAGCAGTCTTAGCAGTCTTATTTTACACAGATCAACAAAATTTTCTCTTTATAAAATCCATGTTAGTAAATCCATCAGCCCACTTAGCTGAAGAAAGTCTCTGATGTTTTTAAGCCATTGTCCACTCACCTGAAAAAAATAGGAACAATAAGTTAGAAATAGGCAAATTCTAAGAGTTATATTAAGACTTTAACAATCAAATTTTTTCATGAAAATTGACATTTTCTCATAGGCAATGCCCATATGCAGACCAAGAGCCAGTCATTCCAGTGATACATTTTCTAAAATAATGTTACTTTGGTCGGAAAATTGACATTTTCCTAGACAACTGCAGCAGTTTTGGTTTGACTCAAATGTTAGATGGTTAATGTACGGCGCAGGGTCATAGGGATATACTGGTAAGCACTATGACCCGACAACAGCTGTTATGGTCATACAACGCCCTCAGATTTTAGCGCAGAAATGAATAATATGATAAATGATGGGCATATATAGTCCAAAAAGGGAGTATGACTACTAGTTACTGGATTAACCTTTTCAATCGACAAGAGTGAATAAAAAATTGAAACTAATTTGACTGGAAGCTGGCTAAGGCAGCACCAGCTTCAAACTGGATTCAAAATATTCAACATCTTACCTTTATACTGTAAATGTGAAATTCTGGAATTTCAGGTTCAAATGTGATAATTGTTTTTAATTTTGGGCACACTTCCATGATAGTGCAAGTTTGTTTCAGGGCCCCGGTTCTCTATATCTTTGATCAGAGGATACTGGCCACACAGTAAATGTTGATAGAATGTTTGTAACCAGGGCAATAGTGAAATATTTGTTTTCTAAGGAATTATTAGTAAGTTCCAGTCATCAATGATTATTAGTAAATGTGCTGTTACTTCTAAGTTTTCAGTTACTCAATGACTAATTTAACCGAGAAAGTTATAGATTGTGGTAAGAGAGCAGCAGAACCAATAATATATAAATCAATTTCGTTTACCTTTGGTCGCGAAATAACAATAAGGTTATAGATAAACAATCCGATGGGCTCAATCAACGATGCGTGTCTTTGTTTACAATTACCGAGAAAACGTACTCTTCAAATTACCATCGGTAATTAGGGCGAGTTGAGATGCGAAAGCTGTCAAATATATCGGCATCCCACTTCCCGATTGGGAATATCGTTAATCTAGTCATATGTCTCCTTTTTAGTTTGTGGCGTACAAGAAATATGCATAGATTGACATATTTGAACACACAACTATTTTGCAAAACAGCTGATCGTGTCGCCATCTTGCCGGAAAGATTAATATTCATGAATTCCCGACCAATCAGACGCGTCAGCTCGCAGCTTCACCATGCTGTGTGTGGTACACCGATCTTATAGGTATCCACGTTCAAGTTTCCTCAGTAGGGGTGTTTGCTAGAAGGTAGTATGCGGAAGTAGTTCATACTGCTGAATGATTTTCTTCAGCTTTACAGTCCAGCTATTGGATGATGGTAGTTTCACAGCCAGTTAGTTGCCTTTCTAGAACCTCTCTGTCAACAGATTTTTTACGATGTAGCATTTGTATGAAGAAGTTTAGTATTCTTTTATGCAGTTCTCCCTCAAGTGGTAGGGTTCCTAAGAGTATGTAGACAGCTGTATTTGCAGTTGAAACTTGCAGATGCTGAATTGCTTTCATTGTGACTTCTTCTTGTTCAGTTCATTTCCGAAATCCCTTCTATATACCTGAGAACCTCGCGTGCGAGTAAAATACAATTTTTTTGTGGTTGTTTCAGGGATGACCGGAAGTTCATCCATAGGCCCTGTGTCACATAGACCTAAATATTATTTTGAAAACTAAAATAAACAAAAACACATTTGCTGCTTAGGATGGCTGTGGCATTGTTGCTGTCTCCTAAAGTAAAGTCGCAAGACATGCGTGTGTGCATGCATGCAGGCGGGTGGGCGGGCACTTTTCGATGTTGAAGCCCATCTGCCATAGCTTCTCCCACTTACCTAGTTTGTTTAGGTCTGACTGAAGATGATCAGCATCAGAGATGTTGGCAATATTCGCATAAAGGATGGTGTCATCAGCAAAAAGACGAACTACGGAACTGATATTATCACACAGGTCATTGATGTAACTCGCGAATAAGGTGGGACCTAAGACCGAGCCCTGAGGCACCCCTGAGATTACTCTGCACCAATAGCTAACATTTGACTTTCAACTAGAACTTGTTTTGTTCTGGAGCTTAGAAAGTTGCAAATCCAATTTAGTGTATTGCCGCGAATGCCATAGTGTTTGAGTTTGACGAGGAGGTGTTGATGCGGTACCTTGTCAAACGCCTTAGAGAAGTCTAGCAGGATGACATCTGTTTGACCACCAGAGTCTATGTTGGTTGCGAGGTCATCTACAGTCAGAATTAATTGAGTCTCACACACATGCTTCTGTAGCTCCGGCGCCCCGTCATACGTCAATCTCCTCCTCGGAATCCTGCATTTCACTTCTGGCCCGACGATGCTGTTTAGCTAGACTCAGGGATTGCTGAGGGAGGGAACAGCGCCGCACCAGTGACCACGAAATCCGACCTGGAGGGTTGGGAGAACGACATTGTTCCCATGGGACTGGGCAACCATACTTGCCTACAGTGAAGACCACCATACCATCTCGGCTGTTCGTGTAGCCAGTATGACACTGCATGGTACTTAACCAGAATTTGTTAAAAGACATAATGCTAGCGAGTCAATAACCGGCTTATGAGAAGTTGATACTGATGACAATATTTGATCATATGATCATGTCGATAGTCACTTAGGACTGTCGGTATGATCAGCGAACGAAAAGAAGAAGACAATATTTGATCGTCAACTATGTACACTACAAATGAGATGCAATGGGCTGACTGTAACTATACCTCGCCGAAGATACCTACTCTATCATTGATTGTACAATAGGTACCCCTGCAAGGCCGGCACTCTAATGATGCTAATTAATTTAGCATAAATTAATGCCTCAAGCGGGCCAACAAGTTGGTTTTGCGAGAGGAAAATGCCTCACGTGGGCCTCCATCACAGGAAAATGATTACAACGCCGAAGCGGAGGAGGGATAATGTATATTATATTATCCTAGTGTTATATAGTTTTAAGGGATGCGTGCTGTGTTACATGGAGACGGAGTGCTGACTTCAACAGAATCTGACCCTATCACCTCTTATTCTAGATACTGGTTTAGTCGTTGCCGCATTATTTTGGCGGTCCTTCTAGAGGAGCTAAGTCAACTTTTAGTTATTTGGTCCAGACACATAGGGATTTATTGCCTCAAATAGCCTATCACCTACTTAACTTTGGAAACAGGTTGCCTTCCTGGCAGAATACAGGGTTTGTACACCTTTCAGTTTTTGAAATTCCATGACTTTCCATGACTAAATTTAAAAATTCCATGACCTCCAAGAATCAATAACTACGTATGTCAAAGGCAGTCAAATTTGTTTCAAAATGTTCAACAGCACATAGTGAATCATATGGAATTCACTTTATCTAGGGCAAATGGTCAACATGTGAGAATTTTTGGTACATGTTTAATAAAATCTGAGGTTTTCACATAAAAAATTGACGAATAAAAATTCTGAATGGAAGTTCTAGAGCCTATGATCATACATGTAGCATCCTTTCAGCCTAACTTGGTTGAAATCGGTCAAAATGGTAAGAAGCAACATGACCATTTGTAGTAAATTTTGAACAAAATCTAAGATATTGACACAAAAAATTGCCTATTAATCCTTTAACACTCGTATCAGCCAAAGACGGCTTCTGTAGTGGTCTTGAGAAATGTCCATTTGCAGACCAAGAGAAGACTATTGTTGAACATTTTTCTAAAATAGTCTTCACTTGGTCTGTAAATTGACATTTTCTTTGAAACTTAAAAAACCCATTTTGTAACAAATTTAAGGCTTAAAGCCTAGGCTTCTATTTGGCCAAGGTATTCAAGAAAAAAATTGAAAGAAATCCATTCCTTAAAATGGTTACTTTCACGAAAATATTGCGCACTAATTGATAACACACAGGGGGAAATTTGACAAAATATGAGGCAAAATACCCGTATACAGGTATATAACACACAGTCGTAGTTCAGAAATATTGCAAATCATATTGTTCCGATGAACGAAAATTGGTAACTTTACCGCTAGATTCAAAATAATAATCGCTTATCCGCTAAATATCTGGCTATTTTTATTAATATTAACAAGTTTATTTCATACTTTAACCGTAATAGAACGCAGAAAACCACCTATGAGCGAGAAATACATTCAATATTCAGGGCAATCCCCATATGCTAGCGAGAGCGAGATATCATCACCATATAATTATCATAATGTAACCAATTCGGCCGGGACGAAATCGGCCAAATGAAAAAAAATGTCGCCAATAAATACACTGCTGAATGCATACGCTGAGTAGGAAATAGTGAATTTATTGCTCAAATTGTTTTAAAAGCATCTTCTATACATATTTATTATTAAATTGGGATATTGGCATTCGCGGTGTCACAAAGCTGCTTTTATTTTATTTCCAGTCCAGATATAGTTCAGTGGAATGCCTCCAATCACAAGAGTTTAATTTGGCCTTCCAACATAAGAAGCGATCCAACCTCATTTTAATTCTTACGTTGTTTTGGGTCATTTTATGTTGGTCGGACATATGACTTTGATAATGAATGAAATCATGTGATCGCAGCGATAAAGAAATGAAATGTGTATTTCCGAGCTTTATTTCCTCCTTTTACATTTGTATGCCATCAGATTTTATATTTATCTAGGGAGATTGAAGGAAATGTAAATTTCCCTTTCTCCGAGATCTAACAATACTCACCATTCTGTTACTTCTGATATACAGCTGGCCTTGACAGCGGCTCTAGGATTATAGACTTAGAAAGCTTTACCGACTCCTGGGAACCGGGTACTCGGCTCCCAACTGCCGAGTACCCGTTTACCATAGAGCTCATATTGTTTGCATAGCCACCAAACAAGAGAAAACTATGGCTTGCCTCCGTGGGGCTGGGAGGCTGGGTCCGTAACAGAATGGTGAGTATTGTTAGATCTCGGAGAAAGGGAAATTGACATTTCCTTCATTCTCCTTCGATCAATACTCACCATTCTGTTACTTCTGATATACACCAGATTTGATCAGTAACCTGGTGGGAAGGGGCAAGCCATAAATGCTAATTTTGCCCCTTGGAGAAAGATTTTAGACTTCAAACTTGACTAACGGAGACCTAAAAGGACCGTCAAGTTCACGGAACCGAATCACATTCGCATCACCGCACCCCCCCCCCCTTTTTCTCCTAAGAAAAGGGAGAACTCACGAACATGTATCTCGCCTGAAACACAAATATGCCAAGAGGGTTAACTGCTCCCTGCATATTCCATGTATTAGCCTGGGAATGAGCATGAATATATAAGATGAATGAACATGATACACATCCATAATACAAAAAACTCTCACTATTGAATTACCTTATGATAATTGGACTCCAGACGTACCGCCTCCAACCATTCACTGGTTCGGCCATCAGTGACACAATCTGGTTGTCATCCTCTCGCTTGACCATGCCTGCTTTAGGTTCTTTTCTTACCGAAGTGAAAAAAGGGTGAAGAGCAGTGTGGTCACTAACTATCGTTTCAAAACAGCTAAAGCGAGTGGATTGGCTGAGTCTGACACATCCCTCATATAGTAATCCGTAAATGAGGACTCACAGTGCCATTGTGCAACGGCCATGATGTCCTTTAACGGAACACCATTGTAAAGGGCGGTCGAGGCGGCTATTCCTCTGACATTGTGTGCCCTTACGCCTTGCACCTGGTGCCCAGTCGCCATCTCGTGAGTAGTCTGAATGCATTCGACGACCCAACGAGAGATAGTATCCATGGATGCGGCGCCATAAGGCTTTTTATGGCATATCCACAGATGTCTATCGTTCGACCGTAACGAGTCAGTCCGTTTCTTGTACTTAGTCAAAGCACGGACCGGGCACCAGACACTGGCATCACGATCAAACCTAGTTAACTTCGGTATAATGATCGGTTTGCCGGGATATCTCAAAGATTGGTTCTTTGACATAAACTCTGCACTTGGCAGAAGACGCAGACCTTCTTCAGAAACAATAAATCGGTCCCTCTCTGCCGAAAGCGCATGGATCTCACTGCGCCTTCTAGCTGAGGAAGCTGCCAATAGAAAGACCGCCTTTAGAGTCAAATGCTTTAGACTAGACGAACGCAACGGTTCGAAAGGGTGCTTGGCCAGTACATTAAGCACTAAAGATAGACTCCAGGCTGGAATGACTACCGGTTGTCTCGGTCGGAGATTGCTCATTCCCTTCAACATCACATTTAACTGGGCCACCTCTGGACTATCCCTGTTGGCTAGACAAGGGATAACTGATGCCAAAGCTGACTTGTATCCAGCAACTGTGACGGGAGCTAGTCCTGAAAAGAACAGCTCACAGAGAAAGTCTGCTATTTGCTGAATAGTGGATTGAAAGGTATCAATACCCTTTTCTTCACACCAGTCTGCAAATCTGTTAACCGTGTTGTTATATGACTTGAAGGTTGACCTCCTTCTCGCAGCCACGATGAAATCAGCAGCCTGTCGAGAAAAGCCTTCCGACGTGGAACGTTGTTTGATAACATCCACGCAGTTAATTTGAACATTTGTGGACGCTCGTGTAGGAAGCGTCCCTTGGCCTGGGAGATTATGTTCGGAATCGCGGGCAACTGCACAGGATTTTCCACCAACAGATCCAGAAGATCCGTGAACCACGCCATGCTCGGCCAATACAGCGCTATTAGCAGGACCAGACACGGTTCCTCCCTGACCTTCACCAATACCTTCGGTAGAATGGTGGGTGGGTACGCGTAAGCATGCATCCCTCTCCAGCTTATCGCCAGAGCGTCTGTATCGACGGCATTTGGATCTGGAATCGGCGAGACATATGTCATGATTTGAGCATTTTCCTTTGTGGCGAACAAGTCCACGTTGGGTTTGCCCCAATGCTCGAAGATCCGTCGCAGAACCGGAGGGTTGAGGGACCATTCTGTTGGCAGAATTCTCTGTCTGCGAGACAAAGCATCCGCCAGAATGTTCAATCGGCCAGGAATATGAGCTGCTTTCAAAACAACCGAGTAATTCCTGCACCATTGAATCAAGTGCCACACTCTGATACACAGAGTGGGCGACCTGGTCCCGCCTTGGCGATTTATATATGATACTACTGTCGAATTGTCCGACCGTCTCATTATCACCTTGCCCCTGATTATCGGAAGGAACTCTTCCAACGCCAGTTCCACTGCCATCATTTCCAACAGATTGATATGCAGCTGACTCTCCGGGAGAGTCCATGTGCCCGAGACCTGGTGTTCTCCCAGGCAGGCACCCCACCCCTCCAGCGATGCATCCGTGTACACGGACAGCTGGGGGTGGGGTAGGTGCAGCGAAACCCCTACTAGGAGATTCTGACGCTCCTTCCACCATACAAGATGCGACATTATCGGCTCCAAAACTGGTACCAGTTTTGACAGGGGTTCTGTTCTCTGTTTCCACAGAGACATCAGATACAACTGGATAGGCCTTCGCATTAGAGCAGCGTACGGGATAACCTGCTCCATGGAGACCATCATGCCCAGCATCTGAAGGAACCGCCTCGCCTGAATGTGGTTTCCCACTCGAAAACTCTTGAGGATGGCTAACAGAGACACCACTCTGGGCTCTGACGGGTACACCCTGCCCTCCTCGAGATCGAATCGCATCCCCAAATAAACGAAATGTTGAGTGGGCGTCAACTCGGATTTCTCCTCGTTGACTAAACAGCCTAGATCTGAAAGTAACCTCAGAGTCAGAGCAGTATCCACATTCAACCTGGCTGCCGAGTCTGCCTTGATCAGCCAGTCGTCTATGTAGGTGTGTAGCGCCACGTTATCTTTTCTGAGAAACGCTGTCACCGCAAGGACCACTCTTGTGAAAACCCTCGGAGCTGTCGACAGGCCAAATGGGAGAACAATAAACTCCCATACTTGATTCTGAAACGCAAATCTCAGAAACCTGTGACAAATCCTGTTCATCGGAATGTGGAAATATGCATCTTTCAGATCGATCGATACACACCACATTCCTTTCCTCAATCCCGCCATTACCGACCTCGGCGTTTCCATCTGGAACCGAGGCGTATGGATAAACCAATTTAATGGCCTGAGATTGAGTATGGGTCTCCATCCCCCTGTGCTCTTGGGGACAAGGAACATGTTTGAATAGAAGCCTGGAGTGTTCCGGTTTGCTGGTTTTATTGCTCCCTTCAGAAGCAAACCCGACACTTCCTTTTGAACGGCTTCTAACTTGTCTGGCTCCCTTGGTACGGGTGTCCAGACAGGTGCCAAAGACAGATTTTGTGGTGGAAAGTCCCACCACTCCGGCATGTAACCCTGGGATAACCAGTCAGGCCAGGCCTCGACGAAACACATGAGCCTTCCACCCACCATAGACGCCTCGACGTCTAACGGGGTTGTCTGGCTCGCAGTCCGCCCCCCCCCTCTTTCTTAACGAGAGAGAGAGAGAGAGAGAGAACCATTTCGTTCTAGGCACGACGGGTATAACTGGTACAGCTGTTCCTGTCGCACAGGCGCGGTCCAGACGGATATGAAGGGAGCTCTCGTACCCTCAGGTACGATCCGGCCCCTTCTGTCCGCCCTTTGAGGATTTACCCTTCCCCTTCCCGCCTCTAGGGCGGTCAGGAGCAAACTTGGGGAGGGTAGGCGCCTCTACAACCTTCCTGGCTTTCTTCGCCGGCGGCGGCTGAGAAAGGCCAGCTGAAGCAGAAGTCGCAACAGGCTTAGCTTTCGCCTTGCCCTTATGCTTCTTCTGCTTCTTTGAAGGTTGTCCCGCTAGCGGTTTCTCTACAGCCCCTAGTGCGTGCGCTTGCCGCACTAGCTCTAGCTGCAGGTTGACCGCTAACCGATTCTGCGCGATACTGGCTGTATCCTCTAAGATGGCCCGCGCCTCCACCGAAGATGCTAGGCCCTGTCAGGGGCGTCCCAAGAAGACGCTCCCTGACTGCCGTAGCCGGACGCATATGGTCAATGGCTATTTGCCTCCTGGATTTTGTCACTCGCGCTTGCACCCTTGCCAATGCGTCCATAGACAGCACCAGGCGGTCATTTACGCACGAAAGCGCCACAGGTGGCACAGGGTGGCCTGCCCCCGCTTCAGCCCACACCGACTGAAGGAGACGATAAGAGTGGTTGACAGCGCTCATAGCTGCCCTCACACCCTCATCGCATAGGGACAGGACTTCCTCTTGATGTACCTGAGCCTTGTCCACAAGTGCCGGACCGGGGCCACCTGCCCCGGCACTCTGAACGCCCAGTACCCATCGGTCATCCTCGGTGACCGACGGGACTACACCATATCTGTCGTATTCCCCCCGCGGAATACGACATCTTGCCCGCACCTCCCTGGAGGCCGCAGGGAGCTGTCCCTTGGTCATAAGTTGTTTGCTATAAATAGCCTCCAACAATTCTATGAACCGTGGATCCAGTCCCACAGACTGGATCCGGGCCGCGGGCAAAATCCCCGTCCTGATCGATGCAACCGACGGACAGGGCGCATCTTCATCGGTCGTGGCCGAAACCACAGACGGGTCAACCCTGGCTAGCCACGCCAGAGCCTCTGACCAATCTATCTCCGATGAAGACACACCCGAAAACAAGTCACCCGTTGATGTGTTCATGGGCCTGCCAGCCACGGTATCCCGGCAAGGAGCCATGGCTGACACGCCAGGCACTCCGGTACCACACGGTTCCGCCGCCACCCCATGAAACACTCCGGTCCATGGGGTAGGTCCGCACGGAAAACCGTACGGACCCGTGGCAGTCGCGGAACCGTAGCCAGATACGGGCGCCAACGGCACCCCACGTCCAACTGCCGGACCAGGCGAGATAGGTGAGAATACCACGCCCGGCCCGGCCGACCCGTTACCGTGTCGGCTGGTGCCAAACCAACCGTCACGGAACCGGTGCCCGGTACCAGATTAGCCTCAGCCACAGGCAGAGCCGCTGCCCTGGCTTGCGCCAAGCCAGACAAATGGGGGCCGGTTCCGTCCAGGATGGAATCGACCTCCATGTTCTCCACCTGCGGCATCACAGGCCGCAGCAACCTTTCCTCCTCGGCCTCCTCGTCTTCGGACTCCGAAGAGTCGTCACTAGGCGAGGAAACCGTGGAGTCGTCCTGACGGACGGCTCCCACACCTGACGGACCGGCCACCGCTACTGGACCACCCGGAGGTGGCCGCAGAGAAACAGAACCCGTCTGGCCGGAGCCAGACGGGACTGCCAGGGGTCCATACAAGACGGCCCCCTCGGAAACCAGTCCAGAACCCTGTCCGAGGACAGGGTCTGTACCAGGCATGGGGAGAAACTGCCCCCCCAACCTTTGGTAGCAGGGACGACACCAGCGTGGGCATAGCCGGACCAAACCACGCCAGCGGGGCCATCTCCGCCACCTCCAGCTGGGGACGTGGAGCACCCCCACCGGCCGAACCGGGCGCTCCACGATTTACTTTCGGACCGCCTGACCCCGCGTCAGACCCAGCCAAGTCCTTCTGGGCAAGGAACTTAACCATCATATCCACGGACCACACTGCGCACACATTACACCTATGGTCTAGGTTACAGGGCGAACACCTAAAGCAGACATGGTCCTTAAATACGACTCGTACAAATTTATGGCACTCGTCACATGATGGCGGGGTTGGCTTGGCCTATAAAATAAGCACAAACCTACAATTACAAGCGGAACGAGACCCTGATGGAAGGCAGACAATTAATTTTCAAATAATTTGACTCATAAATTAACTGTATCCCTCCCGCACCCCACCCCGCCACAACAAAGATCGCATTGATTATGACAAGAACGAAGCGGGCATAAAACACACCCATATTAGATCCTCCAGGATGTGTAACGGCTCCAGGAATCATATCGCATAGCATTCGGGGTATATTTACTAATCAATATAAATTATACTCCCTAACGAAAGCCAAACGATATGTGAAGAAAACAACAAAATGTATAACAAACTGCTGTATCACACGGTAAAACCGCAGACCACGCATCTACTCAAGAATTTTGAAACCACCGATCATTGCAAACCGATCGTGATCGCACGTAAACTTGAACATTCTAAAGTTTCCGGTACCATTTTTTGTACGCAGCACCCAGAACGAGATGCGCGAATTAATGAAAAAATTTTCTTCACATAAACATCCGAGCGAACCGGGTGTGACGTCACCCACTCGGATCCTACGGAGAACGAAGTCAGCCGATATTCATGTTAGAAATACCGTAGGAAACACCTATTTTCATATCTGCCGATCGCCTGTTGGGGTTAAAGAAGGCGATCGTCTGGCATATATCGTTGTTAGCACACGTCCCAGATTCTCTGGGGTCAGAAATCAGGACATGCGACACAGCGAAATTTAGAGACCTAAGTCTTTTAACTATGGATAATAAAGAATGATACAACCTGGTTTTCATAGGCGGTATTCTCCATAGTATCCAGTTAAATCCTTCAAGAACGCACAAACTATCACTTCACAGACAAAGACTTAGATTTCTTTAACAAAAGACACTAAAAATCTTCTCCTGCAAAAAGCATGTATTGCTCTTGTTGCTATGCAAACAAGAATGAGCTCTATGGTAAACGGGTACTCAGCAGTTGGGAGCCGAGTACCCGGTTCCCAGGAGTCGGTAAAGCTTTCTAAGTCTATAATCCTAGAGCCGCTGTCAAGGCCAGCTGTATATCAGAAGTAACAGAATGGTGAGTATTGATCGAAGGAGAATATCATTTTCCATGACTTTTATCAAAATGACAGTTTTCCATGACTTTTCCAGGCCTGGAATTTATATTTTCAAATTCCATGACTTTCCCGGATTTCCATGACCCGTACGAACCCTGAGAATAGCCTGGGTAGCCTTTCTTGGCTGGACCCACTGGACTCCTCCGTCAGGCAGACAGCACATACAATGTTGCTGGGCAACGGGTCCAGGAAGCTGATGAACGACTCCAACTTCACGTGTCAGCACAACCACATATAACAGAACATGGACAGATAACACACAAATGCGTAAGAAAGCAATGTACCTAGTTACAGTGATGGCTGAGGAAGAGGGTAGCAGATATTGGCGACCTTCCTGGAAAGCGTGGAGAGCATATTGGGCATCTCGACTGTGTTCTCAGTCGTCACCAAGCATGACAAGAGCGTACCATGTGAGACTCGCTCCCTGGATCCAATGTTTAGTTGCATTTAGGGTTATGTAAATTGCCGATGAGGTCCACTTCTAGGACATACCTACTATAACTATGTCTGCACAGTGAATCCTACTTATGGCTTAACGACTAGCTAAGAAGTACCACGGTGGGTATAGGGGCGTGTGTGTGAAACATCGCCGTTTTGAGTCTCACCGTCAGGAAACCGCGATTTCCTGGGTCTGCGCTAACCAAACCGGCTGAGGGACTACCAGACAATTAGGTGGACCAGATGGCCAGAGGTCGTGGAAGAGACAGCTGCTCCAAAAAGTAATTTAGGAGCCCTTAAGTTGATGGCCAATTATGCAAATCTGGCGTGCTTATGTAGCGAGGCAGGCCGCTTGGGTGTGGGAGATGACTCTAGTGAAATTATGTTGCCGTATATTAGAAAGTTTAAGTGTGTGTATTAATGTAGTTATTTAGTATTAGTTTTGACGTATGCACATTTTAGTGACAAGATATAACTATTTAACATAACTTAAAAAGGTAACAATAATGAAAATAGACATAGAAATACGAAAATCTATACATGAAACAATGTAATAAGGTCAGACTGACCTACGGCACCTACTTGTAATTGGTGCTATATATGAAAATAAATAACTATACTACATTAAAGATAAGCACCTAATAGTCATCAGCACACGTTCATTCTTATACCACAAAAGTCCATTTGGCGTCTGTTAGTCATCAGCGTGCTTAACATCTGTTGACGAAGTTGATGTGGGTGCCTGTTAGTCATCAGCACAAGTAGACATCTGTGGCCGAAGCGCCTGTTAGTCATCAGTGCGATGAAAACATGAAAGTACGCTTAAATCCGCTAGAATTAGTTTAAATCCAGCTTAGAAAAACATGCGACTTAATAAGTCAGCAAAATAGACGAATCTGTCTGTGATTGGGAATTGACACTGTACCTGGGGCTATGGTAATTCCCGGACACAGTATGGGCAGGACCAGGACAGGAGTGCCTAGTTTTTAATTGTTTATTTTGAGCTAGACTGGATAATAGACATTATCATAATAGTACATCTGGTAAGTATTATTCGAAGTAGAATTTTGATGCTGTTACTATAGACGCCATTGATAAACATACAAGTGCCTTCTGGAATTATAGAAAAATACAGAATATACTCTCACTCTACAGTACATACCCTCAGAAGGTCATAACTTCTGTTCTTACTGTGATTGTTTCTTCAGCAATATTGCTAGCCCCAAAGCATCCAAGATGCGCTGCAGTGACCTCAACCAATACATCTGTGATGTTGTATACATTGTTACGGTAAATATTCCCGGCTTGGGAACTTGATTTCGAAAAATGGTAACTTTAAATAAATAATATGTTTGGTGCTTATCAATGTAAATTTGTAGTTATACGTACAGTGAACCTTATTTATAGTGTTGTTGCAAATTGCGCAATAGTTACTGTATTAGCAATATTTTAGGCTAGAGAACATTGCGAAATACTGTTTCCTACTGCTTTTTCTTCTTCTTGTTGTGTAGATACCGCCTTCAAATATGATCCAGGGTATAAGAATCCTTTAGGCGAACCTCCGTGAAGGAGTAGTTCCTATTATATTATAACTTTAACCGTTCATATCAGACTAACTGTACACATCGCGCTAGGTATATAGATCTATACACAAGGAATTGGCTCTTGAATTTTCGTCGAATGTCAATGTTCATTATCATGTGTTTTGACTTTAAATGTGTAGTTCAGTAGAGTTTTTTTAACTGATTTTAATGGGTTAACAGAGTTCCAACAGATGATATGTTCATAAGTGATCAAGTTCAAGTTCAAAGTTGCTTTATTTCATGGTTTTTTCTATACATGTAAATATAATCTAAACAGGTAGTCCATCAAAGGCATGGCCTATTGAGTGATGGACTCCTTACACACATTACAAAACATTTATACATTAACATATATATGACACACATGGCAGTGGCACAGTGGCAGAATGCTGAAAAGCTACCTTGATATGAAAACATATACATGGACTTGACTACCTTTCTGGGATTATTAGCCAGTAAATTAACCTATTTGGAGATTTTATTAGCCATACAGATTTTCGGTTAGAAAGGATATGAGTCTCGCCTCAGACTTATAATGTACAATACATACATACATACAAACATACACATACATACACACATACCAGGGTTTCAACAAACTTCTAAATACAGGAAGTCTGGGACTTTTTGGGTAATGCTATTTATTGGGAGTCTAAGCTAGAAACATGAAGGTCTAAAATGGTTCAAATACATATAATTTGGTTAAAATCATTGTTTTTAGAGATATCAGGGCCAATAATAGGAAGTCCAGGACCATTTTGGTTTGTTTTGTGGAGTTCGGACATAAACTTTGATATATATGTCATATATACATGTATTTAATACATATGTCTTCCATTAAGCGGTGGGTGGGTAGGGCTGTCCCTTCTTTGATGTTTACATAGATATATGCCACTATGTGCACAAACATAAAACACACGACATTCAAACACATATTTATGGCATTAATATTTAAATACACTCATACATATTTACTGACTTAATTAAACATATATTATACATATACTCCCTAATTACATCATTATCTCATTTTATTTAAATTTAGTTTGGAGTGGTTTATTATTATATAGGACTTTTGTATGCTACTGAGGGTGGGTTGGGGTGGGGGGGGGGGGGTAGGGAAGGGAAGGGAAGAGCTCATCACTGTAATATGAAGTTGAGATAGTTAGAGTTGTTAAGAATCGATAGATGCGTTGATAGTATGTGGGCTATTTAGGTGTAGTAGTAGTGAAAGTAAACTGTGAAGTATGTTTGTGTTTAGACTTATTACTTCAATTATTAGGTTAGGTTAGTTTATCTATAGTGGTGGTGGTGGTGGTGGTGGAATGTCTTAGGCTTGTATTACTATTAATTAGCAGAGAATCTGTGACCATCAGGTATAAATATATTAATTTAGTATTTGTCGATCATAGATTCCCTGGCAATCTTCTTAAAGGATTTCAGGTTTAATATACTATCGCATATTTTTGTACTGGTGCCGTTTCATAGTTTTGTGGCTGCTATTGTAATTCGTCGTTTTCCTATTTCTGTTCATGTAAATTGAGTGTGTAAATTTTGTCCTAGTGTTGTGTTTGTGGATGTCGGTGCTTAGTGTGAAATTGGAGGCTATGGATTGTGGTAATGTATTGTGGTGAAACTCCTTTACAATGTTGTACATCTGTAGTTTGCCTATGTCCTTTAGTTTTAATAGCTTTTCTGACTTGAATATATTCTGGCCCTTTGCTGGTTTAGAAAAGAGTTTTAGTGCCTTTTTCTGTAGGCTTTGTAGTTTTGTTAGGTTGCTTTTGTGTGTATTCGTCCAGATAGCATTACAGTAGGTGAGATGCGGAAGAACAAGGGTGCAGTATAGAGTTTTAATTGTAGCTGGTGTCATGTAAGGTTTTAGTCTTTGTATGACACCTATGCCTCTTGCCACCTTTGCTGTTACCATCTCGATTTGTTTAGCCCATGTCAAATGTTTATCCAAATATACTCCCAAGATTTTGGCAAATAGGGCCTCCTCAATTTCTTTTTTGTTTATGTAGATTTTTGGAATTTCATCTTTTTTTAGTTTGAGATTTGTAAATAACATATAATTTGTTTTGTCAACATTCAACGATAATTTGTTTATTGAAAACCAGTCAGTAATTTCTTCCATTTCCTTATTTGTTTTTCTGTATAAGGTGTCTATGTTGTCATCGCAGCAAAAAGCATTTGTGTCATCAGCGAACAGTATTAATGACATGTGCTTGCATATGTTAGGTAGATCATTCATGTAAAGAAGGAACAGCAATGGACCAAGAATAGATCGCTGAGGAACACCACAAGTTAATTGCCTGTTTTCAGAACATATCTCATTATATTGTACGCATTGTGTTCTTTTACTTAGGTAGTTCTGGAACCAGGTGAGTGCACTGCCTCTTATACCATAATAGGCAAGTTTTTCTAGTAAGATCTGGTGGTTGATAGTGTCAAAAGCTTTTGAAAGGTTCACGAAGATGCCTATTATACTTTGGGTTTTTTCCAGTGATTCAATAATTTTTTCTGTCATTTCGGCTATTGCATGCATTGTTGAATGTTTCTCATGAAATCCATATTGCAATTTGTATAAAATGGACTTTTTGTCCAGGTCATTTGTCAGTCGATTGTACATGAACGTCTTAGGTGTAGACATGTAGCAGAGTTCTCTTGATAATTTTTCGAATGTTTCTAGATTGGTGTCTGATAACTTGCTAGCATCTAGAATAGCTTGCATATAGTGCTCACAGTTCATGCTGATGTTGAGTCACTTTAGTAGTTTTCGTATTTTTATGAGATATGGCCGTCTGACATGCTCTAGCTCTTGGCAGTCGATAAGGAAGTGCTGCAGATCAACTCTGTGATGGCTGCATAGCTGACATTTTACTGCTCTTCCTCTGTTCCTGGTTGGGCCTCTGAAGAGATGATATCTCTGCACGAGTAGTCTTACTTTCACTGTAGCTTTGTAGACTGAGGTTGTATCTGTCTCGCAGCTTCTCCATGCTGTGTGTGGTACACCGATCTTATAGGTATCCACGTTCAAGTTGCCTCAGTAGGGGTGTTTGCTAGAAGGGAGCATGCGGAAGTAGTTCAGGTCCAGGAAGCCGATGAACGACTCCGACTTCACATCTCAGCACAACCACATATAACAGAACATGGACACATAACACACAAATGCGTAAGAAAGCAATTTATCTAGTAACAGTGATGGCTGAGGAAGCGGGTAGCAGATATTGGTGACCTTCCTGGAAGGCATGGAGAGCATATTGGGCATCTCGCAGTCACCATTGAATTAGTCTGTGAACTGCGTTCTCAGTCTTCTCCAAGCATGACAAGAGCGTACCATGCGAGATTCGCTCCCTGAAGCCAATGTTTAGTTGCATTTAGAGTTATTTAAATTGCCGATGAGGTCCACTTCTAGGACATACCTACTATAACTATGTCTGCACAGTGAATCCTACTTATAGCTTAAAGACTAGCTAAGAAGTATCATGGCGGGTATAGGGGTGTGTGTGTGAAACATCACCGTTTTGAGTCTCACCGTCAGGAAACCGCAATTTCCTGGGTCTGCGCTAACCAAACGGGCTTAGCGAATACCAGACAATTAGATGGACCAGATGGCCAGAGGTTGTAGAAGAGACAGCTGCTCCAAAAAGTAATTTAGGAGCCCTTAAGTTGATGGCCAATTATGCAAATCTGGCGTGCTTATGTAGCGAGGCAGCACCGCCGAGAAAGAGGCTGTACAATAAAACAGCTCGCCTTCATTTGAGCAGTTGCCCATAGCTACTCTATCCTAACAAAATACCCGAGCTTAGCACTGGTTAAGATTAGTCACCTTATCCCAGGCCGCTTGGGTGTGGGAGGCGACTCTAGTGAAATTATGTTGCCGTATATTAGAAAGTTTAAGTGTGTGTATTAATGTAGTATTAGTTTTGACGTATGCACATTTTAGTGAAAAGATATAACTATTTAACATAACTTAAAAAGGTAACAATAATGAAAATAGACATAGAAATACGAAAATCTATACATGAAACAATGTAATAAGGTCAGACTGACCTACGGCACCTACTTGTAATTGGTGCTATATATGAAAATAAATAACTATACTACATTAAAGATAAGCACCTAATAGTCATCAGCATACGTTCATTCTTACACCACAAAAGTCCATTTGGCGTCTGTTAGTCATCAGCGTGCTTAACATCTGTTGACGAAGTTGATGTGGGTGCCTGTTAGTCATCAGCACAAGTAGACATCTGTGGCCGAAGCGCCTGTTAGTCATCAGCGCGTGTGTGGCCATCTGTGGGCAACATAAACAACTAAAGTCCTGATTTAAGCACATGTCAGTTTCTGTGGGCAATATTGCCGGTCGTAATGATATATTCAGTGATATGGCCGTTTCAAAGTCATTGACACTCATGATATAATAGAACAGAAGTACCTATAACTGGTCCTGATGAAAGTTGCCTCCATTGATAGAGAGGCAGGAAATAGTTTTACGGCACAAGACGATCCATGCTATCTAGCTCACTGACAGCATGGGCGGCAATGTTTCCAAGTAGTGACGAAAATGTTAAAACTTCACCTAGAAACATGCTTCATTTTGTCTCCACTAATTTGATGTGGTTCGGCAGGTCTGGCGAGATATCAGACAGACCACTCGTACTACATCTTAAGAGTGGGCGAAACCGCACTCGTACTCGTACAGGTTCCCTTTAGTTCATGTTTGGGTGACCTGACTTTTCAATTTAGTTTATTAGCCCCCAGTCGAGGGCTATTTAAAAACTTGAGTACGGTGACGTGGGCGTAGTGACGAAGTGGGGCGCAAGTTCGAGTTGAATACATTGGTGTAGATTGTCTAAGACTCGCTCTAAGTAGTAAGCTGTGGAATGGCTACCTACTCCGTCACTGTCTTTCTGACTAACCATTACGGTGGAGTGGGCCACTTCTATAGCCAATCAGTGAGCGACGTCGTAGTGCTCAACCAATCAGCGCACACTTCATAGCAAGCTAGCGTAAAACGATCACGTGTTTATGACGTCACACTACCTCACTCATGCGCAATGCTGATTTTACCAAGTTGTCAACAAATTTATAACTAATTTTAATACACTGATATCTCAGCCGTCCTTGGACCGATTTCAATTCTGTTTTCAGATTCGTTTTTCCCAACGATTCGTGGTCTTGATTGCTACCAAGATGTAATAAATCGAGTTCGTATTAAGGAATTAGGTAACACTACCCCCATGCGCTTCAAGCGCGCTTTGATCAATCCTTTACTGAAAAAAGTAGGCCTGGATCCTGACAACCTAAAAAATTACAGACCAGTATCAAATTTATCCTTTATGTCTAAACTGATTGAAAGGGCAGTATCAAATAGATTTTCTGATTACCTAACGATTAATAGGCTATATGAACCATTCCAGTCGGCATATAGGCATGGCCACAGTACCGAGACAGCCCTATTGTGAGTTGTTAATGACATTCGATGTGCTGTTGATACCGGTAATGTGTCTCTACTAATCCTGCTTGACCTTAGCGCAGCGTTTGACACTATCGATCATCACATCCTTCTGTCTCAGCTCACAAATGAAATTGGTGTAAACGGTGTCGCACTGAAATGGTTCCAGTCATACTTATCAGATAGGTATCAATCTGTGTATATTAATGGGACCCTTTCTTCATCAGTAGAACTAACATGTGGTGTTCCACAGGGCTCAATCCTAGGCCCTATACTTTTCACCCTGTATAATCGTCAATTAGGATCTGTTATTGAGTGTCATAATGTCCAACGGCACTTGTACGCAGATGTTACACAGCTGATAAACAGTTTTGCTCCATCTGCCTCCATCGCCAATCTAGCCAGTAGACAAGTAACTGATTGTTGCCTTGACATAAAATCCTTGATGACAACGAATATGCTAATGCTTAACGATGAAAAAACTGAAGCTATTTTGGTAGGTCCAGCCACCAGGTGTTCCAAAACGGGATTAAGTAGCGTCCTTGTTGGAGTTAATAATATTCCATTGGCTACTGTTGTAAAAGATTTAGGCGTTCTCCTCGATTCTGAATTAAATATGGAAAGGCATGTAAATCATATTCGCAAGTTGTGCTTTATGCAGCTACGAAACATTGGTAACATTAGGAAGTACATCACTCGTGAAGCGGCAATACGGCTCGTGTTATCACTAGTAATGTCGAGACTCGATTATTGTAACGGTCTTCTCGCAGGTGCTTCCAAAATACCCATTAACAAGCTTCAGGCAGTTCAGAACACAGCTTCGCGAATTGTATCACTGAGAAATAAGTATGACCACATTACCCCCATTCTTCAAGGTTTACACTGGCTCCCACTAGAATACAGAATCCGTTTCAAAATCCTAAGTTTAGCATATTAATGTGTCTCCGAAACTGCACCAACGTACCTATCTGAATTGCTAGAGAGTTACACCCCTACACGAACCCTCAGATCTTCTGAACAAAACCTCCTGAAGATTCCCAGAGTAAACACTAAAACCTATGGCCATAAAGCCTTTTCATTTGTGGCCGCCACTCAGTGGAATAATCTCCCAACTCATATTAAATCTGCCCCGACTTTATCCGTATTTAAAACTAACTTGAAAACATTCTTGTTTAAAGAAGCTTTCCCGTAAGCTGTATGCTAAATTTCTCTATTATTGTCAGCGCTTAGAGCATGCAATCGCATGGATTTAGCGCATTACAAATGTACTATTTTTATTATTATTATTATTATATGCACAGCGTGCGTGAGCCCTCTCGAACTTTTGCAGATTCTATTTATTTAAGTGTTCTCTCTGTTGGCTACACACACAGACCTATATATCAACGGGGATGTGGCTGGAGCATGTGGCTGGAGCATCTCAGATCGGTGTGTTCCATAACCAGATAAGTCGGGTCGGTTTGTACCCGACTGAGCGATCTGCGCTACACTTCTTTCTGAATTCGTGTTGTGCATCTGTGAGAATATTATGGCTATCGAGATGTCTGATTTTGGTCTGGGGGAGGGCAACGTCTATGAACGTAAATGTGTAAATGTCTTTAAAAATGCAAATTAGGCAAAAATTGAAAAAACATATTAAAGTGAGATGAAAATCAAAAGTAACGCTATCAAATCAAGAAGAAATAAATTAGGTTAATGCCATGTGAATAAAAAGATCAAGAAAGGGGAAAAATTGAACTGAAAACCTAATGTATGTAAACGAAATATCCTAAGATTAGAAATTAGAAGCATAGCCTGTTGCTGTTGAAATAATAAGATCGGTGCGCGTGTTGCATTTTATGGACTTAATGGCCTAGGTGTTGGTGCCGTCAGTCAGGAGGCGTAGGCAGAGAATAGTATGCAGTGACATAAAACAAATTTCGGCAGTAAAAAACAAAGTTCAATATGTTAGGATGTTCTTAAAATAGATAACAGTTCGCTAAATCAGCACTGGAGAGTGGAGACTCAACTTAGTAGACTGGAGACCCATGAAATCCCGAAAAAACAAGATGGTAGCGATACGAAAACCAGGATCCCCCTGAGCTGTGATCACTATAAATTTAATAACGCTAATTAAATGAGTCTCATGATGAGAAAACTGGATGGCACAAACAAAATATGGTTCAAATAATAATTTAAAAAACACGTGAAGGAACATATTATTTAATATGTCCCTTCAATACGGTCATCATCTGCTTCCCGCGCAAGCCAGGCCTTACTGAAACAGACTTGTGTATTATCACTTGGACTATTTATTACTGTTTATAATCTCGAGTTCTGTGGTCCTGTGGTGGTATACTGATTAGAAGCATTGTCGCGCTAACATTTCTTGTTCATCATGGCAGTTTCAGCTGGGTTTGTTAGACCTATGTGTAGATGGATCGAGCAGGAATGATGTGATGATGTTGTTGTTGGTCCAGATGTTGTAGGTGCTGGTATTGCACGTGATACATAGGTTAGATTGGATCACATTGAGGTATTTCATGCAGATTTAAGTTAAGGCAGTGCAGGCAGTCAGGAAGTGCTGAAGGTGGGTTCACCATTATATAGTAGGCAAGTTGGATTAACAGTGTAGCAGCTGAACTTAGCTCTGTTCAGATGAAGAATGTAACATCCTGTCAGTAGCCCTAGTCGTACTGCCAGTAGGCGTATATCGTAGGGTGATATAGTAACAGATTCAACTGCTGGATGTGCAAAGGACAAATTAATTGTATTGTGCTGGGGGTACTCTAATGAAGGATGCAACTGCAGTTGTGAGTTGAGACTCGCAGATCACTGCTTGAGTATGTTGGTTCTGATAATGGTCTTCCATGCACACTTTCATGGTAGGCTGTCCATGAGTTCATGTTCTATATAGCTCTTGTAAGGCCACATCTAAAATATTCAAATGCTGTATGGTCACCAAGATACATCAAGGATGCAAAACTTATAGAAGGTGTTCAGAGGAGAGCAAAAAAGTTGGTCCCAGCTATATCAGCACTACCAAATATGATGCAAGATTGGCAGCACTGAGTCTCCCCAGCATGTACTCTCGTCGAGCAAGGGGTGACAAGACATCGCTGAGACAAAACTTCTTTGTTATGAGGGTCGTTGATCCATGGAATGCTCTACCAGATCATGTCGTGTCTGCTCCAATATTAAACAGCTTCGAAGCAAGGTTAGACAGTGAATGGTCTCAACATATGTCCAACACATCAAGCTAGTTGTTTAGCACTAGGCGAAGCAACCACGACACCCACAAACCTTAGGTGTTCATCATAATGATAATAGTATAAATCAGTGGGTAAATAAGAGCTACATGTGGCACCCGCACTAGTCCACCAAATAACTTAAAGGATGGTAACGTGAAACTGTTACTCGGAATACGGGACAGGTGTGGTAACCATGCCAGCCATCAAACCAAAAAAGTGGTTAAGCAGTAAATGGTAATTAAATAATAGGGGCTAGGTGTGGAAACCCTGCTGACCCACCAAAAACCACAATTAGTAGGGACGGAGTGTGGTAACCGTGCCAGCCAAGCTAATAACTTAAATGGAAATAGCTGAAATGGTATCAGTAGTAGGGGCAAGGTGTAGTAAACGTGTCAGCCCACAAAATAGATATAAGTGCCAAAATGGTGGTGATATGTTATTAGTAGCTAGATGGAATAATAGAGGTGCTAACAAATGAACCTAGTAGGCTATTGTCAGGTGTAGCACCCGTGCCAGCTCAAAAATCCAAAAGTTCACAAAAAAATAGAGGTAGTAGTCGTATGCAAAATACATGTGCATGGTTCCTCCTATCCTGAATGGATATGAATAACCTGTATATGTGTATATATGTATATCTATGTGTACATAAGAGAGTTCAAGATAAGTTGGTGTAAATATGTAACAGTAGTCAGTCTCCCTGTCTCTCTGCCCTATGGCAGACTTTGATTAATTGGCATCTGTCCTGCCGGGTCTATTTGGGGGTGGGGGGGGGGCAGGAAGTGGGAGAACTAGACTACTAAAACTTGTGATAGATACGATCGAATGACAGGCTTGTCAACCTATTGGTTACAACTGTACAGGGTATTATATTGTATCATCATATCACAGGTGGATGGAAGCGTCTTGTTCTGTATATTCCTCTTATTGTAAGAGAACAGAGACTGGTAACTGCCACGTAGATGTAAGCCAATCCCAACAGACTATTGAAAATTGAAATCAAATCAACTCAAAGACTATTTATTTGACAGTAACATGTCTTTACATAATTGCGTTCAGGTTGCCCGCCGAAGGAATAGACATGCATCTATCTAACAGATAACCCAAGCAGGTGGTCTTAACAATAGTTGTTCAATGATTGTAATCACTTGTCCACCTCATCATAGTATCTTATTTGTCTACAATGAGTATAAGTATACAGATAGACACAAGCAAAAGAAGGAATTCGAATAAAAAACGGGAATAAAAATAAATTAAATGTCAGTAAAATAGTAATAGTCAGCCCATGAATAAATGACTGTGTCTCATTCATTCCTAGACTGACTTGGCTTTTAATAAATCGGCCTGGCTTGACTTTTTATGGTAGGCAGAGCTGACTAATTTAAGTCGGCCGGGTTGGCAATTGGGCTGACTTGACTGGAATTCGGCATGGGGGACGGGGGTGGGGATGGGGGAGGGAGGTGGGTGGGGGAGTGGTTGGCTGGGTAGGCAGGCTGTTGCAGTGTTAAATTTACCAGCTCATCCAGTAGTTTTAATATAATATTGTAGCGAACATACGACAAAGACTGCGGTGGTTGACTGGCAGTGTTGGACGCAGAGGGTGGAAGCAGGCAGCGGGCCAGGCACCAGGCCATCGTGGGCCTCTGTCTCGAGCAGGCACTAGTTCCGGTTGGTGTGATGGGCTTGTAGTTGGGCCATCAGCTCACCGAGCTGTTGCATCTGCTTGGCCTGCCCCTCAATCTGCCTCTGAAGATTTGACACGATACAGGATTCTCTTGCCTCTAGACTGTGAGGGTTGATGCTATGGTGCGTCGTGCACATGCCCGTACTTGTAAGTCATGGTGCTGGAAGGCTTAGAGAAGCCATACAAGACTATAAAGAGTCTTTACGAGCCTCGTCGAGTTCTCTGGTTTTACTACACCGGGCAAAACCCACAAAAACACGCTCACTGACATGCATTTGATACAGTAGTAAATTCTGCAAGTTATCGAATGGAGCATGTGGTGTAAGGCATCAAACCCGTAGTTGGTGTCCGTCTGTAGCTCCGGTGCTGTGCTGCTCCGCCAATTCCTCCTCGGATTCCAACTCGTTCTCTACGTATTCACCGGTCCGACAATGTTGGTTAGCTGGCCTCAGGGATGGAGAAGGGAGACCGCGGGCAACCAGTGACCACAAAGACTGACCTCTAGGGTTGGTTGAATGTTCACATTCGAGTGGGACCGGGGAACCATTGCCGCCACCAATGAACACCACAGTGTCATCTCGACTATTTGTGTATGCAGCATGCCGTAGCATTATTAGTTAGTTAATTTAGGAAATATATATGTGAGGGCAGTGAGTCAAAAGCTGGCTTAGTAAATGTATGGTGGTTCAACAATGGAGATCGTTTCCTGTGATATAAATAAAAGTGATGTGCTAGTGCCATCTGCGTTGTATCTCGCCAAGGATACCTAACCTATCCTTATATACATGGAAGGTATCCATATAAAGGAGGGGTCCTTGCGTGGCTAACTAGTTTAATATAAACTAATGCCTCAAGTGGGCCAATAAATTGGTTTTGTGAGAGGAAAGTGCCTCGCATCGGCCTTCATCACAGGAAAATGCCTACCACGTCATAGCGAAGAGGCGCTCGCCGTATGACAATTTAATACAGTACAATGAGGTCAAGCTGACCTACTGCATTTACTTGTAATCAGCGCTATAGAAAAGAAAATAACTATGCTACAAAAAAATTACCACCTATTAGCCATCAACGACATGTTCGTTTACAGCACAGTAGTTTGTTGGTGCCTGTTAGTCATCAGCGCATGTTGGCACAGTAGTTGGTTGGTGCCTGTTAGTTAACAGTACATGTTGGCACAGTAGTCTGTTGGCTAAGGAAGCAGTGCAGTATTCGAGGTAGTTGGTGCTTTATAGTCACTGGCACTAAAACACAAAGGCGGTACATTCAAATTTACTGCAATGCTTGATGCACAGGAAACTTGGTGCAGAGTGAAGATGCCTCTGTAGATTGAAGAGGCTAAGTTTATAATATTAACGGCACAAGACTGCTTAGCTCAGTAGTGGCACTGAAAGCAATGTTCGCAAAAGAAACAGTGTCAAAACATTGAAGGGACCACTAGATACATGCTATTTCCTAGTTACCACTGGTCGGCGTGGTACAGCAGGTATGGGGAGATATCAGTACAGGCCAATTGTTTCACATGACGATTTAGATGTTATGGACCAAAAGAAACAGCGTCACCAACAAGTCCCGGCGATTTATTTGGTGGGGTGATCTGATTTTCAGTTGTTTAATTGCCCCCAAAAAAGGGTTTCCACAAAGTTGTTGGCGACATTCCTGTGAGCGTGTCTTCCAGCCTGGTTTCAATGGGTTGGTGTGGAATATACTGGTGTAGATTGCATTTGGCGAGCTCTGCATAGTAAGACTATTGGAAATGTCTTCCACCCTGGGCAGACACCCTGACCCGACTGAGGAATACTGCCAGTGCGACTCCATTTATACTGTATGCTGACCAATCAGCAGTCACCATAGCATGGTTCAACCAATCATCACACACTTCGTGGGGGGGGGGGGTTAGGATGAGAGGAACACATGTTTTTGACGTCACACTACCTTCATCCTACCAGCACATGACCGATTGTGATCTAAACCAACTTAGAAAAATTAAATAGACGAAACCTTCATTTACGGATATCTCTGCCATTGCTGGACCGATTTCATTTCTGTAACTGGATTCGTTTATCCCAACAAATCCTGGTGATGATTCAGCCAAAGATGTGCCTAGTAGTAAGGATTTCCCAAAATATAGGCAACTATATACATAGGAATACCATTCCCCACACTCTGTACAGCATGGGTAAACTATTGGCATTCATATGGACTCTATCAATCGGAGATCTCTTTTCTGTGGCTACACGCACTGGCCTATAGAATCAACGGGTGTGAGGTTGGAACATCTCAGAGCATGCCATTTCGTACCCGCCTAACCTGAGTTGGTTTGTACCGGACTGAGCAATCCGCGCTACACCACCCCCTCCTAGCTTGGCACCACAGGCTGAGCGATATCGCCAAAGCGGATCGCATGCCGTAAGGTGGGCGCTAGCTGAGAATTATAGACTTCTCATTGGCATGTAGCCGAGATGATAGGGTGACGTGTGAGACGCGTGTTTATAAGAGATAAGCACATAGACATGCAAAGTGGTGGGGTGGGTTGGCATACCTTTTAATTTTTGACTCGGGTTTCTTAGGCCCAGGCTCTTTTTATTTGTTTGTGTGGTGCGTACTTTATTGTTTATTCAAGCTATGCTGACAATAGATCATGAGGACACCCTCTTTCAGCGGCAGGTAATTATTCCCTGCGCCGAGGACATCCAGGCCCCTGTGTACCATAACTATTAGTGTAGCTCTTTTTGGGAGCCACATGAACATCTCTTCGCCATCCCTATACTATCAAATATCAGTCTTATAAAAAGATGTTTAAAAGAATAATAATGAATATATATATTGGACCGGTTCTTCATTGGAATATTGGACATAATCTTCCATTACACAATGGTTGGCACGGTCTTATACTTTCGCCGCACAGTGAACACACAAGTCGAGAACTTGCAGATCAGCTCACTTACTCGTCTGCCACCAGTTGCCAAAAGAGTGGCTGATGTATCAGGACCGATCTACTGAGGGGGGGGGGGGTTGTAAGTTCTCTAATATCAGAAGCATCACTAGCTTCTTATGACGAGTGGCGTGTGATGGGGATAGGAAATGTGATGTCCAAACTCGGAGCAGTTGGTGTGAATGCCATTAGGAAAAGGATTGGTATGGCGTGTTATTTGGAACTTGGGTGCGGTGAGGTTGGATTGGGAGAATTTGGACAGGGGTGGATTGGTGCCGAGTTTGGCATTTTACCTGCTCAAGATAATAGGCCAAGGGTTTATCCGACTCTCTCACTTCACATGCTACTTATTATTTGTACCACCTCTGGGTAAGCAGAATGGCTGGGGCAGCCTCTGCCTCTGCTTGTGGTAACTCTAAAATGGGGCAATAGCATGAAGTGGCTGGGAAAGGGAAGAAGAAGGTGGAACAACCTTTCCCCCCTTCTCCTTGGACAGCCCATATGAAACGGTCTTCAAATCGTCTTACCAAACCTAGTAGACCAGATCTGAGGAGGGAGAGGATGAGCATGCATCTAGTAATCATTATCATCATTAACCGTTGGTTGGCCCAACTCCTGGCTTGGTAGGAGAGGGGGCGATGGGGCGAGAGAGGGCAAACCCTCATGGTTCTTCAGGTGCCGTCGTGTTGGGGGTTAATGTCAGGAATACTCATCTCCACAGAGACGTCAGTCTGGGTGCCTGTGTCTTGCATCCCACCAAGCCTGAGCTCAGACTCCTAATCGGTGTCAACACATGGCTTAGGTCGATCAAAGTGGATGACTGAAGTCAAGCCATTCGGGGCATGGATCAGGTTGGTCACATCTGACTTCTTACCTACTACTACTCGGTACATTTGCAGAACATCTGGTATCACGAACCCAAGCCATCTTTCCGGCCTCATGGGGGTTTCCATGTACACGGCGGATATGGCAGGTTTTCTGGCGCTGATGTATAGTGGAAAGAGTGTCTCAGACGAGCTCATGGGCCTATTCTATCCTTTTGCGCACGAGTTCAACATAAAGAGACATCGAGTTCATTTCTCCAGGGATCCTAGGCATGCCTAGATCCAATGGTAAGGCTAACTCGTTGCCTAACGTTAACATAGCAGTGGTGAAGCCCATGCTGGAATGTACAGAAGTGCGGATTGCCATGAGAACATAAGGGAGTCGAAGATCTCAATCGCGACAATCAAGGTGCATTCCTTTAGTCCACATGATTGCTAGAGTTCTAGGGTTCTATTGAACCTCTCTACTATCCCTTCGCCATGCAGATGATAGGGAATAGTATGTGTTTTAACTATATGAAATAATTTGCAGAGCTCGGTGATCAAACGGCTCTAAAAATTGCTACCTTGGTCGGAGTGTAACTCATAGGGCATGCCGAAATGGCAGAAGACATTGCTGGCTAGGACATCTGCCACAGTGGCTGCCTTTTGATATAGCAATGTGAATGCCTCTACCCACTTCCAAAAGTAATTTTGTAGCATGAGAATGTATTTATTGCCCTCATCTATCGTGTTTAAGGGCCCGAGCACATCGACAGCCACTCACTCCCATGGCACACCTATGATTCTAATTTGTAATGGTGCGGAGTGTTGTTGGCCAACTGCACGACCCTGGTATGGTAGGCATTTGGCCACCCATGCCTTTATGCTGTCATGGATGTAGTATGTTCGCTGGCTAAATGTCCGGCTTTGTCATGGAATTGTTCTAGTATCATGATGTGGAAATGCTCGGGGACAATAATATGCTTATTGATATACAGAATGTTATTGTGCACATGGCACTCTGCATATCATTGTTTTTCGACAAGGGACTAACCAATTCCTTAGAAGGGCTGACCCCCTCCTGGATCCACGTGTATATATGTTGTGTATATACGTCTGTTGCCTGTTAATGAGCGAACTTAGCCACATTCCAGTCCTCGCAATGCAGTTCTGGAAAGGTGGGGGTTGGCTGCAAGTCGTGTGTAACGGTATCGACCACTTCAATTTCAACCTCTAGTCCAATTCGACTTAGGGTGTCGGCATTTCCATGCAATTTGCCAGGTCGTTGAATGACCATGATGTTATAGGCCTGCAGGGATTACTACCACCTCGCTATCTGACCCTCATGGTTCTTCAGATTCCTGGGCCATCATAGGGAGGTGTGATCTGTACATAGGCTAAATGGGCGTCCATACAGAGTGGGTATAATACTTTGTAAAGTATACCGCTGCCAATTATTGTCACTTAGTGGTCTTGAAATGTTTGTATGCATTATGTAGAGTATGCGATCCATAACCTGGTACCTGCTCTGCTCCATTCTCTGCAACTTGGGATAGAACAGCACCAATTGCAAAAGCAGAGGCACCCGAGTCTCAGATGAAATCGAGGTTAGGGTTTGGGTGAGCAAGAAATGGTGCAGTGCTAAGTTGTGCTTTCAGTGCCTTGAAAGCCTCCTCACACTCACTCGTCCATTCGAAGGGTCTGTCCTTTTTAGTGATCAGGACTAACGGTGCGACAATTTCACTAAAGTGGCTAATGTTGTGGTGATAGTATTGATATAGACCGAGGACACTCAGTGTATTTGTCATGGTGGTCCGTGTCTTCCATTCAGCTACTGCGCACGTTTTCTCAGGTTATAGGGCCACACCATCAGTGGATATAACATGGCCCAGGAATTCAACCTTCTTTTGAAAGAAATGGCAGTTCTTGGGTTTGGGATTTAAGTTGGCATTACGAACCCGCTCCAACACCTCGTCCATAAACAAGGTTTGCAAACAAGATTTGCTCAAATGAAGAGCCAAAAACAATCACATCGTCCAGGTAGCATAAGCAGATCTACTATTATAACTTAGTTAGGAACTGATCCATCAGGATTTCGAACATGCCTGGGGCACCATACAGCATTTATTGGAACTGGAAAGGCCATCTCTGCATGTAAAAGCTGTTTTCTCACAATCGGCGTCCTCCATCGCCACCTGCCAATAACAGCTAGCGAGGTCTAGTGTGCAGAACCATTTGGCTCCAGCCAACGAATCCAGAGCCTGATCAATCCGAGGAAGGGGGTATACATCTTTCACACTTAGGTTATTCAGGCAACGGTAATCAATGCAGAATCACAATGACCCATCCTTTTTACCTGCGAGGACAATAGGGCTGGCCCAGGGGATGCAGAGGGGTCGATTATGCCTGCCCTCTTCATGTCGGTTACTTGTTGGTGAGCTTCTGCTTCCTTATGGATTGGAGGACGACGTACGGGTTGCCAGACTGGCTGGTTATTCCTGGTGTCGATGGAGTGACGTACCAGGAGAGTTTCTCCCAGGTTTAGATCACCTGATGAGAAACTGTTCTGGTATTTGATATAGTAAATGGCACACATCGCGCTTGTGTGCTTTAGTAAAGCCGATATAAATCATGTAAATGTTCGGGTAGGCTATCATCAGTGTGTGCGTGCGTGCGTGCGTGCGTGCGTGCGTGCGTGAGTGCGTGCGTGCGTGCGTGCGTGCGTGCGTGCGTGCGTGCGTGCGTACGTGCGTGCGTGCGTGCGTGCGTGTGTGTGTAAATCACTTCCACCAAATGGCCACAGTGAACGCTGGGGGTGAGGGTGATAGTGTCAGCTGTGCCATTGAATATTCGGAAAGGTATCTGATCCTTATTGGTGGTGATTACTAAGATGTATGGACTAACACATTGGGAGGCTTGCATGTATTCGGGGTCAGGTTCCAACATGGCCGTGTGTGTGTGCGTGCGTGCGCGTGCGTGTGTGCGTGCGTGTGTGTGTGTTGACTAAGGTGTGGTGCAGTGGCCCAAAGAATTTCCTCTTGGCCGGGTTCAACAGTGGCTGTAGATGCCAATATCAATGCACAGGTGTCGTATATTGATAATTCCAGTTCTAAGGGTATACGGTGGCCGTCTATGTTGAGTTCCTGTTCTCTGCAGTGAATTACGGCTTCGCTCTCACTGGGAAAGTCAACGCCAAGAAGGGCATTATTTTGGATAGAGGCGATGACAACTCGTTGTATGAATTGCATCTCCTCTATCTGAATCACGATGTATACCATTACAGCCACTGGAATGTTAGTGCCGGTGGCTGTTTGTAGAAGAATAGATGTTGGCCTAAGTGGCGGCTATCTATGAGGTGGGATGCTCTCATATAGGCACTTATTAAATACTGTGATGGAGGCTCCAGTGTCCACAGTGGCACTGGTGAATATATTGCCAAAGACAGGCACATTTATGGATCGTTTTGTGAGGTGTTCATAGAAGAGTTTCCAGGCTAATGCCCTGGTTATCTTCCTCTTTGGTGGCAGGATCTATGTAAAAGGCCTGTTTGGCGATTGTCTCTGTTAAAGAAATAGGTGGCAGAGTGAGGAAAGGGTCGACCTGTCTGTTTTTGGTTTTGCGTTGGCGAAGACAGAGCCAGGGGTAGCAGTTGTGTGGTTCTGTTGTTCGGTATGTGCGAGGTGGTACGTGTATTATTGGTAGTTGCTGGGAGGAGAGGATTAGCGGTGCTGGCACACAGTTTTAGCTGTGTTGCCCACTTAGGACAATGCATCATCTTATGCCACTTAGAAGCGCAGAAGAAGCCATGCCTTATCCACTGCTTATCTTTATGCTTATGTTTTTTTACTTTCTTTCTCCATTTCAGCGGATTATCGTAATCATTCGACATACTGCTACCGTCACTAATGGATGCGGTGGGTGATGGTGGAGGAGCACTTGTATTGCAAACCACTAGCGGGCGCTGTGTCTGTAGCACCATATTGGTTGGGCATGGTGCTAATATGAACTATGGTTTAGTGCAGGCGGTAGCGTCAACCACAGCCGTTCTACATACGAAAGAAGGGATAGTTGGTTCAGCCATGGCTGGAGAGGGGTGTTGGCATCGGTACCTTTGGTGTAGTGTGCGTCGCAGGTACTGTCGTTGGCAAAACCATATGTATTGACGTGAGAGGGTGAGTGGTGTTTGGTGTGTTTTTGGTAACAGTGTTACTGCTTTCGGGTGTTGGTGGCTGATGGCCTGTGTTGAGCCGGGGCAAGCAGATGGACACCAAGCTGACTCATTTTTTTGTGTGCCCGAATTGGTTTGATGCTTAATCCAGGTGTGGTATGGACTGGAGCAGTGGAGTTAGAGGGACATCTATTTGGACAATGTTTCCTCCAATGACCAGATTGTCGACATTAAAAAATGTGGTGGATAATGTAGTGAGGAGATTGGTATGAGAAGGCATTTGGCGTGTTATCTCCTGCAATCTTGCATTTGTTTTCTCCCTGTAGCCGTTGTTGTTGTTGTCCAGGGCCATTACTTGCGCCCCCTCGATGTGACTGGCCCCGGCCTCTGCCTCGCGATGTTTGCTGATTTTGACCATGATCTGGTGGATGTTCTTGATGCACTAACGCATTGGTGGGTATGGCTGAAGGCGATGCAGTGTTTGTGGTGTTTGTTGGCATCATATATTCTACCGTACCTCATTTACAGGATGATTTTGGTGCCACACATTCTTCTCCCACTCTGGGAAGTTCACTTTGCATATGGCGGTAGCAGTGAGTCTGCAGGCTACCATGTTCTAATAGGAACAGTTTCTCCTTTAGGGTGGGCTTGGCGCTTAAGGCGTCTGTGAAAATGTCCAGTTGTAAATGGGTGACTCCTTCCATGTTCGTGTTTGATATGCTCATGTAACTAGACGCGGTATATGGCTGGGGAGAGTCTCATTTGGGCGCCGTCTTAGATTCTCCAGGAGATGATCGTACGTGATATGTTGTGCATGTTGTCATGATTGTATGCATTGGCACGGTTGTACATGTTGGTGCATGACTTCGTGTAACCCATTGTTGTAAAAGGTCAGCATTCCTTGTTCCATAACGCAGTGATGGGGATGTACAGCTCAATATGGGGGAAGAAGTATACTGTGGTGGAGATGCGGGCATGTGTGTGCTTATCTGCGATTGGCGGGGCCATATTTCTGGTGACTCCATGGGTGGACATGGAGTATAGGAGTGTTGGTAATGCCCCATTAGGGGACTCCTAGTTCGACGTTCATAATCCACTGTGGGTGATTGGCGCCGGTCATGAATGTCTGACAGTGGTATGAATGACATCTCCACATCGGATGCGTCAATAAATGCATCTTCACTGACTGGCGAATAGAGTTCTTGTTGATGTGCGGCTGATCCCACATGTGGGATGTGCTGCTCTGGCAGATGACTAGTTACAGTGCTGGCTACTCTACCATACACGTATTCCCCATACTGCTCAGGGGCATACTCGTTAAAGTATAATGGCAGCTGGAATAGTCCAGAGTCATAATAGGGTGAGGGTTCCATGTTTCGAGCCCCACATTGGGCACCACTTGTAGCTCCAGCGCTGCGCTGCTCCGCCAATTCTTCCTCAGATTCCGACTCATACTCTACGTACTTGCAGGCCCGACAATGCTGGTTAGCTGGCCTCGGGGCAGAGAAGGACGACCAAAGGCAAGCGGTGACCACTGTCACATGACATCATAGGTAACTCATGACGTCATGCCATGACCTAACCCATGAGTTTTCATTGCTGAAATTTGGCAAGTTGGCAATTATTGATCCTTGTGATCACACATTCCCCCCATCCCCTTGCCTCCTCGGGAGTCGTGGGGTTATGAATTATGATCAAATATATTCCCCCACCCTCCCTATTCATTTAACATGCATCCAAATCTTGAGTAAGATAGATCTACCTGTTAGCATACTATGTTAGGAGCATTGGCTAAAATCATTCCATCCCATCGTCATTAATAACTAATTATGGTTATTATAATTAATATGGGTTATCCATATTAATTATTTACTATATGTGAAATAGTTAATTAAATATGGCATGGGATGGGATTTTACTTTCACTAAGGAACATGGCACCTGGGTGACCGAGTGCAGTTAGGGTATGGTAGATTGTAGAAATTGTTGGAATTCACTGGATGTAAATTGTGAGCCATTATCACTCACTATGTGTTCTGGCAAACCATGAGTAGCGAATAACGTCAGAAGGTGTTTGATTGTAGCAGTAATAGTAATTGAGTTCATTATAAATACACCAATCCAGTTAGAATGGGCATCAATGACAACTGGGTAATACTGACTTTAAAATAGCCCTCCAAAGTCAATATGTAATCTTTTCCATGGAGCAGATGACCGCTTCCACCTCGTAGCCTTTAGAGATGCAGGTAATGACGATTCTTCTTGGCAATCATACCAATTTTGGCTCATTAGGGAATAGTGCAACATCAGAGTCTAACCTAGGCCACCAGAGTATTCAGCATGCAACTGTTTTCATTCAGATGGCACCAGCATGCTCACTGTGTATTTCTAGGAGCAATGATTCTGTTAGTGAATTGGGAATAACAACTCACAATCCCCCAAAAAGACACTCGTGTTCTACAGAAAGCTCTGTTCGTTTATCAAAGTATGGTTTTAAGTCAATATCGCATACTGGGTCTAAGTGCTCTGGCTAACCTTCCATAATGTATCAATAAACACAGTGAAATAAAGAACTTTTCTTTGTTTCATTAGCAATGTCTTTAGACGTAACAGGCAAGTTTGTATCAATTGTGTTAATAAGTAGCATAAGATCTTCGCCATTGTGTCTTTGCGAGCATGCATCATTTAAGGGCAACCTCGATATGCATCAGCAACAACATTATTTTTAGAGGAACGGTATTCAATGTTATGTTGCGATGTCGAACAGATTAACGACCAACGCTTAGTTGTGAGGCAGCAATTTCTGGGATCAATTTAGATGGTGAAAACAATAACAAAAGGGGATGATGTTCCGTAACAATTGTGAATAACCGTCCCAATAATTATAGGCCAACACCAAATACGATTGCTAGCCCATAATTCGATGTTGAAGTACTACAACACCTACTCCATATGCAGACGCATCACATGACAATACTAGATCATTGTCCACATCATAATGAACTAGCAATTTGTCGCTTGTTAAGTCATGCTTAGTTTCTTCAAATGCATCATTACAGTCCTTAGACCATTCTCATTTTAAACCCTTCTCGAGTAAATGGTATAACGGAGCTAACCACGATGATAGATGGGACAGAACTTTGTCATAGCGATTCAATAATCCTAAATATGCATGATGTTCAGTAGTGTTCGCAGGCGGAGATGCATTATGCATTGCAGTAACTTTAGCAGGAGTGAGACATAGCCCATCTTTGTCAATGACAAAACCAAGGAATTCAACTTGTCGCAGGAAGAATGTACATGTTCCTTCTGTAACCATAGTCCATTTTGCTCTATTGTACTAAAAACTGATTCACGGTTATGCACATGTTCGACCTGGTCTCTACCATATGGAATGCCCTTGAGCATGTTTTCCATTATGCGCTGGAAGCGTGCTGGGGTTATGCTGACACCTAATGGGATTCTAGAGTATGCATAGCGGCCTTTACTTGTGTTTATCGTAGTAAGCTCACACTGTACTTTGTCATCAATTTCAATTTGCTGATAGGCATAGCACAAGTCTAATTAGTGAAGAGTTCATTGATTTTGGGAATCAGGTATGTTTCATTTTTGGCATATTTGTTTAATGTTAATTTATAATCGGCACAAAGACGAATGTCACAAGAGCGTTTGGTAACTGGTATTAGTATCAGGGTAGCCCAAGATGAATGTTTAACTTTAGTGTTAGAATACATTTATTTACGCTTTCTTATTTGTGTTGATTTCGGCGATTAAAGATACAATGTGCCATAATGAAATTTGGTTTAGGCATCATATGCGATTTAAATTTATCAATTATGTCAGTCAAACTTTTGTCTCACACTTTTGTAGGTGCAAATAAATCATGAGCGAGTTTAAATAAATCATATCCCATTGATGATAAAAGTATATGCACACGGCGGTTGTTGTTTGCAATATTGTTCGCCTCTGTGCATGAAATAAAACGCTCACAGTGTGTAGAAAAGTCTTCTTTTCTTCCACTAAACTTGGGGATTGGTACTACGAAACCTTCAGCCATTTTGTACTTTTATCCAATGTCTGTCAGTTTACACAGTATTCCAAATGGCGCGCAAAGTATGGCAAATATGGTAAATAGTTGTCAGTTAGCGTGTGCAAGTACATATATAAAATGGTTTCATGATAACTGTTGGGTTTTAGAATGGCAGGATAAGAGTTTATATATGCAGTATACCATAACTCTTCATGAGGGTCTATATTGTAGAGTGCTTTTCACGCCATTCCATGCAGTATCATTTTTCTCCTTGTTTCTGGTTGGAGAACATTACTGGATTTTTAGTTAATGTTGATGACGTTCAGTGCATCAGCTGGTAATAACATTAATATTATCGGCTCAATCCGGCTAAGGAAGTGAGCATAACGGGCTGGCGTTACATTTTGATGGCTTGGTTTATGCTATAAGACAGAGGTTTTGTTTGTCTTAGTTCTGGACGTTGCGTCCGTCTGGCCAGGGCTAGTAGTTTCAGGAAACTCGTCATCTATTGCAGCATTGCCACTTAGTTCATTAGCTAGCAATTACTGGTGCTCGCTGGCGTCATGCCCATTTCTGGTGCACTATTACTGGATGCGCTGTGGTTATCAGGGTTGATACGTAGCATAGTTGCTAGATCAGTGGCCTTAGTCTGGGTGGTCATACTGTGCATGGAATCATCTATGTCATTATATTCTTCTCCTTCTCCGTGGTAAGGTTTTGGTTTATCAACATGGAGAATGTGCGGCGTTATGCATGCCAGACCTATCAAGGCATAGGTAACATCTGTTAGAGGCCGAGTGATGTGCCATGGCCCCTTCCATTTGTATTGGAATTTTGGAGCCAGGTCCTTGGTGTGTCTGTGGTCTTAGAACCCACACTCCGACTGATAAGGGACACCATGAACCTTTTATCGTGCCATGACTTCTGGCGTCTGTATAAGACTTGTAGTTAATCGCTGATGTATTGATAGGCTTATGTTAGATGGCTATGCAGAAGTTATACGTATAATGATGGACTGTTTAACTCACGGGTTAGTCTTGGCATAACTACGTCTACTGGTAGTGGCAACTCTGTGCTGAACATGGCGTAGGCAGGAGTATAACCTGTGCTACAATGTACTGACGTTCGGAAGGCCATCATGAGGTAAGGAAGGCGTATGTCATGCTGATTAGTGTCAACTTCCTTATAGAGCATAGCTGCCAGCGTCTGATTAAAATGCTTGGCCATGCCATCAATAGGTGGGTTAAATGGCGTGGTACGAGTTTTCTTGAAACAAATGGCTCTTGAAAAAATTTCGTCCCTGATCACTGTGGATTTCAGTAGCGGCACCAAGCTGACAGAAGACTTGTTCGACTATGGCGCTTGCCACTGTGGCTGCTTCGTGATCAGGAACAGCTAGCGCTTCAACCCACTTGGTGAAATAGTCTTGGATGGCAATGGTATTTTTATTGCCATCGTGCATGGTAAGTAACATGCCTAAGATGTCTATGGCCACATACTCCATTGGCGCTTCTACAATACGAGCACATAGGGCAGCATGTTGAGTTTTGGGGCCAGCAGTGTGCTTTTGGCAGGGCTTGCACCATGCCAGTTTTTATAGGTTTCTGGTATTACCAAGCCACGCCATAATAACGAAGATCATTGTCCAAACCTAGCTGATCATGTCTCTGATAGAAATACTTCACCTCAGAAGGCTGATGTTATACATCTTCTTTGATGGGCCTGTAGCCAGCAAGAAGCAAGGCAATGATGCTCAGAAGACCACCAGATGCATGCACATTGCGTATGGCATCTTTTTTTCACTTGTGGCTCATAGTTATAGGCGTGGTGTTTCCAGGAGGAAAATATTTGCTTAGAGCATCTGTGTTACCATATTGGCGCCCAAGAGAGTGCTCAATAATAAATTGCTAACTTTGCAGCACTTCTTGCCATCATGCTATCTGGATTTCTGGATTTTTCTTTTCTTACGATTCAGAGAAGCATGGTCAATGCACAGTTTAAATTCTCTACCATACAAGAAGTGTGTGTATTGTTTAATAAAGAGAACTGCCGCTAGAAGTTCTTTCTTAGTGGTGGCATAATTACACTCAGTGGAGGACAAAGTTCCTGAGCCATACGCTATCACATGTTCATGTCCATCCTGTACTTGAGACAACAATCTCTATATAATTAAAAGTTAATCTCTAATTAAAATTTGAAGTTAAAATTAAATTGGCTCCTTTTTACTGGCTTAAGAATCTGGGCAAAGGCGCCAGTTTCTTAAGAGCATTATCCAATGGGAACGAGTGAACGATGGATTCCGCAGCGACTTCGGTATACTGGGAGGTGTTTCAGCCAATCAGAGGACTGCTTGATATAGCCTGTCTTATTGAGCCTCTTGCGGTCTTTTCATAGGCCTACTTAGTCGAGGTAATCTAAACCTAACTAGGAACCAATTTAGGAAATGGCGTATTCTGTTATTTTAATAAAAAAATCTGGCCTTTTTATTTATTTATTTATTTATTTATTTATTTATTTATTTATTTATTTATTTATTTACTTATTTATTTATTTATTTATTTATTTATTTATTTATTTATTTATTTATTTTAAGAACGCTATACTATCCTCTCTCTCACTCTCTCTCCATCCCTCCCTCCCTCCCTCCCTCCCTCCCTGACCCCCCTCCCCTCCCTCCCTACGTAGCCGCTACTGCCAAAGTTCCAAGATTAAATAATCGATTATCCGATTAAATCGATTATTTTCCAGACATCATAATCGATTATTTATTTCCAGAATCGAACAACGCTAAATATACCGTATTTATATTTTCAAGTTATGTTTATGCTTCTTTCACATCAATATGTTGTTGGCATTTAGACGTATGAATATCATTGAGTAGAAGATTTCTGTTGTATTAAATGAATATATTTTCAAGCTATGTTTATGCTTCTTTCACATCAATATATATATATAATAATAGTTTTACCGGGCAGTGCAAAAACATACTTCTTGTATCTATTCTATGTTGCAAGTTATGTGATGCGCTTTGTTGTTGTTTCCACGTCTTTTTCCTGTATGTAATGTTGTAAAATATATTCATTTAATAGTTTTTAACATTAGTAGAAGATTTGTGTTGTATTAAATGAATCTATTTTCAAGCTATGTCTATGCTTCTTTCACATCAATATACATATATAATATATATATATATATATATATATATATATATATATATATATATATATATATATATATATATATATATATATATATATATATATATATATATATATATATATATATATATATATATATATATATATATATATATATATATATATATATATATATATATATATATATATATATATATATATATATAAATATATATATTGATGTGAAAGAAGCATAAACTATTATTTTGGGAAGGGATGGTTTGGGATGTGCGGTGTGCTCCTGATGATACAAGTGTTGTGCATCATCATACCATATTTCAGCTGTGTTTATTATTGTTGTTGTTGTTGTTGTTGTTGTTGTTGTTGTTGTTGTTGCTGTTGTCACGAGTATACTAGCAGCTGATCAGAGCTCAGTGCAATCTGGATTTAATAAGAATACGTCCCTTAACATCGCAGCAATGCTGATTACCGAAGCCATAGTCGAGGTTAAGTACACGAAGACTCCAGGGTATATTGACTTCTCTACACAGAAAGCATAAAGAAATATGCATCCAGATGACCGCCGGTGTAAATTGTATCATGCAGCGCATCTTACTGGGCGCAAAGGCATTGCCAGATTTTCACAAGTTTTATGAAAACACCGTACTCCACCGATTAGATGAGAGTAACTATCGGTACAGTGACTGTCGCAGATGGTAAGATCATGTTAGCAAGTACAGCAGAGGAACTCCAGATCAAAATAGGCACATCATGCAAACAGAGAGTGATATAGGAAGAGGTTAGCAAAAAGTCATGTTGTCATCTTTAACAACCAAACGGAAGGTCGGAACTGATTCCTTATGAAGGGAGAACCAATGTCAGTGGCGAATGAATACATTCGTCTGGGCATAACATGTTGTATTACAAGCTCTACCACAACTTCAAAGCAAGAGCAAGAGGAACATCACATGCCCTTCTTGGTGTTGGGCTCCACGAATGAAGAAAAGTCAATCCATTAGTCAGTTTTCGTATCCAGAACACCTTGGTCATACCAACATCGATCTTGACACACTGACCCTGACAAACACCGATCTGCACTCATGAAGGCTCTACGAGGAAAGACTGCTGAAACAGTATACAGCATGTGTCACCATCCACTGCTGGCGGAGCAGTCTACCTTCTTCTAGGAAGCTGTCATATGGACCTTTCCAGTTTTCGCTATTCCCCGCCCATCTCTATCTAAGCTCCACCCACCGTTCGCCGTGTTGGGATTGATCGATCCCAGAATGCTCTAACTATCAATTTCCTGAAAACTATACAGGTAAGCTGTTGGATATTTTGCAACTAATTTGACTTCAACAGCGCCCAGTGAAATTAGTTGCAAAATATTCAACAGAATCTTTATTAAATAGTAAAGACATACAATTCGTACAACAACGCATAGTCCGTCTTCAAATATGAGTTCGTGACGTACTTATCTATGTCATTTATGGCGTCATCCATTATGATGTCATTCTACACGTCACGTAGTTGATTATGACGTCATAGGATTGTTGATCAAGTGGAAAGGTCTATTTATAACTAGATGAGAAGAAGAGGAAAGACTGAAAAGACAAGACAAGAATATGGCAGCACTGGTCGAGGTGAATGGACAGCACATGAAGTGGGACGAAAGTCACGAAACCTCTTGAGACCCAGACATGATGACCTAGCTCACCTTAGACTCCACCAATTTCTTAGGATATATTCCTTCCAAGATGATATAGAAAGTGTGGCAAAGCACCTAATCTATAACCTCCACATAAGAGATTTGAATTACTAAACATGTTAAATGTTTAATGCTGTGTGTTGACTGCGCAACCGCGTAATGAAACATGTCTCAACGCAAACCATTTCTAATTTAATAAGTGTTTAGGGAGGATAGTGTGTCTAACTGTCCAGCATTGATTTTACGCTAAGCGTGGTGCTCCTTTATAGGAGGTATATTCCAAGCTCAATAGAAATATGTAGAAAAACGCTGATAGGTTAAAGCCGCCATCGATCGATATTGCAGACAATCTGACAATGAGAATCACTATTATGACGACATGACATCGTACATTACTAGTATTGCTTGCTACTGCTATGTCGTCACATCCGAATATTCGACTAAACAGAATAATTTGCCAGTAATTATGGGCGTTTACACACCCCCCCCCCCCCCCTATTTCGATAGAATGGATCCACCGGCCATCTTGTTACGTCATCACAACCTCTCGTAGACTGTTACGCAGACTTCACTTCGGAGACCAGACAGGTCGGAACCCATTCATTCTCCACAGTTGACTGTAAATACGCCACTTTGAAGTGTGTTCAGTTTGGTACCATCTTAACACACACACACACACACACACACACACACACACACACACACACACACACACACACACACACACACCACACACACACACACACACACACACACACACACACACACACACACACACACACACACACACACACACACACACACACACACACACCTCTGCAACACCCCCCCCCCCTTCCCCATCCCCATATCACAAGGAATTACTATGCCCATGGCCACTCATTACATACACGATTCTTCTCTCGAAGTATCGAATGAGATCTCGCGATCCTACCCTTTGTTTTAATAGTTATGTTTGTACAATGTAGCTGAGCAATAACCTGAAATGTTTTCAAAACAAAATAATGCGTGCTGTTGAATATTTTGGACGTACTGGACCGTTCCAGTTTTGCTATGCCCCACCCACCTCTAGCTAAGCTCCACCTACACCTCACTCGTGTTGGGATCGATCGATCCCTGAACTCCCAGACTATCAATTTCCAGAAAACTATACAGATAAGCTGTTACATATTTTGAAACTAATCTGACCGGGCGCTACTGCTGCCTATGGCAGCAACAGGGTCCAGTCAAATTAGTTTTAAAATATTCAACAGAATCTTTATTAAATAGTAAATACATACAATTCGAAACAACAACAACTAGTCCGTCTTTAAATATGCGCCCGTGACGTAATTATCTATGTCATTCATGACGGCATAATGACGTCAGTGATTATGATGTCATTCTACAGGTCATGTAGTTAATTATGACGTCATATGATGGACTCACAAAGTGGAAAGGTGAATTTGATTGGAAGCCATTGCTGAGACGTCAATGGCTCCCAACCAAATTAAGTCCAAAATACTCAACATAACATTTCTTACATCGTGTTCAAAATTGTAGTAGTTGGCCTAACATGGTTATGCTCTTTTTGTTTTGAAACACGCTAACTTATTTATGAGTCGTTAGCTTATTTATGAGACGTTAGCTTATTTATTAGTTACATACACCAAGCACAGAATATATTCATTATACTGCTTCGAATTTCTCTAGAAGATAGAATATACACAAATGGATTTAGTATGCTGTTAAGATATATGAAATATACAGCGTAGTAAAATAATGCAGTGTGATGGGCCAAGTAAGGGTAACCAAAAATATGACGGTAAAAGCTGTGGGCCATACTTGGGATTATTGAGAGTACAAAAAGTGTCGTAATTAACCGTACTGTTTTTTAACTTCCGCTGCGACGTTCTTGTTGCGTGAGTTTCGGTCTCCTGAATAATTCACAGATTTTCAGGAAATGAAATGCACTGATAACAACAAAAGGTACAGCCTGACCAAATATGGATTTCATAGTTTCTTTCATATCATAGTTACCAGAAAAATAATATATCCCTATTTTGATGTTATTGTATGAGATGCTATGTATGGTATAATAAGTTGGATATGGTATCGCGATTAGACCGCTAAATAGCCACATTGAAAGACAGCACTAATATCTCAGAAAATGTTACCTTGGCTTGGGCTCGAAGCGGGTGACAAAGTTGGAAGTAGCTTACGTAGTCTGGCAAGGAAAATCAAATGGCACAAACTTGAATTATAAGATGTCGTGTGCAAGTAAACACTTGATTTACATATCTGCTTACCACCAATTTGAAATGCGTTTTCGGGAATCAGACCAATGGCGATAAGAGCTGTTGCGAGCTGTTGTGAAACGCTTCATCCAATCACACAGACAGACTTGCGAAAACATAAAACAAGAGCAGCGTATTGGCTAAAATACCTATAGCGTAGGTAGTAACAAGAAAATGAACCATTGCCCAGCGCGGGATTATATGGAGATATTGACATAACCACAATAGTTGAACATCTAGCCGCGAATACGACTCAGTCAAGTGTGATGCTACGGAACTATAAATGATGGAAATCATTGTTATTTTCTTTGTTTTATAATCTATAGCAGAATGTGCAATGTTTGGTTTAAACAAATTTTATTTTTCTGTTAAAGTGGGAACACATTAAGACGTATCTTATTAGTGTGATTCCCACTTGAGTTATGTACATTCTATTGCTAACAAGAGGCGGTTACATAAGTATAAAATGTATTTAAATTTACGGCATTATACAGTATATAAGTTAAGGAAATATACTGAGATAGACATATAGAGTGGGAGGGAAAGCGTGTTTCATGAAGAGTTGGACAAAGATAGAGTTTAGATGGTGGTAGGAAGAGGATTGAGGAGATAAAGTGGAAAGAAAAGGAGGCTGGTTTCCGCTGGCGCCTGCCAATGTACTGATTAGTAATGTTTACTAGTGTTTACATCGTGCGGTGGGCGATTATTATAGGAGCACGGGGTCATAGTTCAGTATCATAACATCATTATTGGGATTTCACTTAGTATGGCAGCTAGTTAGATCATGAGGGTATGTGTGTGCAGACGGCGGGAAAGAATAGATTAAGAACGGACGTGTATTATTTGAAGCGTCCAGTAGTGTGCAATGTTTTGTTCGCGATGCAATTCTTACCCTACATTAATCCCATCACATTTATGTTACAATAGAAGAATCTAGTATCTCAGTCAATCATATTTAATGCCATCATAATCAACTGCGTCACATGTGGGCTGACGCCATAATCAATTACGTCCTGAATGACGCGATATAGTCCGTCACAAACGCTTAATAGTCCGTCAAGTTGTACAGATTGTGGCCTATGTCTTTACTATTTAATAAACATGTTATTGAATATTTTGAAACTAATTTGACAAGTAACAGTACTCAATCAAATTAGTTTCAAAATATTCAACATCTTCCCTGTTTAGTTTTCTGGAAATTGAAATTCAGAGAGTGGAGGCTTCGATTGATCCCAACATGGACACAGCTTGAGTGGAGCTTAGCTAGAGATGGGCGAAGTTGAGTTACGCGCGGCGATATATCACGATAGCTTCAAATAAGTATTGCTGCGTCACATTCCAATAGTCATACAATAAGTAGGCTTATCACAGTAAATTGCAGACAAGCGGAATAGTAAATCTTCATGATGAACTGAAAGTAAACTTATCATGATGTTGCTTAATGGATGAATCCGATCTGTCGATCTAGTATATGACGTCATAATCAATTACATCACATGTAGACTGACGTCACAAAGCTGGAATAGTGCGCCAAGTGTACGAATTGTATGTATGTTGTGTATTTACTATTTAATAAACATTCTGTTTGAAGTTTGCAACTAATTTGACTGGGCGCTGTTGCTGCCATTAGTTTTAAAATATTCAGCTAATATAACAGCTTACCTGTACCATGACATTGGGATTCCTGGAATTCAAGGACCACCCAGCACGAGCCCGGCCGCAAACATGACCGCGAGCTTGAACAATACGTAGGATTGAAAATGTACCAAAGCAATAACAACAAACTGTCGCGCGACCATCTAAAAATCTCTCCGCTGAAGCGAATTAACGCGGAACTAATTTTTAAGACGCGTTCTCGTTCGCGCTAGATGTTAACTGGTTCATTTGACGGCTACATTGAGTCAATCCAACCTGAACCCTAATAAACGTAGTTGGTGCGTGATTGTTCTTTCTCATCAGTACGCTGCACGTGGTTCTGCGGAATCGTGTCGCACTAATCATGACTCAGTTTCTAAACGTTTATGCCGGTGATTATGATTCTAGACATAACACGTTGTCATCAGGAATAGGTAAGTTGGATTCTTTGATGTTCATAAGATAATGCGCATACAGCATTGTGTACATAGTTCATAAATATCCCCGATGATTGATCTCACACGATAACACGATTATTTTCAGTTTGCTGGACTGCTTGTCGTATCACAGTGGGAACACATTTACGACAACTGGGTCGTGCAGTTCCCGTTACAGGGGCGGCTGGTGGTATCAGGGTTGCTATCAAGTTAACCTGAATGGTGGTTGGTATAATGGTAGCGCTTCGGAGGGAATTATCTGGAGTTTCGCTACATGTGGCATTGCCGCCCAAAGTCTGAGATCGTCAGAGCTAAAGATCAGACCAGGCCACGTGACTGGAGACAGGACACACCCATACATATGTCCACATTAAATTATATGAGCAACAAACAGGCACACTCAAACCAGCAAAAGCGCCCTGTTAAATTAGTTTCAAAATATTCAACAGCATGTTAATTAAATAGCAAAGACACAACTCGTACAGCGTGTCAGACTATTAAGCGTTAAAGATAGACTATTTTGAATCATTCATGACGTCATGATTATTACGTCATCCTGCACGACACATAGTTGATTATGACGTCATATGATTGATGGATAAACATGGAAGAGTCTATTGCTATGCTATTTCTGGCCATTTCTGCCCATCTTGTACGTATTGCTGCCTATTGCAATGGCAACCGCTCCAAGTCAAACTAATTCCAAAATATTAACCAGACTGTTTATTACATTGTAAGTTCATCAAAAACATACAACTTGTACAGTTGAAATATTTCCTAACCTTCATGGCAGAGTTATGAAACGTCAGTAAGATTGTAACGTTAGCCTACAAGTGACGTAATTGATTATGATGCTATACACTTGAGTGACTGATCGGACTCCTCTATTAGAGGCAAGGCGTCTGCTGTCAGGCATTTAAGAATACACATAAGTAGTGAAGTGGGATGGGCGGGGGTGGGGGGGGGTGTTGGGGCGGTGGTGTGTGGGGTGGTGGGTGGGGGTGGGGGGTGGGGTGGGGTGGGGGTGGATGTACGCGATTGTTCTTTTATTTATGTTATCGTTCTTCTCAGCGGGAGGTCTTCGAGAACAATAGCATACATATATGTTTTCTTTTGTTCAATATATGTACGCCATTGTTCTAGAACAAAAGAATTCGTCAGAGAACAATGGCGTACAGCCCCACGTAGTAGAGAGATTTGCGAACAATGACGTCTATATTCGCACACTTGAGAATTATGGTGAGTCATGGTTTAACCCCTTGTTTGCTGAACCCCTAAAAGTGGGATATTTTACGTTTAAAATTAGTTGTGCACACCCCCCCCCCCTCCCCTCCGTGGTACCGTGGTATGTAAGGTATAAGTAATAGGTGGTCTGATAATAGTAGGTAAAATAGAGTTTAAGAGGTGGTCTGATAAGAGAGGTCTATTAGGAGGATGAGGAGTAGGAGGTTGATGAGGATAGCATTCCTCCTCAGTAGAAGTTGATGGTTGGTTTGAGGGCGATGCTAGCCTACTTGTTTACAAGCAATGCTCGATGTACGAATATTTTGAAAATAATTTGACTGGCTGCGTCAGCTGAGGCGGATTGCTATAGCATTCCTCCTCAGTAGAAGATGCTGGTTGGTTTTGAGTGCGATGCTAGCGTACTTGTTTACAAGGTATGCATGATGTACAAATATTTTGAAAATAATTTGACTGCCTGCATCATTATTAAAAATCATTACTCGAAATATTTATCAGTAGATCCCTTGAATGACTGCATTGTCATATGTTTTATTATGTTTTTAACCCCGCTATGTACCAATAAATGTCTACAGATAATAAATCTCTATCGTACGAATATTTTGAAAATGATTTGTCTGTCTTAACATGATCAAATCGCTTCCTAAATATTTAGCTGTAACATCACCCAATTACTTTGTCTGGTGTGAAATCTCGTTGTCTCGATACTTTTAAGCCACTAAACTTTATTAGTAAACTATGTACATGCTGAATATTTTGAAAAAATGATTTGACTGGTGGCTTAACCGACCTTACGCGCAAATTGTTTTTAAATACTTAATACTCGAAATAGTTTTTGCAATAACGTCAGTCGCTTTAGATTTTTTGTCTGCTGGATGTTATTGTTGCGTTTAAAATGTCTGTATTATGTCTCTGAGGGTGACACGCGTTTATGGAATTGTTTGTCAAGCGGATCACTCTTTATGATAAAAAGATTATTTGTCGTGTATGGCATAAAGTTTTACCATTCATCAGTGTCGCATTAGCCATGAGATCGGTCCTTAATCGAGTTACAAACATGACACATGTTAAGGAATAATGAAAGAATGTTAAAGCACCACCGTCTCATTCTAAGCACAAGATATTACAATGTCCTTGCTGAGAGTTTTCAAAAAATCTATAATAAAGCGTGCATCCACTCACCGGCTATTGTTGTTCACCGAAGCGTAAAGATTCAACAAGTAAGAGCAACATTAGGAGCATAGTAGCATAATCATAGATGGTCGTTTACTACAAATATAAATATATCCTTTTGGCTACAGAGCAGTGATACTGTATAACCATGTTTTTTTACCATATAATTCAGTCCTGCCCTAAGCGACGACCTCGTGTTACACCACTACATGGGCGCTAGAGACTTTCTTAACCCTTTAACCCTCGAATTTCTTCAAGAAAATGTCAATTTTCTTCATATTCATATTTGTAGACCAAGAGAAGACTATTTTTGAAAATGTATCATTGGAATAACTGGCACTGCTGGCTATCCATTTGTCTAGAAATTGCACCAGCAAACACCACCCCACCCACCCACACCCACCAACCACCACCACCACCACCACCACCACCACCACCACCACCACCACCACCACCACCACCCATCACCAACACCCACCAGCATCAACACCACCACCCACCACCTTCACTACCGCCGCCACTAGCATCAACACCACCATCACCACAACCACCACCATGATAATCATCACCACCAACACACACCACCATTACCACCACCAGCATCAACACCACCACCCACCCACCCACCACCTTCACCACCACTGCCGCTAGCACCACCTCCAGAACCACAACCACCATCATCATCATCACCAACACACACCACCATCACCACCACCAGCATCAACACCACCACCCACCCACCACCTTCACCACCACTGCCACTAGCACCAAAAGAAGAACCACTACCACCACTACCGCCAGTACTGTCATACACCACCAACCACTAAGCATCAACATCACCACCACCAGCATCAACACCACAAGCCACCACCTTCACCACACCCGCCACTAGCACCACCACCAGTACCACTACCACCAGTACCGATATCCACCACCAGCCACTAAGCACCACCACCACCACCACCACTAAGACCTACACCCAACACCATGCATTAACCCCACCACCAATTTATCATCGGAATGACTGACTCTGACAGCTATCCATTTGTCTAGACATTGTGGTCGGAATGTGTGAGAGTGTGGTGTCTGAAAAATGGCAACCTATAGGTTGGAGAGGGTATGTCAATGAGGGTTTAATAAAGGTCTCGCTCATGTGCACACGTGCTAATATGCGATATTGCTAGTTATATGTTGTGCCCTTGGGTGTGTGTATGTGCGTGCATGTGCATGTGCCAGAAGACTATTTTTGAAATTTTATCATTGGAATGACGGCCTCTGCTGGCTATCCATTTGTCTAGACATTGCGACAGCAAACACCACCCACCAATCACCCACCACCGCCACCACCATCATCATCATCATCACCAACACCCACCACCACCAGCATCAACACCATCACCCACCACCTTCACCACCACCAGCACCACTAGCACCACCACCACTGCATTACTACCTCAACTACCACCAGTACTGCCATCCACCACCAACCACTAAGCACCACCACCACATGTTGCGGATTGCAACTGCATGTTGCGGATTTGTGGCCGCATGTTGTGGACTGCGGCAGCATGTTGCGGATTGTGGTCGCATGTTGTTGATTTGTGGCCATGTGTTGCGGATTTGTGGCTGCATGTTGTGGATTTGCAGGTGCATGTTGCGGATTTGCGGGTGCATGTTACAGATGGCAACAAGCGTATGTACATGCCTGAATGCACCTACATGCCAAAATGCATGCATACATGTGCTGCCGCATGTGGGCCGCATGTTGCGGATTTGCGGGTGCATGTTGCGGATTTGCAGGTGCATGTTGCGGATTTGTGGCCGCATGTTCTGGATTTGTGGGCGCATTTTGCGCATGTGGGCTGCATGTTGCGGATTTGTGGCCGCATAGTGCGGATGGCAACAAGTGTATGTACATGCCTGAACACACATGCATGCCAAAATGCATGCGTACATTTGCGGCCACATGTCGCAGATTGCGGCCGCATGTTGCAGATTTGTGGCCACATGTTGCGGATTTGTGGATGCATGATGTTGGGGATTTGTGGCCATATGTTGTGGCTTTGCAGCCACATGTTGCAGATTTGTGGTCACATGTTGCGGATTTGCAGGCGCATGTTGCGGATTTGTGGCCACAGTACACATAATCCTATAAAACACTTCAAATTCAATCCCTTTCCTCACTCCAGTTTAAACATCACAAAGTGGTTTGACATCAACGTTGTAACTGCAGAGTAGTTAGGTAGCCTTAGGCAATCAGATTTCTTGTAACTTGAATGCTTGCTAGATTTATCCTATAATCAATATGACGAGACATAAATATTTTGAATTTGATTCAACTTTTAATACATCAAATGATATGAAGCGGCATAAGATCCGATTCCATAGCAATGAAGATAGCGAAAATCTAGACAGTGAAGATGAAAAAATGACAGAGATGAATAGTGAAGATGATGAGCCAGTGGAGTCAGAGAGTGAAGCTGGTGATGACTCAGTGGAGTCTGAGAGTGAAGATGAAGGTGAACATGAAAAAGAACCCATAGGCAATCAGGAACTATTCACCAGGTTCCAAAATATTATGCAAGTCTTAGACACAGAACAATCAGGTTTAGAAGATGAGGATGGTGAAGTGAACACAGGCCCAAATGGTGTAGGAAATGTGTTTATTTCCGTATATGCCGATGCTTTAGTTACAAAGTGCATAGACATAATGTTCCAGTGGAGAAGCTTATAGAACTCTACGCTCATTAAAAGAACTCATCGGGAAACTAAGGATTTTATCACAGAGGGGTACGCAGTCTTCTCAGCTTTTCGAAAAAGAGAGTTTCTGATCAAGAAGTACATAAGGAACAATCAAGATTCTGACGATAATGATGATGATTCTGTCGGTGATGGATCTGATCCATAAGGAATCAGTCATCGATAAATGGATCTCCAGAACATTGACTATTTGTTTATGCTACAGTAACTATATGTTTTATCATATGTAATATTTTCTTCAATGTAAAGATATGGTTACAAATAAAACATTGGTTCGTTATGTGTGTGTTGATTTGATGATTGTAGCTGCCCAGCCAGCCCCCCCCCCCTCCCATCCCCACATCCCTTGATATACAAATCAGAGTGGTTGCTGTTGATGTTGGTGGTGATGGCAGTGGGCTTGGTGGTTGGTGGAAATAGGTGTTGTGGTGGATGATGGTGGTGGGGTTAATACTTGGTGGTGGGTGTTGGTGCTTAGTGGGTGGTGGTGCTGGTGGTGATAGAGGGATGGTGATGGTGGTGATCGTGGTGGTGTTAGTGGTGGTGATGATGGTGGGTATTGGTGGTAGGTGGTTGCGGCCCAAATGTCTAGACAATGGTTCGCCAACTATATTATGTTTGTTGTCAGGGCCTCATTGACTAGGTACTCATAATGCATTCATACTGTGTGTACCCGGACATGGTAATTTTTCCTAGTTTTATTACCTTTAACTGGCTGAGGAGACAAAAAATCTAAAACGACTGATGTTATTGCAAAAACTATTTCGACTATTAAGTATTTTAAAACAATTTGCACGTAAGGTCAGTTAAGCCACCAGTCAAATCGGTTTTTTCAAAATATTCAGCATGTACATAGTTTACTAATAAAGTTTAGTGGCTTAAAAGTATCGAGACAGCGAGATTTCGCACCAGACAAAGTAATTGGGTGGTGTTACAGCTAAATATTTAGGAAACGATTTGATCGTGTTAAGACAGACAAATCGTTTTCAAAATATTTGTACGATACGGATTTATTATCTGTAGACATTTACTGGTACATAGCGGGGTTAAAAAACATAAAACATATGACGACGCAATCATTCAAGGGATCTACTGATAAATATTTCGAGCAATGATTTTTAATAATGACGCAGGCAGTCAAATTATTTTCAAAATATTCGTACATCGTGCATTGCCTTGTAAACAAGTAGGCTAGCATCGCCCTCAAACCAGCCATCAACTTCTACTGAGGAGGAATGCTATCCTCGTCAACCTCCTACTCCTACTCCTCACCCTCCTTTATCAAACCACCTCTTAAACTCTATTTTACCTCCTATTATCAGACCACCCATTACTTTTACCTTACATACCACGGAGTGGGGGTGGGGGTTGCAACTAATTTTAAACGTAAAATACCCAACTTTTAGGGGTCCAGCAAACAAGGGGTTAAACCATGACTCACCATAATTCTCTAGTGTGCGAATATAGACGTCATTGCTCGCAAATCTCTCTACTACGTGAGGCTGTACGCCATTGTTCTCTGAAGAATTCGTTTGTTCTAGAACAATGGCGTACATATATGGAACAAAAGAAAACATATATGTACGCTATTGTTCTCGAAGACCTCCTGCTGAGAAGAACAATAACGTACATAAAAGAACAATAGCGTACACCCCACCCCCACCCACGCTTCACTACTAACATATCTTTGCTTTATCACAACTATCTTGTAAACATTGCAGCATTGAATACTTTTCCAATGAACATTTCTGTGGATGGGATTGTGTCATTCGCTAGCCTGTATTACTTAATGGACCTTTCCAGTTTAGCTATGCCCCACCCATCTCTAGCTAAGCTCCACCCACGCCTCGCTCATGTTGGGATCGGTCGACCTCTGAACACCCTGACTATGGGTGGGGGGGGGGAGAGCCCAGTCAAATTAGTTTCAAAATATTCAACAGCATGTTTATTAAATAGCAAAGAATTACAAAGACATACAATTCATACAACGTGTCGGACTGTTTGAGATTTGATGATGGTCTCTATGGAACCTTTTGTGATGTAATAATTGTGACGTCATCATACACGCGCTGAGCTGATTATGACGTCATACGAGGTCAGATGATGGATGGATACTCTGGAAAGGTGAATTGCACATGAATCGCTGGGTCAATGCTGTGTCAACACATGGTACAGCTTTGTAACCAATAATATGCCAACATTTCTGAAACATATGGAGAAGTTGCTTTGAACACGATTCCTTTTATTCTGTGTTTTCGTCATTGCTATTATATTTTCCTCTCCATCGTTCACGTGTAGGTAATGGATTCGGATGAAATTCTGGTGGGGCATCTACCAAGCTGTTCCATACTTTGTACAGCAGCCCCAGGGTGTAGTATTCGTGCCATACTTTAAGCATCTCCCAAATTTATGGTACTACTGGTTCTGGTAGTTGGGTCATATCGTCTGTGTGGCCAGTTTAGTACGAATTGTTCTGCTCTGTTTTGTATAGCCTCATGCTTGTCTTGGTGTACTGCATGGTGTGGGTTCCAGACTGGACAACTATAGTCTAGGATGGGTCAGACCATTGTTGTATATGTTATACAACAATGATAACTTTCTTTCCTTTTTTTTTTTCCTTTGATGACTTTCTGGCAGCACCTTTATTTAAAGTAACTTCTCGATATAAAGCCCAGGGTCTGGCTACTCTTTACGGTAGTTTGATTTACATGAGCAGCCCATTTGAGGGGGTCTGAACACCTAGGTACGGGTTAGGTTTCATGATGGTAAGTGCCTAAGTGGAGCTCCTCCCATACTGTACTTGTAGTTACGTGTATGCTTATTGATGTTACTGATACTCATTATGTAACACTTGTCAACGCTGAAGGATATCTGCCACTAATTTGTCCACTTGACAAGTAAGTCACGGTCTCTGTACGATTACATGGTGACAGACAATCATCTGCAAACAGTTTTAGGCTCGATGTTGCCATTTATGAAGAGTAAGAAAAGCAAATGGTGATGGGCTGTGCCCTGCGGAATGGCGCAATGTACGCCACTCTCTTCTGACCCTTCACTGTTGACTATAACTCGTTGGGCTCTATCAGCAGGGAGGTTCTGAATCCATTGGACTGTGTGACCTCTGACACCATAAAATTTAAGCTTATTTACGAGTCAAAGGTTTTGAAGAAGTTTAGGATGACTGCGTCAGCTTGGACCTGTTTGTCAAAGATTCTTACTATGTCAGGTGTGGTGATGTAGAGCTGCGCTTCACAGCTATGGTTTCATCTGGGCCCATGTTGGAGAGGAGTAACAATATCCAGGTTGTCACAATGATCCATGATGCACGATACGATTAAATATTCAAGTAGTTTGCAACATATGCTGGTCAGGCTCTCATGACGGCAATTGTTTATCTTCGACTGCTCACCCTTTTTAACACTGGGACGACTTGTGCGCACTTCCATTCCCGTGGGAGTGCACCTTGTTCTAAGGATATGTTGTTTTGAATCAAATAGTGTGGAGATTGCGTCCGGTGTACCTAAAACCCCATACTTTTTCAGTCGTTATGCATGATATAGTCCAGAATATTTCCTGAGAGATCAGACTATATTTGCTGATGATTGTGTATGCTACCTGGAAATTGATGGCCGTAAGGACTGTGAAGCATTCCCATGAGACATAAACTCCTCTCTCTTTCTGGAAGTATTTCAACAATTCTTGATCCAAGGTGGAACTACAAAAAGGCAAATTGGAGTCTGTTTGGCATTCGTTCCAATGAGCTTACCCACAATATAGCAGTAGAAGGGAGAAACATCAACAATGCGGTCAAGGAATTTAATTCAAGTATCCTCAAGGCTGCAAACGAAGCGATTCCTCGAGGGTTCAGGAAAAACTACCACCCCTACTGGACAACAGAACTGCAAGCAGCACATGATAAACTAGACAAGGCCAGAGAAGATGCAGAGGGTAATCCCTGTCATGAAAACCACTTCACACTACAACACACTAAAGCCAGGTATCTAAAGACCAAGCTGGAAGCCAAAAGAAGAAGCTGTTGGGAAAAGACGGCAGGGTTTAATTTAGAGAGAGACACAACAAAGCTATGGAGACTGACTAAAGCACTGAATGATGAGGGTGTCGGGGGAGAGAAGATTACTCTTGAAGAAGATGGACAAACACTGTCAGGAAAGATGGCTGCAGATGCCTTTGCGAAGGCATATGCAAAAGAAAGCAACATTTCTATACCACGAATGCGTCAAAAAGAGGTTAGAAAAGAGCAAAAGGAAAGAACAGACACCAACACTCACGATGCAATGAAAGTTGACATTAGTTTAGCTGAACTGAAGAAGTCTATCTGCCAATTGAAGAAGAAGAAATCTCCCGGGCCAGATGGCATTACGAATGAAATGATCCAACACCTTGGTAATGCATCTCTCCGCAAGTTACTAGATATCTTTAACCTCAGTTGGACCAATGGAGAGGATCCTCAGTGCTGGAAGGAAGCCAGAATGACTCCTATTCTGAAAAAAGGGAAGAACAAGACGAAAGTGCTGAGCTACCGTCCTCTCAGTCTTACAAGCTGCATATGCAAGACCATGGAGCGCATCGTCAACCAGCGGTTGCAGTGGTACCTGGAGTCGGAGAACACTATAGTTTCAGAGCAGGCTGGCTTCAGAAGATACAGGAGCACAGAAGACCAAACAACACATCTTGCACAGGTCATAGAGGACACTTTTCAAGCCAGGAAGGTGATGCTAGCTGCCTTTATTGATCTGCAGAAGGCATTTGACAAGGTGTGGAAGGATGGCCTCCTCGTGAAGCTCCGGCGCACAGGCATCGGTGGCAACATGTTCCGATGGACCAAATCATACCTACATAATCGCAGAGCTAGGGTGCTGGTGGATGGACAATCTGGACAGAATGTATTGCTGAGACAAGGGGTACCACAAGGCGGAGTACTATCACCAACTCTGTTCATACTCTTCATTAATGACATTGTAGCAGAGCTGCTCAATGGGATCCAAGCAGCCCTCTATGCAGATGACCTTGTACTCTGGTGCACCGAGGAGTACACAACGACTGCTACGTACAGAATGCAGCTCGCCTTGGACAGAATTACAGCTTGGGCCAATTGCTGGTGTATTAACATCAACAAAGAAAAATCATCAGCCATGCTATTCTCACTGTCCACCAAAACCAAGGTTGGCAATCTGACACTGGGCGGTACTCCACTCGAGTACGAGGACCAGCAGACATACCTGGGAGTCACCTATGACAGAAGATTAACATGGAAGGAGCACATCCAGAACGCAGAGGCAAAGGCCAGAAGAAAGCTAAACATCATGAGGAAGCTGGCAGGAACAAAGTGGGGTGCCAATGAAAGGATCCTCAAGACCATCTACCTAGGTGCCGTACGACCACACCTTGAGTGTGGATCCAGCTCATGGATGACTGCAGCTAAATCTCATCAACAGAACCTCGACAAAGTACAAAACCAGGCACTGCGCATCATCACTGGTGGAATGAGATCAACACCAATAGAAAAAATGGAGCAGACAGCAGGCATCCCCCCACTTAGTAAAGGAAGGGAATGCAAAGCACTGATCCAAGCTGCAAAGTTCAAATCGTTCAACAACCACCCGATGAAGACCAGGCAAGCACAGCTGTCATCAGGAAGACTTAAAAGATCAAGTTTTGTGAAAGAGACAAAAGCACTTCAAAGGAAACACCAAGAAATGTTGCCAGCACAAATAGAAGACCCACACCACACCCTTGATCCTCCACCCTGGGAAAACAAACTAGAGAGCATAGCTATTCGCACCACAGTACCTCATCTCACAACCACAGATGAACACAGTGATGTGAGCAAGAAGGCCCTGACCCTAGCCATGCTGGAAGAAATGTACCCTCAGGAGACATGGATAAGAATCTACACAGATGGATCAGCCAAAGATGCAATTAGGAGCGGAGGTGCCGGACTGCACATACAGTATCCAAACGGACAACATGAGTCAGCTGCAATACCGACGGGCAAACACTGCACAAACTACAGAGCTGAAGTCGAAGCACTGGTCCATGCAGCTAATACCATCAGCAGAACAGCAGACCCTATTGCACAGATTGTCTTTTTATCTGATGCCCGCTCCGTCCTTGAGGCTATCACCAAAGGTAAGCTGCCACAACTTGAAGAAGCACTACAAACCATCAAATGCTTTCGGATAGCATTGCAGTGGATCCCCTCACACTGTGGAGTCCAAGGAAATGAGGAAGCAGACAAGATGGCAAAGGTGGGTGCAGAAGAGAATCAGACAGAAAACATGGTTACGCATACAGAGATGAAGACTATCATCAAGTCACTCTATAGAACACTTCAATCAGACGATGCCTACCATCATCTCTCGAGGCCAGAGCAAGTGACCATTCTTCGTCTCAGAACTGGACATAACAAACTAAACCATCACATGTACAGGCGGTTCCACCTTACGACATCGCCCGCTTGTCCTTGTGGAGAAGCAGAACAGAACCACAGAGCACATACTTCAATGTTGCAGTACGTATCAGCTGCTGAGAGAAGAGATCTGGCCTTTGTCAACCTCTTTTCTTGAAAAGCTGTATGGGCCTGTGGAAGAACTGCAGAAAACCACAGATTTCATCTTGAGAACGGCTCTCCAAGTGCGATACCAGCGATCGAAAAGAAGAAGAAGAAGAAGAAGACATAAACTCATTAACTAACTGGGCTGCCACGTGGGAAATGACCTTCGAACCAAAAAAATGCAAGATGATGTGCTTAACGAAAAGAAATCCAACGATAAAATTTGACTACGCACTATAAGGAACTAGTTCAAGTTGTTTCACGTGTAAAGTATTTAGACAAATGACTTAAGCTGCAGCAAACACATCACTGGGATTTGCAAGAAATTGTATAGGAATTTAGGACTGCTGCGGAGAAATGTATCATTATGTCCCAAAGAAATCAGACTTATGGGACTGGTTACACCAGTTTTGAAATACGCAAGTACAGTTTGGGACTTTCACCAACTATAGCTACGACCCAAGCAGCATGACAAACATAATGGAAAACCTAAAACATCCACCATTGATAGACAGAGGGACGCAAAACCGCCTTTTTCTGTTTTATAAAGATCTACAACAGCAAGCAAAGATACAATTACACACTCTACAGAAGTCAATTCGCAAACCTAAACATCTAAAACAATCACTTCAGCCAAATTTATGTTAATCCCGACATCTTTAAATTCAGCTTTACTCCCAGCACCATAAGTGATTGGAACAAACTATCACAGGATCATCCGAGCAGTTCATAAAACTAAAAAAATTACTAGTAAATTTGCAAAATTAATCAGAAGGAAACGTATATCTAACGTAGCTACTAGCTGAATGCGTGCATGATTACTGTATTCTGCGGCTGTAGTAGTAGAAACATCCTACAGCTGCAATCAGTTCTTCTTCACTTTGGCCCACTGTGTCTTGTCCTCAGCCGAAATCCTTAGCTTCCTCAGGACTATTCTTGACTTGAGTGTGCCGAGTCATGCTTCCTTGAGGTCACCTCGTAGCACGCGTAGCAGATTTATATAATGACGTCCTCTCCTGGCTTTGTATTTGCTGATTCCGAGTATGGCGAATTCCAAGGCTCTGTTGTTTATCGCTTAAGACTGTAAGACACCAATTTTCGTACTGCAGCTGATGCGGTAATTTGGAATAGTATTTCTCTTAATGCTTTCACGACTGAGATCCCAGTATGTTCATATGAAAACCTCAACATAAATAACGGTAATGTGTTTAGTATTTTGGTAACTTGTTTGACTTGTTGAATGGCGCTGAAATAAGGTCCTCCTTCACCCATTTTCAGTTGATCGCAGTCCATTAGTAACACGAATTAATACAGCAGAGGTTTAGAAAGACTCAAAGCCATGAAAATGGACGGGCATCCGTGCCTGATGGCATGCGCAATAATGGGTGTGCATCCGGGCTTAGCAAGTGACATTGTCTCAAAACTGATCATGCACATAATCAATTCAGCTTTTATGCACCACCTTCATCGATGTTGTAGGCCAAGGCACTCTTATCGTCCTACCCAAGCTAAAAAAAACCCCACCCATACTATTGTGCTCCTTAACAGCATACGGAAATAGAAACCTTTTGACGAATTACTCCCAATATCTACAAGCAAACTAAAAATTGAGAATCTATTATGAATGAATACAAAAAAGAGTTCACCGACATATACCTATCGACAAAGCATAAAATTAATGATCTTGTGAGGACTTGAGGTCGATAACGGATTTCAAATAATCTTATTGTCTATTGCACCATTTAAATGAGTGAAAGAAAATATGTTAGACATCCCAATAACGACATTTAATGGCGACTCAATCTAAAACACGACACCGCTCGCTATAGTATCACACCACGAACGGCGCTGTGAGCTGGGTCAATATTTCTCTGTCTTTAGTACAAATGTAACATATTTTAAAACGTGCATTTAACGCGATTGGCCTCAATTACGATAACATAATTTATCTCAGGCTGACGCTAACTCTTCAAAAAATGTAAAAATTTTGATTTTTGAAAATCTGTCAGGATTTTAAATGGTGTATTGATATCTATATTTGCATAATAATAGACTTACAACTATGATATACGGTGGGCAATAAATAATGAAGAAAATCGATAATATTTTAATGTATGGGAAAAATAATCTTTAGGGACTAACAGTAGCCTAGTAATTGCGGATCCGATAATGATATTCTTGAATAGATTCGGATTGGCAAATATCTGGGATGGATTGTTGTTTGTTTGTTTTGTGGTTATTTAGGGGAGGACTACAAGATCATCCATAGGCCCCGGGCTCATTGACAGTGGATTGGATTAAAATTGAAAATGAAATAATAATAATAATAATAATAATAATAATAATAATAATAATAATAATAATAATAATAATAATAGAATTTGCTGCTTGGGCGTTGTCTGTTGCTATCTAGTGAGCTTATGCTGGCGGGTGTAAGTGTTGGTAAGTGTTAGAGGCAGTGTAAGGAGGGGTGGAAGAGGGAATTAGTTTAGGGTGAGTATGATGAGGCGGGTGCGAAATCAAACAAATTGGTGGGTGGGGTGGGGGTGGTGGAGGTGGCGTCACATCTGTGACAATCGCTAACACTACGGCCACATTATCGTCCCAGAAACGACAGTCGAGATTGAGTGGTCGTTCCATACGGGCGTATATTTAAAGCTCTATGCACTACACTGAGCAGATAATTCAATCTACACCGGCGTAATTTCCAGTAAATTCTTATGCTCATCGAAGACCCTCGCAACAGCACCGATACTAATTTGTGCAACCCAATATTGGGCTAATAACCAAACCAAAGTAATCGGCCTGAGCCGAAAGGCAAGCCAGAAGTGCACCAGAATCCTCTGAACGGCGCATAACAGCAAAAACAAACGCTCATCGGTTATTCAAACTCAAAAGTAATGTCTATCGCACCTTATTTGTGCCAAAAAAACTTCTAACACACTTCTGGTTAAACCGAATTTGCGCTCGAACGAGCTCCCAGAGTCAGGAAAAGACGAGTCCAGACATGTAGCCCGCCAATCATCTTTAATTACCCTGTCATTAAGCATTGTCAATCATTGCGCTAATTACCATTAAGCTTACCTCATTGGATGACAGGAGGAACGTGATTTAATGAGGGAGAGGGGCTTATTGTCACCATCTACGTCTAACATCCAATAAAAAATGCGGCAGATCTGGGAGTTTATTTTCACACCTTTTTAAAAGGCAGTGAGATCAAAGGAAAAAAGATGATGCAAATAAAGTTGGTTGCTCTGACACAGCAACTACTTGTAATGTGTGAAAAAACCCTCCCAAATCGCCCCTCCTCTACTCGTCTTGTGCCAAACTTCAGAACTCTATGTAATACGTCCCTGACCGTCTATTCCCCGTATCACGCTCCACCTGTACCATCCCCCACGGACTTCTAGTAAGAAACCGACATTTCTGCAGGATACTCGGATCAACTTTCTTCAACTATTCTGCCTCTTCACTTTTTCACATCGTATAAATCATTTGTGCCATTTGTAATTCGGCACCTCTTTTTACTTTCATGCGCTGATGACTATGAGGCCAACTTGAAAGATATTTTTTCCATTGTACCTTCTTACGACGATAACTATTAGGTGCACAAGTAACTAATATGTGCCACCATCTTCTGTTATTACTACGCCGACGACTATCTTAAAGCGTGTTTAACGGCCAGATTCGGCATACTGCTAAAATTTCCCCAGTGGCTTTTTCACGGCTTGTGCCGTTCGTTGAACTTGCATTGCATTCGCCGTTTAAACACTACAGACCTACAATAGCACATTAACATTAGACATCTTAAATAACACACTCCACACCAGAAACCATTCTTGTGCGAAACCGACACAGGTTCGACTTAAATCTAACATAGATAGTAGCTCAGTTATTTGTGTTAGAACGCTGTAACAAGCCGAGGCATGCAGCTCCTCAACACAGCTATTTGTTGTAAAGCTCGCTTTTGGTGCCACAGGACTAGTGGTATGCCAGCAAAAGAGCCAAAAATGGCCACCAAAAGAGCCAAAAAGTCATTTAACAGTATTTCAGCAACTGCCTCTCTTTGTGACTAACACCGGCCTATCTTCGGCCACACTTTTATTATACATACCTATTAAGTCCTCCTCCGGTTCAGTTGCGCCATCGCAGAAATCGCCTGGGTTTCTCTGTGGATTCAATCAGAACAGAGACGCATCACACTTCCCTCAGTATCTTCAGTAATACGTTACTAATATAGAAACTATTATATACGCCAAAGTAGGAATTCATAGCGAACTAATTATTATATTAATTATCCGCCCCAGCAGTGAATCTTGGGCTATATTAAAACTAACGCAGGATAAACGTTAGATCCCAGGAATCAGCTCTAGACGGGTTGATTCCCGCACTTCAGCTCGCGGCAAAAGACGTGCTTAGCAAACTAACTCTGTGGTGACTAAAAGGGCTGATTGGGTCCTCCACGCCTTCTAGACATAAAATGTCATCAAGGTTGCTAAGTGTTTCTGCTGCCAACCCTTAAAGAGTTACGGTTCTTATTCCATGCTTCTTGTAATTTCCCTGTCCGTGCTTGTCTTGTTATTGTTGCTCTAATGGACACAGGCTGGGAGACGCTTTTCGGCTCGGTTCCCTGTCCCTAGAGTAACATCTGCACTGTAGTCTGCTTTTTGGGTTTGCTGCACGGTCGAACCATATGGGAGGCTAGAGCTCACCTTGGGCAAGCGGACGATAACCCGTTTCAAACGGTAGGCTGGGTGCTAGACCTCTGTGGCATTAATATCTGTGTTCTAAAATAACTCAGCTTAGACTGCTTTGAATGACCGTGCCTAAATGTGACGTAATTGAGCATGGCGTCAAATACTTGAGACTTGAGTGACAGAACGGACTGTACGCACGCACGCACGCACGCACGCACGCACGCACGCACGCACGCACGCACGCACGCACGCACGCACGCACGCACGCACGCACGCACGCACGCACGCACGCACGCACGCACGCACGCACGCACGCACGCACGCACGCACGCACGCACGCACGCACGCACGCACGCACGCACGCACGCACGCACGCACGCACGCACGCACGCACGCACGCACGCACGCACGCACGCACGCACGCACGCACGCACGCACGCACGCACGCACGCACGCACGCACGCACGCACGCACGCACGCACGCACGCACGCACGCACGCACGCACGCACGCACGCACGCACGCACGCATCTCAGGGCCCTCCCTGGAAAAATTTGAAAACTCAATTTCCTGCATTCTACTTGATAAACCACATATTTACTCGGGATGATGAGTTTTAATCAGCGTTTTTAAAGTAAATTTGATTAGCTCACATGGCTGGGGTCAAGCACCTTTCAAAACCTTTGGCAGTCTCAAGCCCCTGCCCTGCCCTGGCCACCCTGATCTGCCGCCACTGAGCGTGAGAAATATTGGGGTGACTTAGAGATGAGAAAGAGTAGGTAGAAAAGTGGATATGCATTTCATCTGTGTTATGAACAGAAATACACTTGTGACAAGTTGTATGTGATTGACTTGGACCAAAGAGGTAAAAACAAAACCCGTGAAAAACACAACTTTATTTTCAAAACTGAGAAATTCTTTCTTATTTACATACATATAACTCATAAATTTACATATCTATGTTTATATACAGTTAAAGGTGCATATTCACAGCAGAATGTCTGAACAATTTGTTGGAATTGTACGCTTTTAGAGGCTTAAATCGTGTGCCTATATATAATGAAACTAAAAAAATCTTAACATATGATGATTTCAATGCATATAAATTAAAAATTGTTTAGTTGTGAATTTGAATTATGGACACGTGTCTAATTAATTTAACAACTGAAAATGTTATATTAATTCATACGTAATGAAATCATAATATGTTAATATTTATTTCGTTTCCTTACATTTAGGTACATAATTTAATCATCTAAAAGTGTACTATTTTAACAAATTACTTTTTCAGCATTCTGGTGTGAATATGCACCTTTAAATGATAACTAACCTCATCTCTTGATAGCTATTCAGGTGATCTAATATGCCATTCATAAACTATGGAGGTAGTTTTAATTTTATCATGCAGCTAAAGAAATATATTCAGGCTTTAGTAGCTAAATTTTGGTACATTTCTACACCATATGATGGCTGTCATGATTTACTTTTCAACCAATCAGAAAAAATAGTATGTCTGCCTAGGTATATACGCTCAGTCATACAGGTGTCATCTGTAGTTTGACAATGTGGTCTAAAAGCAACCATACAGGTAAGCTGTTGAATATTTTAAAACTAATTTGACTGGAAGTTGTTGCTGACTTCCAGTCAAATTAGTTCCAATATATTCAACAAGATGAGTATTACATAATAAAGAATTTAATGCATTGGCACTTACATGACATCATGCAGCATCGATTTAGGGGACAAAATGGCGGCGATCACTGTTCAACGCTTACGCGATATTACAAAGCAGATAATTGTGATACAGATAAGTGAACGTGACAGGATATAAATGACATGCTATCTATGTACTATAATCTATCGGTGCAATACAATATTTGAGATGAGATTAGCACCCCTTTATTTAAATATTAGGCCTACAACAACGTGTCAATAACATGACTCATAACTTCGCATAAATAGGTCACATATACGTCGGTCCTTCACAAAATATACAACAATTAGTTTGAAACTTTCTTTCAAAATAACAGTTTTTGCTCAATATATTACGAGGTGGACCGTGCATAAGAAATCCACATCGTGAAAGCATCACCGGCATAGTAAAACGTAAGCGTTAGTGGGATAAGATGCTTGGCGCTATCGTCGGTTGTGGGTTCGATTCCCTGCCAAAGCTCAATATCTGAGAGCCTGTCACCAACTTTACAATCGACTTCTAACAGAGAATATCACATGTGTGACGAAATCACGCTAATTTATTTGTTCAATCGATGTGATATATGACAATATTTTAAAAACTACCTTTGAGTTTGAATCAGGTTTTTATAAAGCAAGGCTTGGGCCAAGCCCCTTGAAACCCCTTGCCCTGGCCACCTTGCTCTGCCACCACTTCCAACATGATTTTAAAAAGAGTCAAAATCTGCAGATCCCATTAAGCATTTTGGACCAGATACACCCAAATACACAATTCTGTGCTAAATGCTCTGGTGAATATGTTGAAACTAATTTGACTGGGAGCTGTCGCTGCCTATGGCAATCCAATTATTTTCAAAATATTCAACAGCTGACTTGTACGCTTGTTTTAAACATGCCATTCTGGAATTTCCGTGTTCTAAGAGTTAAATAAACCTCAATGCGGGACCCAAAAAGCGATTTGATATGCTACCCGACCTGTCTTATGTGATCTCCTGTAATTAATGATCACCTTTCAATCGTCCATAAATGTTCGTTGTAGACAGGTTTTGCTGTTTATAAACAAGAGAAATCAGAGATTTTTTTTGTCACGTAAAAACTTATTTTCAGATTATCCGGATTTTTTCGACTCCGTATTTTGGATTTTCCGGGTTGTTGGTCTGATGACGCCTAAAGTTGTGAAATCTTGATGTATGGTCACGCTCTGTTTTTTGCAAAAGAAATTCTGAGACGTTTTGTCTATAAAATTGCTCTGTAACTACCCAGTAAGTATGCAATGCAAAAGGAATTCAGGGTAGGCCTCTCTATGAAATACCTATGTAAAGAGATGAGAACCCCTTGTTCAACACGCAAGGAATTCTGGGAAGTTGTAACATCAGGTAAAACTGTTGTCACGTGGCAGCCGAGTGTTGCGTTTTAAATGGTGAGGCTTTAATAAGGGTAGACAACAGTAGTGAACTGAAATGGTCACCAATTCGTGAATCCATTTTCTCACTCAATCATATGACGTCATAACCAACTATGCGACGTGTAGCTGACGTTATACTCATGAAGTCATAAATGATTTGATTACGCCCGTCTTTAACTCTTAATAGGCCGACACGCCGTAAGAATTGTATGTCTCTACTATTTAATAAACATGCTGTTGAATATTCTGAAACTAATTTGACTTGGCGCTGTTGCTGCCATAGGCAGTAACAACACCCAGTCAAATTAGTTTCAAAATATTCAACAGCTTACATGCATAGTTTTCTGGAAATTGATAGTCAGGAAGTTCAGAGATCGATCGATCCCAACACGAGCTAGGTGTGGGTGGAACGTATCTAGAGATGGGCAGGGCATAGCTAAAACTGGAAAGGTCCATTCTCAGACTCATAAGCTGTTGAATAGTTTGAAATTAATTTGACTGGGATGACGTAGTAGATTATAGCATCAGTTACTTGAGATTCCAAGCTTCCATTCAAATTAGTTTCAAAATAATTCAACAGATTTACGCTGGGTTTTGTGGGCACTATTACCACTACGTGTGTATTTGCCACGCCATAACGGCGTTTTCTAATCTTAAAAATTCGGACACGCGATATATTGTATACGGTTTTTATTCACTTTATAACCAGATAACTCAGGTTACTGGGCCGGTCCTACGCCATATTTGGCCGAGTATTGGCCCAGAAACCTGCGTTAGCATGGTATATGATGGCATTGACATTCGGCTTGTGTCCGATTGCCCCGATGACTCAGTTCACCCTTGATAAAGTCCGAATTAACCCGGATATGAGAAGTCATACGTTTTCAAAATAATAAACTTATTTCCTATTATTAGCTGGCATGCAAGAGTTTTAATCACTCGTAAAATAGTCCCTAGATTTATATGATGATGACTACTGTATTTTATATAGACACCCTATTTTATATAGACACCCTAAAATGCCTACAGCTACGTTATGGTCACGTGATCGCCTTCTGCAGGTTTGCCACGAGCCTGAACTTCCGTCATGCCAATACTAGCCGTAAATAACAATCGTAGACCAGTGTCCATCTTAATACATCTCTGATGCGGAACATCACACTGATAGCCATTAGGACAGCAATGTATGTAGTCAGAGCAACATACAGCCTGCGAAATATAACAAGAGCAAGTGATTATGCTGATTAACGATACACAACACATAATTATTTGTCAATACATAATTATTAGTCACCTTAGCTCTTCCAGATACATAACTGAAACACAAACAGATCGAGCATATTCCATTAAATTCAGTTAATTCATTACCATTGTCCCATAAAGGGAAAAGAGTATCGAGTCTGTCTGTCTGTCTGTCCGTCCGTCCGTCCGTCTGCGTGTGTACATGCGCGGGTATGCATATAATAACTGATATACATAACTATCACAAAACAGTGTGAAAGTTCTGCAAGGAGAAATGTTACACACTTCTTCATAGGCTTCAGAATAATAATAGGTACCTGTGGAAGTGGACAATATCCATATCCTCCACCGGCCTGTATACAGCAGGTCTGGCCAGAGCGGCAGCTGGTTTTATGATCTGGACGATATATTCCTCGGGCAGATAGACAGGCACACACGCACGCACACTGGCAGGAAGGCACGCACGCACGCATGCACGACCGCACGCATGCACGTACACACAGAGATGGCACCAAACGCAATACTCACAACGGCCTTTGGAGGCGTGTGTAACTATCACAAAACAATGTTAATGTTTTTAAGGAGAAATCTCACACACTTTCAACATAGGCTTCAAAATAATTATAGGCACCTGGGGAAGTGGGCAGCATCCATATCCTCCACCGGCCTGTATGCAACAGGTCTGACCAGAGGGGCAGCTGGTTTTATGGTCTGGACATTCATCATTGGGTGCTGTCATCAATGATGTGGCCGGTGTTTTCTGTAGCCATTCAGTGGTCAGTGAACCTTTGATACATCTCTGATGCGGAACATCACACTGATACCCATTAGGACAGCAATGTATGTAGTCAGAGCAACATACAGCCTGGGAAATATAACGAGAGACAGTGGATATGTAAATTAACGCTAGCCCTTTGATGAACTATTATATTAATATGTACAGGAGAACTTTCTAGACATTTCTCTCGAAAACTTGTCTCTGGAAACATACTTCCTATTTCGATTCGAAGGCAATATAAATACCAAGCAGTTTCCACAGAAGACAGACAGTAAAATTAGAGTATGCGAGAGTGTGTGAGAAGACGGAAATTAGATTGTGAATAGACGTGAGAAGAGACATCGAATGTGATCAAAGGCATACATAGATAGCTAGCGCTTGTTATCTTGAGAGTGCAACCACGATCCATGGCTATGTGCATCCTTGTACATGTTCACTAATTGATATATATATATATATATATATATATATATATATATATATATATATATATATATATATATATATATATATATATATATATATATATATATATATATATATATATTCAAGGTCTATAAGGTGAAATTCCACACACTGCCAACATACGCTTCAGAATAATTATAAGTACCTTGGGAAGTGGACAACATCCATAGCCTCCACTGGCCTGTATACAACAGGTCTGACCAGAGGGACATCTAGTTTTATGGTCTGGACATTCATCATTGGGTGCTGTCATCAATGATGTGGCCGGTGTTTTCTCCAGCCATTCAGTGGTCAGGGAACCTTTGATACATCTCTGATGCGGGACATCACACTGATATCCATTAGGACAGCAATGTATGTAGTCAGAGCAACATACAGCCTGTGAAATATAACAAGAACCAGTGATTACGCGAATTTAGGCCGCACAATATATATATATATATATATATATATATATATATATATATATATATATATATATATATATATATATATATATATATATATATATATATATATATATATATATATATATATATATATATATATATATATATATATATATATATATAACTATCAGAAAACAGCATTCAAGGTATGTAAGGTGAAATGCCACACACTGCCAACATATGCTTCAGAATAATTATAAGTACCTTGGGAAGTGGACAACATCCATAGCCTCCACTAGCCTGTATACAACAGGTCTGACCAGAGGGGCAGCTGGTTTTATGGTCTGGACATTCATCATTGGGTGCTGTCATCAATGATGTGGCCGGTGTTTTCTCCAGCCATTCAGTGGTCAGTGAACCCTTGATACATCTCTGATGCGGGACATCACACTGATAACCATTAGGGCAGCAATGTATGTAGTCAGAGCAACACACAGCCTGTGAAATATAACAAGAGACAGTGATTATGCTGATGAAGGCTGTCAAATTATTTTGTATAATTGTACAACCCATATGTTTATTGCTGGATACATAGTGAAATTGTTTTTCGCTAAGTTGTAAACATAGTGTATGTTTCTGATTCATAAGCGAATTTTGGGTGGCCTATATTGCTTGATAAAATAGGTATTTGTCAATAGAAATTGGTGGACTCTTGTATTGTATATGCGGGTATTGCGGGGATTCTAGCCAACTGCAATATGAAGGTATGCTACCGATTTGGTGATTCTACCTTCTCGCAATACCGAGTTATTGATGCAAATATGTATTCCGGTATGCACTAAATAAATATGTATTCCGGTATGCACTAAATAAATATGTATTCCGGTATGCACTAAATAAATATGTATTCCGGTATGCACTAAATAAATATGTATTCCGGTATGCACTAAATAAATATGTATTCCGGTATGCACTAAATGAATACATGACCTCGATTTTTACCTTTTGCCTCAAAATTAAAAATATTTCTAGCCACTCATAATATGAATGGATGTGTCTGTCATATTTGGTGATTCTACCTCATAGGATTCCCGAGATATGCCTCGCAGAGACAGCCAGACTGGGAGGCAGGCAGGCAGGCAGGCAGGAAGCCAGCGAGCCAGTCAGTCAGTCAGCCAGCCAGCTAGGCAGGCAGGCAGGCAGGCAGGCAGGCAGGCAGGCAGGCAGGCAGGCAGGCAGGCAGGCAGAATATGACTGTATGTGCCATATTTGTTGATTCTACCTCATATGATGCCCGCGATATGCCTCGGACAGAGAGGCAGGCAGGCAGGCAGGCAGACATGCAGGCGGATAGATAGGCAGGCATACAGACAGACAGACAGACAGACAGGCAGGCAGGCAGGCAGCCAGGCAGGCAGCCAGGCTGGCAGGCAACCAGGCAGCAAGGCAAGCATACACGTAGGCATGCACGCACGCACACAGGCGCTCACGCATGCACACACGCACGCACGCACTCTCTCACACACGCACCCACGCATGCACGCACGCACGCACGCACGCACGCACGCACGCACGCACGCACGCACGCACGCACACACACACACACATGGCACAGAACGCAATACTCACACCTTTGGAGGCGGGAGTAAGTATCACAAAACAGTATTAATGTTTTTAAGGAGAAATCTCACACAATTTCAACATAGGCTTCAGAATAATAATAGGTACCTGTGGAAGTGGACAACATCCATAGCCTCCACTGGCCTGTATACAACAGGTCTGACCAGAGGGACAGCTGGTTTTATGGTCTGGACATTCATCATTGGGTGCTGTCATCAATGATGTGGCCGGTGTTTTCTCCAGCCATTCAGTGGTCAGTGAACCTTTGATACATCTCTGATGCGGAACATCACACTGATATCCATTAGGACAGCAATGTATGTAGTCAGAGCAACATACAGCCTGCGCGACATAACAAGCCAATGGATATTATGTTACTAAATTAACCGGACACACGCACGCACGCACGCACGCACGCACGCACGCACGCACGCACGCACGCACGCACGCACGCACGCACGCACGCACGCACGCACGCACGCACGCACGCACGCACGCACGCACGCACGCACGCACGCACGCACGCACGCACGCACGCACGCACGCACGCACGCATACACAGGCACATTCCTGTTTCTATCATAGTGGCATCACATTACAGGTGCATATTCACACCAAAATGCTTGGAAAAAAAATTGTTAAAACTGCGTACTTTTAGAGGCTTAAATTGTAACAATTTTATTTTTAAGCAGTTTGGTGTGAATACGCACCTTTAATTTTGAACTTCCATTCAATCTTCTTAAAGAGACTCGTGTCTAATTCAATTTCACAACTTAAAATTTTTATTAATTATACGTAATTAAATCATCATATGTACCAGAATATCTGCACATCTGAAAATACAATTGTTAAAATTGTATAAATTTAGAGGCTCAAATTGTGTGACAAGATGTAATGAAGCGATATAAATCTTAACATAATTATGATGAGTTCATTCCGTATAGGTAACTATACTATTTTTAGGTGTGAATTTGAACTAGTGACTCGTATGAGTCGGATCTCTAATATACGTAAGTACGTAATGAAAGCATGGTATGTTAAGGTTTATTTCGTTTCATTACATCTGGACACAAAATTTTAAGTCTCTCAAAGTATACAATTCTAACAATTTTATTTTAAAACATTCTACTGTGAGTATAATTTAATAAAGCTACACACATATGCACACACGCACGCACGCTCACACGCACGCAGACACACACACGCACGCACGCACGCGAGCCCGCAAGCTCACACGTACACACGCAGACACACGCACGCACGCACGCACGCGCGCGCGCACACACTCACAATACAGTCAGTTTTTATAACTATATAGGAAAGCTGGTATTCTGAAATTAACTTGAGTGAGGGCCGATATTCATAAGACAATATAACTGACTGCATTGTGGTCTTTATCTAGCTATCTGGCTGATACAAATTACTGGGTAATCATTGTGATGGAGAAATAATTCTGAACCTGCTGAATAAGCTGAAAACAATGTTACTCAAAATTGTAGATAACTAGGCACCAACAGTCGTCAGCCAAATTGACCTCAAAATATGTAATAGTTTCAGATTTATGCCATCGTAAAGAATGGTGTCTGAACAAATTCATCAGCTAACCAGTTATCCAGTGTTATCAGGTAAACCATTCATAATGTAATGTACTAAGGAAGTCCTACAGAATACAATGACAGTTAACCAGCCTATTTCATTCATAACACTAATTCATTCATAACGTGGATATAAATAAGAAAGTGTAGCTATTTGGCTGCTGCTTGAATCTGTTTATTTGTCTAACGTGTTACGTTTCATGGGGTATAGCTACGTATCTGACAAATATTTTGAAAACAGCGTGACCGAATGTTCTTGGTGACTAAACATCCAACGAGGTTCAGCTAAATTGTATTCAAATTATCCAACATGTACAGAGCTAATACACGGTAACCTTCTACAACAAATTAATTAATACATTATTATGCAAATACCATCATTTAATACCATTAATGATTGAAATGCAATAAAACTTTCTGTAAAAGCTATGTTCCCCATATATAAATTTTGTCCAGACAGTTACAGCCAGCCAACCAGCCAGCCAGCCAACCAACCAAACAGCCAGCCAGCCATCCAGCCAGCCAACCAGCCAGACAGACAGACAGACAGCTCATATTATGAATCTATATGCCATATTTGGTAAATCTACCTCATTGGATTCCCAAGATATGCCTTGGACAGATGGGCAAGCAGGCAGGCAGACATGTAGGCTGACAGGCTGGCAGGCAGGCTAGCAGTCAGCCAGCCAGCTAGGCAGCCAGGCGAGCAAGCATGCACGCATGCACACACGCACACACGCACGCACGTGTGCGCACATGCATGCACATACGCACGCTGCAGAATAATTATAGGCACCTGGGGAAGTGGACAGCATCCATATCCTCCACTGGCCTGTATGCAACAGGTCTGACCAGAGGGACAGCTGGTTTTATGGTCTGGACATTCATCATTGGGTGCTGTCATCAATGATGTGGCCGGTGTTTTCTGTAGCCATTCAGTGGTCAGTGAACCTTTGATACATCTCTGATGCGGAACATCACACTGATACCCATTAGGACAGCAATGAATGTAGTCAGAACAACATACAGCCTGGGAAATATAACGAGAGACAGTGGATATGTAAATTAACGCTAGCCCTTTGATGAACTATTATATTAATATGTACAGGAGAACTTTCTAGACATTTCTCTCGAAAACGGGTCTCTGGAAACATATTTCCTATTTCGATTCGAAGGCAATATAAACACCAAGCAGTTTGCACAGAAGACAGACAGTAAAATTAGAGTATGCGAGAGTGTGTGAGAAGAGGGAAATTAGATTGTGAATAGACGCGAGAAAAGACGTCGAATGTGATCTAAAGCATAGATAGATAGATAGCGCTTGTTATCTTGAGAGTGAAACCACGAGCCATGGCTATGTACATCCTTGCACATGTCTACTTATTGATATACATGACTATCAGAAAAAAGCATTCAAGGTCTGTAAGGTGAAATGCCACACACCGCCAACATACGATTCAGAAAAATTATAAGTACCTTGGGAAGTGGACAGCATCCATAGCCTCCACTGGCCTGTATACAACAGGTCTGACCAGAGGGACAGCTAGTTTTATGGTCTGGACATTCATCATTGGGTGCTGTCATCAATGATGTGGCCGGTGTTTTCTCCAGCCATTCAGTGGTCAGGGAACCTTTGATACATCTCTGATGCGGGACATCACACTGATATCCATTAGGACAGCAATGTATGTAGTCAGAGCAACACACAGCCTGTGAAATATAACAAGAACCACTGATTACGTGAACTTAGGCCACACAATAAAGATTTATTTGGTATCTTAGCTTATCCATGTACACATGGAAACACAAACAGATCAAACATATTCCATTAGATTAAGTTAATAGATTAATCCAGATTTAGCTGTGGCCCAGTCCATCTCTAGCTAAGCTCCACCCACGCTTTGCCAGCGTTGCAAACGTACACGGAAGCCTATTCTGAATCTATGCTCAGAAAATATATTCATTCAATCCAACGCAGTTATTCTGAAATTTATAATACAATCATTAAATGCTCTTTCATACGTCCCTGTACTTGTATGTCTCAATCACAAAACAGCAGTAATGTTCTGCAAGTAGAAATGGCACACACCTCCTTACAACTGCTTCAGAATTACTCTAGGTACCTGTGGAAGTGGACAGCATCCATATCCTCCACTGGCCTGTATGCAAC